>LR738711.1:299179069-299238165 GCA_902687465.1 Secale cereale
CCCCAAACCTATTCCAATTCGGCCTCCTGCCCAAGGGGTGTGCACCAGCCCCTTGTGGGCTGGTGTGCTTCATTCTTATGGCCCGTAAGGCCCATAACTTCTCCCGGGGGGTTCCGGTAACCTCCCGGTACTCCGGAAAAATGCCCAAACCACTCGGAACCTTTCTGATGTCCGAATATAGCCTTCCAATATATCGATCTTTACGTCTCGGACATTTCGAGACTCCTCGTCATGTCCGTGATCTCATCCGGGACTCCAAACTACCTTTGGTACATCAAAACTCATAATCTCATAATATTGATCGGCATCGAACGTTAAGCGTGCGGACCCTACGGGTTCGAGAACTATGTAGACATGACCGACACTTTTCTCTGGTCAATAACCAATAGCGGAACCTGGATGCTCATATTGGCTCCTACATATTCTACGAAGATCTTTATCGGTCAAACCGCATAACGACATATGTTGTTCACTTTGTCATCGGTATGTTATTTGCAAGTCTCTTTACTCATTCCGTAATACATTATCTCGTGACTAAATCATTGTCATTTGCTTGCAAGGCTTATTATGATGAGTATTACCGAGAGAGCCCAGAGATACCTCTCCGACACTCGGAGTGACAAATCCTATTCTTGATCTATGCCAACAACACGAACACCTTCGGAGACACCTATAGAGCATCTTTATAATCACCAAGTTACGTTGTGACGTTTGATAGAACACAAGGTGTTCCTCTGGCATTTGGGAGTTGCATAATCTCATAGGCATAGGAACATGTACAATTCATGAAGAAAGCAATAGCAGTAAAACTAAACGATCATAGTGCTAAGCTAAAGGATGGGTCTTGTCCATCACATCATTCTCCTAATGATGTGATCCCGTTCATCAAATGACAACTCATGTCTGGGGCTAGGAAACATAACAATCTTTGATCAATGAGATAGTCTGGTAGAGTCATACTAGGGACACTCTGTTTTGTCTATGTATTCACACATATACTAAGTTTCCAGTTAATACAATTATAGCATGATTAATAAACATTTATCATGATATAAAGAAATAAATAATAACTTTATTATTGCCTCTAGGGCATATTTCCTTCAAAAATGCACTTTGTACAGCAAGTGTATTTGTCCTTGATCCAATGGAGCTGGTTTTCTTGAGCCTCATTACCCTCCCAAGTAAACCTTAACCCCAGGAGATCAGCCCTGATGGCCTTCTAGAGGCCCTCCAAACTTGGCGACCAAGTTTCTGACTAGAAACTTGCCAGCAAGCTTGAGTCACATCTGGTCGGCCTAGAAGTGAGTTTTCAGCCTCCCTAGACCTAAAACTGCATGAACTACATCCCAGACAAGGTTTGGCCGAGAGTGGGCATAGTTTTTACCATGCTAGTGTGGTGACCGAGTGTGGACACGGGCTCTGGTGTGTGTTCGACGCGCTCTGCGTCGTGCCAGTCACTACAAGAAATATGTCAACTTGTGACCTTGACAATTGGTCACTGAATGGTCATTATTTTCCATTTATGACATTTTTGTGACCAAAAATGGATGGTTAAAAGTTGGCCGTCGTAAACTGAAATTAACTACCTTTCTTCTGGAATGGTGAACGATGTTTACGACCAAAACAAAAGGTCATTGATCCAATGACCTTTTGTTTTGGTCACTGGCTGTCTACCCAGGCCACGTCGGATCCGACGTGGCAATCTGACGTGGCATAATTGCGACCAATTGAAAAGGTCATTGATAAGATTCAGCCCGGTCCAATTTGACACCTTACATGGGCCGAGCCCACTAATTCAAAAAATTTCCAGTTAATTCTGGTCAACCACATGGGCCATGCCCAACATTACAACCTTTTTATTTTTGTGCCATGGCCTTTTTGTATCAACAGTTTCATTTTTCTTTTTCTTCAAAATAGGTCCACTAGTCAGGTGGATCCTTGCAATCAGGGTCACATTCTTCATTTTCCAATTTAACGTAAATAAATACACAGTATTTTAGTTGGCACACGGAAAACACACAAAATCCTTCAAATACTATCAGCCAGAGTCAGTACAGAGCTGTTGTTCTACAATTAACACTATAAGATCTAACATACTCTTTGCAAGCTCTACAAGTGTAACAACAGTATGGCAGTCACAGTTACATGCCCCACCAGTTCAATAACTATATACGGTAATTTACAAGCTCTGCAAATGTTATGTTTTTCAGCATGGAGCTCCTTCGACAGCGGTTACAAACTAGGCATATTGTCTTCTTGCCACTGTAAGGAGGTGGATGCTCACCATGGTGTGCTTGATGATGCACATGGCCATGATCTTCTTACCACTATTGCATCCGTGCGCTCAATGATGGGGGTACCAATGCATACAAGTAGAATAAAATTACCAGCATTAACCCACAATTTCAAGTACAAGCTACGTATGTATCAAGTGACAACAAAAACAAGTTTATATGGTAGTATAAAATTACCATCATTAACAAGTTTATTTTTTAATGAAAAAATCATCAGTACTGGTTTAAACACAATGCTATCTTCATATTAGAACACAGAATATCTCATTTTCATATTCTTAGTAAGCAACTACAGTCTGCTTCAACCCATGTTCTAAAAAATATGTTTATCCCTCCTAGGAGTACATTTGTTGGTTTATTATGGGACGGAGGTAGTATGTATAAAGTAACAACGAAAACAATTTGAGGAAAACACTGAAAATGCTACATGGAATAGACTTCTTTTATATGGGTATGTTTCAATCCCATACAACAAGACAAGTCATTAATTCAATATGAATATCAATTCAAATTGCTGCATTGCTGTAGCATATCCTCCAATAACAGATTATTAGTAAATAACTGGTCTTCCCAGGATTCAAGATGCATTATTTTGTCACCAAACTTTCAGAGATGTTGGTGCTCACCTTCCATCTTGGCGAGGTGCTTCTTCACCTTGCTGGCGCACGCTTTCTAGTGCACGGACGCCTTCAGCATGACCACCTGCACGATCAAGTAAACTGAAATTAAGTTAACAAAAGGAAGGCATGACAATGGGCATGGGAAAATTAACTTTTGTCCACATAGCATCATGGCAGCATTGAATTAACATCATCAAGTTAACATAACAGCATCGCCACGGTAGCATTTTGGTAGATTAATGCCAAATGTCAACTATCAACTTGTGCATCCTAGCATTTCTGTGGATTACAATGGCCATACTTTTGCTTGGCCAATTGGAGAACCCGACGCAAATGAAACTGAAGCAGTACCCGACGCAAAACAACACCAGCCAATATTCTTCCTTATATTAGTAAGCATTTTGGCCAAGAGCTAAATGCTACCGGAAATAGATTGCTAAGCATTTCTGCCCTTCTTTCAAGCCAGCACCAGCACAAGCATACCACTCTCACTATAACAAATCAAACTGAAGAAGTTCATTTCCAGCCCAACTATAATCTCAGGCCCAACTACTGTAAGATGCAGGGAGCAGAGAGCTCACCATGGCTGTCATGTAGCCGGCGTGGAAGAGGCAGCATGTCCGTCCAAGCAGGATCAGCAGCACCAGCGGACGGGTCCGTGGTTGCGCTGCTCCTCCTTGTGGATGCCTAGGTCAGAGAAGCCGGATCGATGCGGGCATCCACCTCCCATCCTTGCAATTAAAACTTTATATGTGAGAATTCAATTTTATCAATTTATGTACTCTAGTCTATTATGATTCCTGAAAGGGGATATGAATCAGCAAAAGAAAATCAAGGGGCCCTGCCCTCCCACTTTCCTAGAACAAAATGAGTACATGAGCAACATCTATATAGGAGTGATGATGCATGTACTACTTGGGAAAGAGCCACCAGCAGTATGTTCTTTGGAAGACCGATCTCGATGCATTTCGCAACCTACATAGCACATTCATACTATTATGTTATTGTTATCTCCACTGGTGTCAACTACAGCCAGACGGAATTCAGAAGTGCAGAGATATGTCATTTGTGTATGCACAAGTAGAAGGCTTACACTTGGGAATCCAAGCTCGTAGAGCCCGAATCCAAGGGCAAGGAGGTTGAGGGTACATTGGTGTTGATGACAGAGCTTCCACTGGGAACTCCAGCGGCACCACCATTGGTGGCTGGTCTCTGGCGCTTCCTTTCTTCCCAGGCATGAAAAATGAACACTGGTAATGAAATACAGCAAATGCAAATGGTTCAGAATAACACCAAGACATTCAGTAGATGGTACTACAAGAAATTTCTGAAACTTCAGTTGCAGTAGTTGTCAAACAAATTATCAGTCCCGTAACCTTCAAAGTATACTAACTGTGAGATTAGCACGACAAGGGAGCAACTGAAGCATGACATTAGATGGAACAGACTGAATTTCGTGTTTGCTAGATCAATAGACTACTGGTCATTGTGTGTGAAATGAGGTCAGAAAGGTAAGCCTGGCCATTCTCAAGCAGAGTATGAGGTAAATCGATGACTGGACCAGCGAATACACAGCAGGACCAGCGAATCATAGGAAGCAACCACGAAATGCGCACAGGTGTGGTCGAGAAACCTAGACACGGCAGACGGACGACGGTGCGATGGCCGAGGGGAAGGGAAGGGGAGGGGAGGAGAGCAGCACCTGCGCGACATTCTGCACGCCTGAGCCCGAAGACGGCGACGCGCGGCCAGGAGACAAGGATCATGGACTTGGCCTCGGCCTCCTGCGGTGCCGGGTTGGTCGCCGCGCGCGTGGTTGCAAGCCGGCAGCGCCGCCTTCCAGCCTGCAGTCCAGGTGAAGTCCATGGAGTCATCGCGGCCTTCCATTGGAGATGTGAGAGACCAGGGGTGGGTGGTGGTGGCGATGTGAGAGATGAGGGTTGGTGGAAGAGAGAGGCGGCGGCGGGATGGGGAAGGAGAGCCGGCTGCGGGATGAGGAAGGGACGTCGTGGTCGATCTGGATCAGGATGAGGGGAGAGAGAGGTGGCGACAGCTGTGTTCTCGGGGAAAGGGGAGAGAGAGGTGGCCGCTGCTAGGGTTTTGGTTGGGCTACGGTGGGGTGAGTGAGAGACGTTGGATTCGTCGGGCATGGACGGTTCAAATATTCTACAATAGGGTGATCCGTGGGAATTGTTCTGATTGGTTTGAAAAATCTATGATTTTGTGAAGTAGCTATCAAAAATATTTTGCAAAAGGACACCCCAATTTTTTTTACAAGAGTTAGACCACATTTTATGGTTATGGACCAATTTGTATGGATTTCTGATCTTTCTAGCTATTTTTAATCATTTTTCTAGTGGCAAAAATGGGTTTTTTTGTGAAGAAATTACCAAATATTTGTTGAAAAATTGGACTCCAACAATTTTCTAAAATACTAGTCAATATTTAATATACAATTGACCAAATTGTTGGGTGTCAAAAGATTCACCTGGAAACGGGTCAAATTTGAAATACATGTGTATTGTAGTTTGCTCTTTATTTTTTTCGAAAATCATTTCTAGGTACATAAGTATCTATTTAATCAGAGAAACACCAAAAGTTTTCCAATATTCAACCACTAGGTAGGAACGGTCATGCCCGCCGTTTTGACCGCATTTTGAAACGGGCATAAAAAATTTAAAAAAAATCATAAGATTGGAAAACCTTCGCATTGTGTCATTAAATATGACCAAGTTACCAGAAAAAATTATAGACTTGTAATACGGCAATTCTTTTAAAAAAGTGTTCTCAGAAATGAGCTATCATGTGTGAAGATTCATGGCTTTCAAGCCAGATGATCAATCTTATGGGCACATTCATGGCATAGTTTGTTCAAATGATCTCATATTGTTCACATGGGTCCATCTTGGAATGTCAAACAATGTTGCCCAAAAAAGTTTTCATTTTGGACGAAAAAATGATTTTCCATTTTTCTAGTGCCCAAAATGAGGTTTTTTTGTGAAGAACTACCAAATAATTGTTGCAAAATTGGACCAATTCATGTTTATAAAATACTAGGCCATATTTAATGCACAACTGACAAAATGGTTGGGTGTCCACAACTTTTATCCACATCTGGTGAAAAAAGACAAATTTCCGCCGATCGAGATGGAAACGGGTCAAATTTGAACTGCCACTGCGTTGTAGTTTGCTCTTTATTTTTTCCAAAAATCATTTCTCGGTACATAAGTATCTATTTAATCAGAGAAACACCAAAAGTTTTCCAAGATTCAACCACTAGTTAGGAACGGTCAAGCCCGCCGTTTTGATCGCATTTTGAAACGGGAATAAAACATTAAAAAACAAAAAAATGGAAAACCTTCGCATTGTGTCATTATATGTGACCAAGTTTCCAGCAAATGTTATAAACTTGTAATACGGCAATTCTTTTTAAAAAGTGTTCTCAGAAATGAGCTATCTTGTGTGAAGGTTCATGGCTTTCAAGCCAGATGATCAATCTTATGGGCACACTCGTGACGTAGTTTGTTCAAATGATCTCATATCGTGCACAATGGTGCATCTGGAAATGGCAAACAATGTTGCCTAAGGAAGTTTATATTTTTTGGACGAAAAAATCATTTTCCATTTTTCGAGTGCCCAAAATGAGTTTTTTTGTGAAGAACCTACCAAATAATTGTTGAAAAGTTGGACCAAATCATTTTTATAAAATACTAGGCCATATTTAATGCACAATTGACAAAATAGTTGGGCGTCCAAAGCTTTTATCCACCTTCGGTGAAAAAGACAAATTTCCGCTGATCTAGTTGGAAACGGGTCAAATCTGAACTGCAGTTGCCTTTTAGTTTGCTCTTTGTTTTTTCCAAAAATCATTTCTAGGTACATAAGTATCTATTTAATCAAAGAAACACCAAAACTTTTCCAAGATTCAACCACTAGCTAGGAACGGTCATGCCCGCCGATTTGACCGCATTTTGAAACGGGCATAAAAAATCAAAAAAATCAAAAAAATATTAGAAAACCTTCACATTGTGTTATTATATGTGACCAAGTTACCATACAAAATTATAAACTTGTTATACGGCAATTCTTTTGAAAAAGTGTTCTCAGAAATGAGCTATCATGTGTGAAGATTCATGGCTCTCAAGCCAGATGATCAATCTTAGAGCATCTCCAGCCGCGCCCCCAAGAAGGCCCCCAGGCATTTTTTCGGCCGCCGGCGCCAAAAAATCGGCCCAGTCGCGCCCCCAAGAGCTCAGTTTTCGCCGGCTCAGGCCGAAATGGGCGTCGGCGGACCCAACCCGAACCCGGCGTGTTGGGGGTCGCTCGGGGGCGCCGGGTGTATCTTTTTTGGCACGAAGAGCCACGGGCCTGCCGCGTCAGCGACTCGACTCTCTTCTCGCCGCTTCGTCATCCTCATCGCCTCGTTTCCCGCGGCGAATCAATGCCAAAGCTGCGTGCGCTGCCGCGCCGGTCAGCCTCCATTGATGCCTCACGGGTGGCGCAATGAAGGCCCGGCAACGCACGTCCCTTGGATGCCACGCCATCACGCCACGCGTAGCGCGCCGGCCAAGCCTACCACGCGGCGCCTCCTCCTATATAAGCCGACCGCCCGCGCGCCGGAGACTCGCACAGATACTCCACCGTCGACGCGCTCATTCCCCCCCCCCCTTTCCTCCTCTCGCCGTCTCAAGTTGAGAAGAATGGCCGAGCGCTTTCCAGGCGACGGCGCGGCGGCGAATGGCTTCGGGCGCCGCCATCTTCACGAGGATGAGGCTCGCCTCCTTTTCGAGGCCGAGTACCCGTTCCCGCCGTACATGCGGGTGCCCGGGACTTGAAGGATCAGCGCCAGCGGCGTGCCGGTGCCACCGCCACCCACCGGGGCGGCACGGCGTGCGGAGATCACACGTATCCGCGCGTCCCTGCCACGTGCTGCGAGGGAGGGGCCCCGATACGTCCCTGAAAGCCCGATCTGGGAGCCCTACTTCCGCCGCCGTCACGCCTAGCAGCTCGAGGCCACCAACGGCATCGTGCCCTCTGGCAGGTTCAACTCCCACGGCCGGCGCCGGTGGTGGGGCGTGCCCGGCCGCACGTTGGAGTCCGTCCTTGTGTACATCGAGGGCGGCAACACGCCGCGCCTGGTGTACCCCGCTCCCCCGTCCTTCTCACGCCGCTGTGGAAGCTCCTGGATGCCGAGGAGCATGGAGCCCGGGGCGTCCTCCTCCTTGTCCGCTGGCTCTCCCTGCCTCCGCCTCCACCCCGTCAAGCCGAAGCCCCAGGACATGCCTGTCAGCGCGCGTACGCGCAGCTCCGGCGTCGTCATCGAGCCCAAGGCGGAGCCCGGCCTCCCCGCGGAGTACGAGGAGATAGCCCGGCGCGGCTTCTCCGACGAGAACGCCCTGCGGTGGTCGCGCGACGACTACCTCCATGACGAGATGGTCCAGCAGTGTCGGGCCCTAGAGGAGATCGCTGCCCGCAAATGTGGGCGCGAGGACGAGAACGGCGTCGTGGTCCTCGATAGCGACGATGACGCCGCCCCCGGACCGTCCAACCCGCCGCGCCTACCGGGGGAGGGATGCAGCAGGGACGGCGGAGGCGGAGGCGGGGTCGACGACGACGATGACGGCGGCGACGACTACACGCGTTTCTACAGCCTCCTCGGCATGTAGAACCGCGTGGGCAGATGGTGGGCGGCGAGGGAGACGGCGAGGAGCGGCAATGGAGACGGCGGGGGCAACCAGCGCTAGTTTTTTTATTTTTTGTAAAATATGTTTAAATTTGAATGAACTCGCCGGTGTTTGCGTTAAATTTGAGCCGTGTTTGCGCCGAATTTGATCTTTTCAAAAAAAACGTGGGCGCCGCGACTGGGGGGCATCACGCCCCCAGTGCGCGGTTTAGCGCCGGTGCGCCCCCAGGGGCGATTTTCAGCCCCTCCTAGGGGGCCAACGGCTGGAGATGCCCTTATGGGCACATTCATGATGTAGTTTGTTCAAATGATCTCATATCGTGCACAAGGGTGCCTCTTGGATTGGCAAAATATGTCGCCTATGGAATTTTTCATTTTGTTTCGACGAAAAAATCATTTTCCATTTTTCGAGTGCCCAAAATGAGGTTTTTTTTGAAGAACCTACCAAATAATTGTTGAAAAATTGGACCTAAACATTTTTATAAAATACTAGGCCATATTTAATGCATAATTGACAAAATGGTTGGGTGTCCAAAGCTTTTGTCCACCTCTGGTGAAAAAGACAAATTTCCGTTGATCCAGCTAGAAACGGGTCAAATTTGAACAGCAATTGCCTTGTAGTTTTCTCTTTATTTTTTCCAAAAATCATTTCTAGGTACGTAAGTATCTATTAAATAACAAAAACACCAAAAGTTTTCCAAGATTCAACCACTAGCTAGGAACGGTCATGCCCACCGTTTTGACCGCATTTTGAAACGGGCATAAAAAAGTCAAATTTTTTTTTGGAAAACCTTCGCATTGTGTCATTATATGTGACCAAGTTACCAGAAAAAATTATGAACTTGTGATACGGAAATTCTTTTAAAAAAGTGTTCTCAGAAATGAGCTATCATGTGTGAAGATTCATGGCTTTCAAGCCAGATGATCTATCTTATGGGCACATTCATGACATACTTTGTTCAAATGATCTCATATCGTGCACAAGGCATATTGGAATGGCAAACAATGTTGCCGAAGGAAGTTTTCATTTTCTTTGGACGAAAAAATCATTTTCCATTTTTTAGTGCCCAAAATGAGGTTTTTTTGTGAAGAACCTACCAAATAATTGTTGAAAAATTGGACCAAATCAATTTTATAAAATATTAGGCCATATTTAATGCACAATTGACAAAATGGTTGGGTGTCCAAAGTTTTTATCCACCTCTCATGAAAAAGACAAATTTATGTCGATTCAGTTGGAAACAGGTCAAATTTGAAATGCAGCTGCCTTATAGTTTGTTCTTTATTTTTTCCAAAAGTCATTTATAATTACATAAGTACCTATTTAAGCATAAATACATGTTTTGGTGGCGATACGTCGAGGTTTGGACGATGGCCCATGGCCCTAACTCCAAAGCGTGTAAACTCGCATGCCCACCGCGTGGTCACCGCGTGACCGTGGTGTTGCCATGCGTTCTGGGTGGCCTAGACATGTCTAGTTGGTTGGTCACTCCCCAAGTAAGTGCTAGGAAGAAAATGACAATAGAAGACTCTCACGAGAAGACCGAACTATGCTCAAACATGAATTAGCAGCCAAGTGTTTGATTAGTGGTACGGGAAATGCACATGGCCAATGGGCGTGAATTTTGGCTGAGGATAATCATCCACTAGGGAGACTGGCTTGACAAATTTTCAGCTCAAACGGAGGAGCATAGATGGCACTTGCTTTGCAAAGTACAACATCGGGCAAAAATATGAATATTGAAGCTGGGCTCAAATGAATAAATTTATTGAGCTGAAATTTTGTGGAGTATGGTCATTTGGGCAGAGGAAAACACTGTAAAATTTTTATACCATTTGGATAATCCTAACTTGTACTTCCTTCACAAAGCTTCTCTATGGATGGAAACTTTGGAAATTTGCTGAGTAAGATTTAATAGGCAAATGGAGCTGGATATTGGCATGTGGCAAAGATTTGGATATCGAAGATTGACCAGAAAGTTTGAGGGCAATATGAGTGGTATAGATAGCACATGCTTTGCAATGTGCTAATCTAGACAGAAAATTGCAGGTGTTGATAGGATGGTGGGCAAGGGTCCAGAGTGCCCGGAGCCACCTGCGAGCGCTACTGGCCGGAGGGGTGGTTCCATTATTCCACCCCAGCCCCTCTGGAGAGCGCTGCTAGACAATATGGAGACAGCAGTAGTGGGCGCTTCTTCTTCGGCTGGGAGAGGTCAGGGGAGGTCGAAGAAGGCTGCTACAGGTGGACGTCGCAGCAGGAGAGGTAGGAAGGCTGCTACACCTTCCTCGCCGCCACCCCCAGCTCATTCACCCGACCATAGGACTTCTCCGTCTAACGTGGACCCATCTGACTCGGGTCCTTCGGCCCACCAGACTCGGATCGCCGATCCATCGCCCCACGTGAGTACGGTCCCGGAGTCTTCTTCCCACGAGACTCCGGAGGCTAGTCACCCTACTGATTGTAGCGAGGACACCTTTTCTGATGATAGCTACAACGATGATGAGCTGGTTAAGAAGGGAAAGAAGGTCTACCAGGGTGGCGGTACAAACCTCCCACCCGTGCCGACGAACCCCGAGCAGAGGTGCTTGATTGTGCCTAATGGGTTGAAGTAAGTGCATTTACTCTTTTTTAACCATTTGCCTTCACGTTTCTTCAAATTAATATCTAATGCTTTGGCCTTGTCATGCTGCAGGGGCTAGTTACACCCCCGTGGTTCCCGCAGGGCCAACCAGGTCCTTGGTGTGCTTTGCCGGTAGCACTTCCCTGGGTGGGTCATGTTTCCCGGTGAGGGTTAGGTTCCACAGCTAGCACTGACCTGGGAGCCGTACTCGGTTGCCCCGGCCCCGCAGGAGTATTTGGTCGCCGATGTCGTGTGCGAGACGGTGGCCGAGATTGTGTTCCGTCGGTTTTGGGTAATTTCTCCTTTACAGAATTAAAAATCAACACTACCTAGTGATTGTACTAATCAGTGTTGTCTTGTTTGATTGCAGACCTTCTATAGGGTTTTAGAGGGGGAGCAGGAGGCCGCGTGTAAGGTTGTCGATGCTGAGTGCAAGCGTCAACTTCAGAACTTACGACACGAGGCTCGGGTGTAGGCCGTTCGTGACTACTACGCCTCGAAGGGTATTAGGAGGTCCAATAAGAAGTGTCGCGGCAAGTTTCTGTGTAAGGACAAGTACATGCAGGTAATTACCTATTCTTAAGGCCTTGAAGTTAGTTTTCTTGATTTGATTCGATGGCGTATCGCTAAAATTTCTCTTGACTAACTTAGGTGCCCCCAAGATGGTGTGCTGATAAGAGTGACTATTGGGAGGCGTTGGTGGATGCGTGGTGCTCTCCCCAATGGCTAGTCGAACACCATAGGGCCAAGGATAAGCGTAACCAAATGGAAGGTGTGCCACACCATCAAGGGAGCTCCAACCTGTTTGAGTATGGGGATCACTGGGTATGTGTTAGCTAAATAATGACCTAAACTTATCTTAGCACGTTCATTTATGACACATTTAACTCTAAAATGACATAATAACCTTAGATAGCTCTGTAAAATGCCTAAATATGCTTTAGTTAGTTATAGAATGCCAAAATATGCTTTAGTTAGTTATAAAATGCCTAAATATGCTTTAGTTAGTTATAAAATGCCATAACTACCTTGGATAGCTCAATAATGACCTAAACTTATCTTAGCTAGTTTATTTATGATACATTTAGCTCTAAAATGACATAATAACCTTAGATAGCTCTATAAAATGCCTAAATATGCTTTAGTTAGCTAAAAATGCCATAACTATCTTGGATTGCTCAATAATGACATAATTAGAATACTTTGCTCAATAATGGCATAATAATCATGGTTACCTCCAAAATGACCTAAACTTAGTTTATTTTCCACAAAAATGACATAATAACCTTACTTAGCTCCAAAATGACCTATTTACATAGCAATATCATTTCTTCATGCTAGCTTGAGCCCTTAACTAATATTTTGTTCCTCTCTCTCAGGCGAACCACCACAAGAAGCCTGTGCCAAATTTGTTCGACCTCTATGGCATGGCCCATAGTGCCCCCTACAAGAAGGCTAAGGCATTCTCGGAGTCTGACCTAGACAATCCAGAGAGCTTCACCAACGTCTCCTCCCACAACAAGCTCCTGAGGTACATAGACGAGGAGAAGACGAGGAAAGGGGTGGACTTTAACCCGAGCCATGATCCTTTTGATACAGAGCTGGTCATGATATCTGGTGGCGGCTGGCGCCATGGCCATTGCTGATGAACTGATACGTTATCCTAGGACTCTCCCGCAGATAAAGAAGCACCAGACTAGCTCTGATCCTGAGATAATGCCTCGTCCACGGCCCGCGGAGCTCGCCATGGCGGTTAGTTATACAGACTCTCTCACCTTTCTTCCATTACATTGTGTGTTCGTCCGTCGATGATTACAATGCTAACGAGGAGTGGTGTGTTGCACGCATTGGTTGAGAAAGAGAGGTTGAACACCCAGGCACTTTTGGAGAAGGCAAAAAAGGGAGGCGGCGGAGAGGGAGAAGGAGATAGAGGAGAGGACCGCTAAGCTATTGGAGGAGGAGAGGTACCAGAACAAGGCGTCTCACAGGGCCCTATACGAGCTCCTTGTGGTACATTTCTCGTGCAAATTAGCCAAATCATGCATGTAATGTTCGCATTACTAACTAATATGACTAACTCGTGATAACCAAATGTGCAGACCATGTGCGAGAAAAACGGCCAGAAATGGTCCTGCAGCCACGGTGAGTTTGATTTCAATGGTCGTTATTTACTAAAATTCACATTTTTAGTTGCGTCATGCTAAGGAGACATTATTGGAAATGATCTTTGGCGCAGCATGCCTCCCGACAAGCATCGACCAATCCTTCTGCGTCTGGAAATGACGGAACCCCGACTGGTCCTTCACCTCCGTTTGCTACTCCCGCAGCCCCGACCCGTCCTCCACCACCGTGACCGCGGTATTTATCTTCTTCTTCTTCTTCCTTTCTTATTCTTCTTCTTCTTCTTCTTCTCTTCCTCCTCTTACTTGTTTTCATTCATAAATGGGATAATAACCTTGCTTACATCATAAATGTCATATACTTAGCTTGTTGTCCTCTAAAATGCCTAAATAAGCTTAGTCAGGTAAAAAATGACATAATTAGCTAAGTTAGCTTAAAAATGACCAAGTTTAACTAGGTTAGCTCCAATATGATCCATTTAACCTACTTTAGCTCCTAAATGACATATTTTAGCCTAATTAGACCACACATGATATAATAAGATGAAGAAAAGAAGGAAAAGGAAGAAAAGAAGAAGAAGAACCTCTTCTTCTTCTTCTTCCTTTCTTATTCTTCTTATTCTTCTTCTTCTTTTCCTCCTCTTACTTGTTTTTATTCGTAAATGGGATAATAACCTTGCTAACCTCATAAATGTCATATACTTAGCTTGTTGTCCTCTAAAATGCCTAAATAAGCTTAGTTAGGTCAAAAATGGCATAATTAGCTAGGTAAGCTAAAAAATGACCAAGTTTAACTACGTTAGCTCCAATATGATCCATTTAACCTACGTTAGCTCCTAAATGACATAATTTAGCCTAATTAGTCCACAAATGACATAATAAGATGAAGAAAAGAAGGAAGAGGAAGAACAGAAGAAGAAGAAGAAGTAGAAGAAGAATAACCTCTTCTTCTTCTTCATCCTTTCTTATTCTTCTTCTTCTTCTTCGTTTCCTCCTCTAACTTGTTTTTATTCATAAATGGCATAATAACCTTGCTAACGTCATAAATGTCATATACTTAGCTTGTTGTCCTCTAAAATGCCTGAATAAGCTTAGTTAGGTAAAAATGGCATAATTAGCTAGGTTACCTTAAAAATGACCAAGCTTAACTAGGTTAGCTCCAATATGATCCATTTAACCTACGTTAGCTCCTGAATGACATAATTTAGCCTAATTAGTCCACAAATGACATAATAAGATGAAGAAAGGAAGGAAGACGAAGAAAAGAAGAAGAAGAAGAAGAAGAACCTCTTCGTCATCTTCTTCTTCCTTACTTATTCTTCTTCTTCTTCTTCTTCTTCTTTTCCTCCTCTTACTTGTTTTTATTCGTAAATGGCATAATAACCTTCCTAACCTCATAAATGTCATATACTTAGCTTGTTGTCCTCTAAAATGCCTAAATAAGCTTAGTTAGGTCAAAAATGGCATAATTAGCTAGGTTAGCTTAAAAATGACCAAGTTTAACAAGGTTAGCTCCAATATGATCCATTTAACCTACGTTAGCTCCTAAATGACATAATTTAGCGTAATTTGTCCACAAATGACATAATAAGATCAAAAAAAGAAGGAGGAGGAAGAAAAGAAGAAGAGGTTCTTCTTCTTCTTCCTTCCTTCCTTTTTCTTCTTCTTCTTCTTCTTCTTCTTCTTCTACTTCTTTTCCTCCTCTTACTTGTTTTTATTCGTAAATGGGATAATAACCTTGCTAACCTCATAAATGATAGATACTTAGCTTGTTGTCTTCTAAAATGCCTAAATAAGCTTAGTTAGATCAAAAATGGCATAATTAGCTAGGTTAGCTTAAAAATGACCAAGTTTAACTAGGTTAAGCTCCAATATGATCCATTTAACCTACGTTAGCTCCTAAATGACATCTATACCTACCTTAGCTCTAAATTGACGTACACACTTAGAATTTTTACCTACCTTAGCTCTAAATAGTCATATTATTATTATTATTATTCTAACTTTCATCTTTCCCAATTTGCAGATTTGATTTAGACGAGGAAGCTTGCATTGATGGAAACTACTCTTTTGGTGCTTCCTTCTTGTTTATGAAAACTATATGGATATGTTGTTGTTGGAAACTTCTTTCTGGATATGTATGTATATATATGGATATGTTGGATACCACTTTGTTGAACTATGTTGTTGGATATGTTGGATTTGATGAAATATGTTGTTGGATATGTTGGATATGTATGTATATGTATATATGTGTGTGAAAACCTGTCAAACTAAATGGATTCAAATAAAAGTAGGGGATATATAGCCACCTGTGCAAACTGGGAATACTGGGGCTGCCTATTTGGGCACTTTGTCGTCTGCTGGCAGACAAGAAAGAATCAAAGCTCTTTGCTGTCAGCTGGCAGACAGCAAAGTAACCAGTTAGGACTAGCAACAGGGCCTGCTATGCCGTCCGCCAGAAGACGGCAAAGATTCAAAATACTTTGCCGTCGGTTGGCAGACGGCATAGCTGGCCATGTGGCAGCTACCTGCTGCTAGTGGAGCTGATCTGTTTGCCGTCCGCCGGCACACAACAAAGAGTTAAAGATCTTTGTCGTATGCTGGCGGACGGCAAAGCACGCTGTTAACCCCTAACGGCGCTCACCCCGCCCCATTGCCGTCCATGATCATTGTCGTCTACTGGCGGAAGGCAAAGCCCTTTGCCATCCACTTCTGTGAAGCAGACGGCAAAGAAGGCCTTTGCTGGCACTCGTTCAGCCGGACCTGTTGCCGTCTGCTGGCGGACGGCAAAGTGCCTGTTTCCTGTAGTGCATGCTCGATACTTCTTGTACTTGTTCTTTTATGATGAAGACTATTGAATTCAAATGGGATTTATTAGAAAGAGTTAAACGCAATTCTGAAGATTGGGACCTCGACGAAGGTAAGGAGTCAGGTATGACCCCTAAATTTGATTGTGTTAAATCTTTTATGGATCGTGAATTTAGCACTAAATATGGACTTGACTCTGAGATATTAGCTTCTTTCTGTGAATCATTTGCTACTCATGTTGATCTCCCCAAGGAGAAGTGGTTTAAATACCATCCTCCCGTTGAAGTAAAAGTAGTTGAACCTGTTAAAGTTGAAGAAAAGACTATCACTTATAACGTTGATCCTATTGGTCCTACTTCTTATATTGAGAAACCGGCTTTCCCTGTTAGGATAAAGGATCATGCTAAAGCTTCAATTGTGGTTCGTAAGAGTAATACTAGAACACCTACACCTTCTGAGCAAATTAAAGTTGAACCTAGTGTTGCTATGGTTAAGAATCTCTTGGTCAAAAATTTAGATGGACATGTTATTTATATCCAAGAGGGAACTACTAGAATCGCCAAACCCGATACTATAAATAAACATAGACCTGTTGTAGGCATGCCTGTTATTTCTGTTAAAATAGGAGATCATTCCTATCATGGTTTATGTGACGTAGGTGCTAGTGCAAGTGTAATACACATTTCCTTATATAAAGAAATTATGCACAATATTGCACCTGCTAAGCTAGAAGGTATTGGTGTCACTACTAAGCTTGCCAATAGAGACACTATTTCACCAATGGGGATAATTAGAGATGTTGAAGTATTGTGTGGGAAAGTTAAATACCCTGCTGATTTTCTTGTTCTTGGTTCCCCACAAGATAATTTCTGCCCCATTATATTTGGTAGACCCTTCTTGAATACTTTTCATGCTAAGATAGACTGCATAAAAGATAGTGTTACTATTGGATTAGGGGATATGTCTCATGATTTTAACTTTGCTAAATTGCGCAGACAAACCCCATGATAAAGAATTGCCTAGTAAGGATGAAATTATTTGTCTTGCTTCTATTGATGTGCCTCCTAATGATCCTTTAGAATAATATCTGCAAGACCATGAAAATGATATGTATATGAATAAGAGAAGGGAAATAGATGAAATATTCTTTAAACAGGGACCCTTATAGAAAAACAACTTGCGTGTTGAAATCCTAGGGGATCCTCCTCCACCCAAGGGTGATCCCGTGTTTGAACTTAAACCATTACCTGATACTCTTAAGTATGTTTATCTCGATGAAAAGAATATATATCCTATTATTATTAGTTCTAACCTTTCAGAGAAGGAATAAGAGAAACTATTGAAAACTCTTAAGAAGCATCGTGCTGCTATTGGATATACTTTGGATGATCTTAAGGGCATTAGTCCCACTTTATGCCAACACAAGATAAAGTTGGAAGAGGACGCAAAACCAGTTATCGATCATCAACGACGGTTAAATCCTAAGATGAAAGAAGTGGTAAGGAAGGAAATACTTAAGCTTCTAGAGGCACGTATAATCTATCCAGTTGCTGATAGCCAGTGGGTAAGTCCTGTCCATTGTGTCCCTAAGAAGGGAGGTATGACTGTTGTTCCTAATGATAAAGATGAATTGATCCCACAAAGAATTGTTACAGGTTATAGAATGGTAATTTATTTCTGCAAATTAAATAAAGCCACTAAGAAAGATCATTACCCTTTTCCTTTTATTGATCAAATGCTAGAAAGGTTATCCAAACACACCCATTTTTGCTTTCTATATGGTTATTCTGGTTTCTCTCAAATACCTGTGTCAAAAGGGGATCAAGAAAAGACCACTTTTACCTGTCCCTTCAGTACCTTTGCTTATAGACGTATGCTTTTTGGTTTATGTAATGCACCTGCTACCTTTCAAAGATGCATGGTGGCTATATTCTTTGATTTTTGTGAAAATATTTTTGAGGTTTTCATGGATGATTTTTCTGTTTATGGAACTTCTTTTGATGATTGCTTGAGCAACCTTGATAGAGTTTTGCAAAGATGTGAAGAAACTAATCTTGTCTTGGGACATAAAATTTCTGAAAGAGGTATTGAAGTTGACAAAGCTAAAGTTGATGCTAATGAAAAGATGCCGTGTCCCAAGGACATCAAAGGTATAAGAAGTTTCCTTGGTCATGCCGGGTTTTATGGGAGGTTCATTAAGGACTTCTCCAAAATCTCCAGGCCTCCGACTAATCTCTTACAAAAAGATGTTCCTTTTGTCTTTGATAATCATTGTGTAGAAGCATTTGAAATACTTAAGAAAGCATTGATCTCTGCACCTATTGTCCAGCCTCCTGACTGGAATTTACCCTTTGAGATTATGTGCGATGCTAGTGATTATGCTGTAGGTGCTGTTCTAGGACAAAGAGTTGATAAGAAATTGAATGTTATCCAATATGCTAGTAAAACTCTAGATAGTACCCAGAGAAATTATGCTACTACTAAGAAGGAGTTTTTAGTAGTCGTATTTGCTTGCGATAAGTTTAGACCTTATATTGTTGATTCTAAAGTAACTATTCACACAGATAATGCTGCTATCAAATACCTTATGGAAAAGAAAGATGCTAAACCTAGACTTATTAGATGGGTTCTCTTGCTGCAAGAATTTGATTTGCATATTACTGATAGAAAGGGAGCTGAGAACCCCATTGCAGACAACTTGTCTAGGCTACAGAATATTCTTGATGACCCACTACCTATTAGCTTTCCTGATAGCTTTCCTGATGAACAATTAGCTGTCATAAATACTTCTCGTACTACTCCATGGTACACTGATTACGCTAATTACATTGTTGCTAAGTTTATACCACCTAGTTTCACATACCAGCAAAAGAAAAAATTCTTCTATGATTTGAGACATTAGTTCTGGGATGACCCACACCTTTATAAAGAAGGAGTAGATGGTATTATTAGACGTTGTGTACCTGAGCATGAACAAGAACATATCCTATGCAAGTGCCACTCCGAAGCTTATGGAGGACACCATGCTGGAGATGGAATTGCACATAAGGTATTGCAATCTAGTTTTTATTGGCCTACTCTCTTCAAGGATGCTCGTAAGTTTGTCTTATCTTGTGATGAATGTCAAAGAATTGGTAATATTAGTAGACGTCAAGAAATTCCTATGAATTATTCACTTGTTATTGAACCATTTGATGTCTGGGGCTTTGATTATATGGGACTGTTCCCTTCCTCTAATGGGTATACACATATTTTAGTTGTTGTTGATTACATTACTAAGTGGGTAGAAGCTATTCCAACTAGTAGTGCTGATCACAACACCTCTATTAAGATGCTTAAAGAAGTTATTTTCCGAGGTTTGAAGTCCCTAGATACTTAATGACTGATGGTGGTTCACACTTTATTCATGGTTCTTTCCGTAAATGCTTGCTAAGTATGATGTTAACCATAGAATTGCATCCCCTTACCACCCACAGTCTAGTGGTCAAGTAGAACTAAGTAATAGAGAGATGAAAATAATTTTGCAAAAGACAGTTAATAGGTCTAGAAAGAATTGGTCTAAGAAACTTGATGATCCATTATGGGCCTATAGAACTGCATACAAAAATCCTATGGGTATTAAACAGCTCAATTATGATTTCAAACTTGCTGTTGAGAAGAGGTTATTTGACATTAGCTCGCTTGATGAATGAAGAACCGAAGCTTATGAGAATGCCAAGCTGTTTAAAGAAAAAGTTAAAAGATGGCATGACAAAAGGATACAAAAGAGTGAGTTTAACGTAGGTGATTATGTCTTCCTATACAACTCTCGTTTAAGATTAGGAAAACTTCTCTCTAAATGGGAAGGTCCTTACGGTATGGAGGTCTATCATTCCGGTGCCATAAAATCAACAACTTCGAAGGCACAAATCCGAAGGTGGTGAACAGTCAAAGAATCAAACATTATATCTCAGGTAATCCTATAAATGTTGAAACCAATGTTATTGAAACCGTAACCCCGGAGGAATACATAAGGGACACTTTCCAGAACGACTCACACCCCGAAAAGGAAGAGGTATGTGTGGTACGGTAAGTAAACCGACTCCAAAATAGTTCTAATGGCAATTTTTCACCGTTTTGGAAAATTTAGAAAAATAGGAAAATAAGAGGCAGTCCGGAAAGGACACGAGGCGCCCACAATTTCTTGCACGCCCCCTGCTGGGCGCGCCCCCTGCTTCGTCGGCACCTCGTGTGCCTCCCGGACTCCGATTTCTTGCACGTTACTTCTTTTGGTCAGTAAAAATTCACTATGTATTCTTCCGAAGGTTTTGACCACCGTATCACGCAAAAATCCTCTGTTTTCGTTTTGAGCTGTTGTTTCTGACGGATTTAGATCATCTTGACGTCTTCCAGCACCCCCAAGGACAAGTTCTTAAAGAAGGTCATCAACCCCTACCTCGCGGAGGTGTTGCATCATGCTCAAACTATCGAGGTGCATGAGGGGGTGCTGCACATCCGCGATGTTGAGGGACCAAGGAGGACCGGAAGCGTGGAGACGAGACTCGAAGCAATGGAGCAGCAAGTTTTCAAGTGCCAAGGTATGGTGGAACGAGGACTCAACGCCAACCACATGATGATCACAGAGCTCGCCAACAACCACAAGTTGGACGCTAAGATCGTAGGGGAAGCCATCTCCAAGCTCCAAGACAAAATCCAGCACCTCCAGGCCTAGATCTATGACCTGCAAAACCAAAACTGTGAGTATGAATATAGATTCAAGAAGATGAGTGTGGCTGCAGATTTGACGATCTCGGAGACCCAATCATCCTTCTACGATGGTGAGCCCATGCCTTGGAAGATGGATGACAAGCCTACATCATTAACAACTCCATCAGCACCTCCGAAGAGAGAGACAAATCATATGGGTATGGGCACTCCCCTTGGCAACTGCCAAGCTTGGGGGAGGTGCCTCAGTATCGTATCACCATCACACTCCTATCTTTACCGTTTTTCTTAGTTCGATCATTTTGGTAATATCTTGATCTAGTAGAATAAAGTTAGCACGATCTAGTTGTGAGCTTCTGCTTTTTGATCTTTATCTTTGTAATCAAGTCTGTGAGCTATATAATAAAGATTAGTGTTGAGTCAGGGGCTTCATTTCCTCGCTATGGTCATGAGAGAATAAAAGAAAATATAAAAAGTATCATAGAGATCATATTGATCTTATGGAAGGTAATGCTTTCACATATAAAGAGTTTGATGAATAAAAGTTGTTGAGAGTTTACAAACATAGTTTTGGTCATCGTTGCAATTAATAGGAAGTAATAAAGAAAGAGAGGTTTCACATACAAATATACTATATTGGACATCTTTTATGATTGTGAGCACTCATTAAAATATGACATGCTAAAGAGTTGATGTTGGACAAGGAAGACAACATAACGGGTTATGTTTTCTTATATCTGAAATAACGTATATTGTCATGGATCATCCAACATGTTGAGCTTGCCTTTTCCCCTCATGCTAGCCAAAACTCCTTGCACCAAGTAGAGATACTACGTGTGCTTCCATACATCCTTAAACCCAGTTTTGCCATGAGAGTCAACCATACCAACCTATGGATTGAGTAAGATCCTTCAAGTAAGTTGTCATTGTTGCAAACTCTCTAAAATATGTATGATTTATTAGTGTGGAGAAAATAAGCTTTATACGATCTTGTGATACGGAAGTAATAAAAGCGAAGGACTGCATAATAAAGGTCCCTATCACAAGTGGCAATATAAAGTGATGTTATTTTGCGCTAAGATTTTTTACATCCAACCATAAAAGCACATGACAACCTATGCTTCCCTCTGCGAAGGGCCTATCTATCATTCTTGCCTTATAAGAGTCAAGGTGATTTCCACCTTTCCTTTTTACATTTTATCCTTTGGCAAGCACATTGTGTTGGAAAGATCCTGACATATATACCCAATTGGATGTAAGTTATCATTGTCTATTACTGTTGACATTACCCAAGAGGTAAAAGGTTGGGAGGCAATACCATAAGCCCCTATCTTTCTCTGTGTCCGATTAAAACTCCATACCCATAAGTATTGCGTGAGTGTGAGCAATTGTGAAAGACTAGATGATAGTTGAGTATGTGGACTTTCTGAAAACTTCTTATATTAACTCTTTCCGGTGTTATGATAAATTGCAATTGCTTCAATGACTGAGATCATAGTTTGTTGGTTTTCAATGAAGTTTCTGATTCATACTTGACATTGTGAATGAATTGTTACCTTAGCATAAGATTCATATATGCTGCTGTTATAAGAATGCTCATGATGCCCTCATGTCCGTATTTTATTTTTATCGACACCTCTATCTCTAAACATGTGGACATATTTTTTGATATCGGCTTTCGCTTGATGACAAGCAAGGTCTAAGCTTGGGGGAGTTGATACGTCCATTTTGCATCATGCTTTTATGTTGATATTTATTGCACTATGGGTTGTTATTACATGTTATGTCACAATACTTATGCCTTTTCTCTCTTATTTTACAAGGTTTACATGAAGAGGGAGAATGCCGGCAGCTGGATTTTTGGGCTGGAAAAGGAGCAAACATTGGAGACCTATTGTGCACAACTCAAAAAGCTCCGAAACTCGACGAAACACCGTTCCAGAAAATATAAAAAATATCTCGCGAAAGAGATCTGCCAGGGGGGCCACCACCTGTCCAAGAGTGTGGGGGCCGCGCCCCCTGCCTCGCGGGCCAGCCGCTGACCCTCCGATGCCCATCTTCTCCTATATGAGGTGTTTTGACCTGGAAAAAATCATAAGGAGGCTTTCGGGACAAAACGTTGCCGTCTCGAGGCGGAACCTTGGCGGAACCAATCTAGGGCTCCGGTGGAGCTGTTCTGTTGGGGATACTTTCCTTCGGGAGGGGGAAATCGACACCGCCGTCATCACCAACAACTCTCCCATCTTGGGGAGGGTTATCTTCATCAACATCTTCACCAGCACCATCTCCTCTCAAACCCTAGTTCATCTCTTGTATCAAATCTTTGTATCAAAACCTCAGATTGGTACTTGTAGGTTGCTAGTAGTGTTGATTACTCCTTGTAGTTGATGCTAGTTGGGTTACTTGGTGGAAGATCATATATTAAGATCCACTATGCATATTAATACTCCTCTGATTATGAACATGAATTTTCTTTGTGAGTAGTTACGTTTGTTCCTGAGGACATGGGAGAAGTCCAGCTATAAGTAGTCATGTGAATTTGGTATTCGTTCGATATTTTGATGAGATATATGTTGTCTCTCCTCTAGTGGTGTCATGTGAACGTCGACTACATGACACTTCACCATTGTTTGGTCCTAGAGGAAGGCATTGGGAAGTAATAAGTAGATGATGGGTTGCTAGAGTGGCAGAAGCTTAAACCCTAGTTTATGTGTTGCTTCGTAAGGGGCTGATTTGGATCTATATTTTTCATGCTATGGTTAGGTTTATCTTAATACTTCTTTTGTAGTTGCGGATGCTTGCAATAGAGGTTAATCATAAGTGGGGTGCTTGTCCAAGTAAGGGCATCACCCAAGCACCGGTCCACCCACATACCAAATTATCAAAGTAACGCACGCGAATCATATGAACGTGATGAAAACTAGCTTGACGATAATTCCCATGTGTCCTCGGGAGCGCTTTCCTTCATATAAGAGTTTGAGGCTTGTCCTTTGATACAAAAAGGATTGGGCCATCTTGTTGCACCTTATTTACTTTTACTATTTGTCACTTGCTACCAATTACCTTATCACAAAACTATCTGTTACCGATAATTTCAGTGCTTGCAGAAAATACCTTGCTGAAAACTACCTATCATTTCCTTCTGCTCCTCATTGGGTTCGACACTCTTACTTATCGAAAGGACTACGATAGATCCCCTACACTTGTGGGTCATCATTGTACAAGGCTGCCCCGGCCCCAACGAAGGAGAGGGTGGACGGTGTGTTGTGCGAGATGGTGGAGGACATTGTGATCTGGTGGTTTTGGGTAATTTCTCCTTTACATAATTGAAAATCAACAATACCTAGTGATTGTATTAATAAGTGTTGTCTTGTTTGATTACAGAGCTTCTCGAGGTGTGTTGACGAAGATGAGGTGGAGGCGGCTAAGGTTATTGAAGCCGATTGCAAGTGCCTACTTCAGAACTTACGGCATGTGGCTCAGGTCCAGGCCGTTCGTGACTACTAAGCCTCTACTCACATTAGGAGGGAGAAGAAGAAGTGCTGCTCCAAGTATCTGAGTGAGGACATGTACATGAAGGTATTTACCTATTCTTAAGGCCTTGTACTTAGTTTCCTTGATTTGATTCGTAGGCGTAGCGCTGAAATTTCTCTTGTGTAACTTAGGTGACCTAGAGATAGTGTGCGGATAGGATGTTCTGTTGGGAGGCGTTGGTGGATGAGTGGTGATCTCCCAAATGGCTAGTTGTCCACAACAAGGCCAAGTATAAGCATGCCCAAATGCAAGGTGTGCCACTCCGTCAAGGGAGCTCCAACCTGTTTGAGTACGAGGATCACAAGGTATATGGTTTGCTTCACGATTCATGCAATTTCATTCTTAATGTTAGCTTGAGCCCTTAACTCATATGTTGTTCCTCTCTTTTAGGCACATCACCACAAGAAGGAGGTGCCACCGCTGTATGACCTATATGACATGGCCCATACTGCCCCATACAAGAGGGCCAAGGCATTCTCTGAGTCTGACCTCGATCATCCAGAGAGCTTCACCAACATCTCCTCCCACAAAAAGCTCACGAGAAACAGAGACTAGGGGAAGGCGATGAAAGGGGATGACTTCAACCCAAGCTAGAGTGCTTTCGATCCAGATCTCGTGATGCTATCTGGTGATGAGAGGAAACATGGCTCAGCAGCCATTGCAGATGGACTGATATGGTGTCCTAGAACACTCCGGGAGATCAAGAAGTGCCAGACGAGCTCTCTTCCTAAGATGAGTCCTCGTCCATGGCCTGTGGAGCTCGCCATCGAGGCTGGGGCGTAGGAGCTTCTGTCGGAGGCAAAGAAGAAGTCGACGCAGAGGGAGAAGGAGTTGGAGGAGAGGACGGCTAAGATGATAGAGGAGGAGAGGAACCGGAATGATGCGCGTCACCGGGCCCTATACGAGTTCATCGTGGTAAGTTTCTCCTACATATTACCAAATCATGCATGTAATGTTCGTTTCATTACTAACTAATATGACTGACTCATGAAAACAAAATTTGCAGTCCATGTGTGAGAAAATCGGTCAGAACCCTCCGCCAATGCCCTAGATTTGTATAGTGGACACGGTGAGTTTCATTAGTTACTAGTATTCACATTTCAGTTGCATCAATGTAACGAGACATTGCAAATGATCTTTGGTGCAACATGCCTCCAGACAAGCATCGACCGATCCTTCTCCGTCTCTCAATTGTGCAACCCCGACTGGTCCTTGCCCGTGTGGCACTAGCACACACCCGACCGGTCCTTCTCCTCCGTGATGATGGTAAGTTTTCGAAAATGACATGATAACCTTACTTAGCTCCAAACTGACATACTTTATCTAGGATGGCTATAAAATGACCTATACTTACTATTTTTCCTCTATAATAACTTGATACGCTTAGTTAGCTAAAAAAATGGCATAACTACCTAGGATAGCTCAATAATGATCTATAATTAGCTTATCTAGTTCATTTATGACATAATTAGCTCACTTGGGTAAAAAATGGCATAATAACCTAGGTTTAGCCCCAAAATGACCTATACTTAGCTTATTTTCCCCGAAAATGTCATAAAAACATTATTTAGCTCCAAACTGGCATACTTTACCTAGGATCGCTATAAAGTGACCTATACTTAGCATTTTTCCTCTTAAATGACTTGATATGCTTAGTTAGCTAAAAATGGCATAACTAGCTAGGATAGCTCAATAAGGATATACAATTAGCATACCTAGTTCATTTATGACATAATTACCTCACTTGGGTAAAAAAATGGCATAATAACCTAGGTTTAGCTCCAAAATGACCTATACTTAGCTTATTTTCCTCGAAAATGACATAATAAGCTTACTTAGCTCCAAACTGACATACTTTACCTAAGGTAGCTATAAAATGACCTATACTTAGCATTTTCCCTCTTAAATGACTTGATATGCTTAGTTAGCTAATAATAGCATAACTACCTAGGATAGCTCAATAATAATCTATAATTAGCTTACCTAGTTCATTTATGACATAATTAGCTCACTTGGGTAAAAAGTGGCATAATAACCTAGGTTTAGCTACAAAATTACCTATACTTAGCGTATTTTCCCTGAAAATGATATCATAACCTTACTTAGATCCAAACTGACATACTTTACCTAGGATAGCTATAGGATGACATATACTTAGCATTTTTTCCTCTTAAATGACTTGATATGCTTACTTAGCTAAAAATGGCATAACTATCTATGATAGCTCAATAATGATCTATAATTAGCTTACCTAGTTCATTTATGACATAATTAGTTCACTTGGGTAAAAACAGCATAATAACCAAGATTTCGCTCCAAATAACATATACTTAGCTTATTTTCCTCGAAAATGACAGAATAACCTTACTTAGCTCCAAACTGACATATTTTACCTACGATATGCTTAGTTCGCTCAAAATGGCATAATTAGCCAGGTTAGCTCCATTTTACCTACGTATGTTTACTTCTTCTTCTAGTCTTCTTCTTCTTCTTCATTTTCTTCTTCTTCTTCCTCTAGTATTCTTCTTCTAACTTTCTTGTTTTCCATTTTGCAGATTTCTTTTCATTCACGGTAGCTTGCATGGATGGAGTGCTTCCTTTCCCTTTATGCTTTTATTTTGTATCGATGAACTTGCATGGATGGAACTTGTTATATGGATGCATGGATAGGTGTTGGATAAACAATGTGAAACTTTTGTAATATGTATGGATGGAACTATGTGTTGGTTATGTATGTATATATGATGAAACTTGTGTGTTGGATATGTCTGCTGTGAAATTTGTGTGTTGAAACTTGTGTGTTGAAACTTGTGTGTTGAAATTGAGTGAATTTAAGAAAAAATAGAAAAATAGGGGCTATACAGGCTCTTTGTCGTCTGCTGGCAGATGGCAAAGCTGCCATGTGGCAACTGCCTATGCAACCTGGGGTGCACTAGGCTGGCCAATATGGCATGCTTTGTCGTCTGTTGGCAGACAGCAAAGACATGAGCATCTTTGCCGTCTGCCAGCAGACGGAAAAACACGCCGTTAACCCCTAACGGACCTAACCTAGCAGGTCTGCCATCGAAGCTCTTTACCGTCTGCTGCCTGATGGCAAAGGCCTTTGCATCTTTGCCGTCCGCCTGCTGACGGCAAAGTACCCTTTGCCGAAGGTCGTTGTCATCCGCCAGTAGTGCCTTTGCCATCCGTCATGGCTTACGGCAAATATGTTGATTCCTGTAGTGAACTGCTCTTCCACATTGTCCACTGGAATAGCGGATACCACACCCTTTTAGGGCGGGACACTTTCTCACGCTTTTAGGATATACCCCATTACGTGTACATGAAGCTTAAGATGCCAAGGCCAAATGGAATAACCATAGTTGCAAGTTATCCGGATAGAGCACTCTGCGCCAAGGACAAAACCGCATCTTTAGCCCTAGAGGCATTATCTAAAGCCCTCGCGGCGGAAGAATTAACCACCTTACAATCTATGGTGGACAGGGATGACATAGTCCTTGACAAACGATTGAAATCTACCTCCTTTATGCCAGCAGATGAAATTGTGAAATTCCAAGTGCACCCAATGGACCCTAATAAAACGACATCTATTGGGGCACAACTGGATCCGGCGGTAGACAGCGCTTTACGCGCCTTCCTTCGTGAAAATTGGGACATATTCGCTTGGCATCCTTCAGATATGCCAGGAATCCCACACAGGCTGGCCGAACACAACCTCAACATTATCAAAGTTTCAATCCAGTCAAGCAGTCATTACGATGATTTTATGAACCCAAAAGACATGCTATGGGGGAAGAGCTAGAGAAGCTATTGGAAGCTAGATTCATAAGGGAAATCAAACACCCGGACTGGCTCACCAACCTGGTCGTGGTGCCAAAGAAGGAATAATCACGGCGCCTTTGTGTCGACTTCACGGACCTAAACAAGGCCTGCCCTAAGGATCCCTTTCCTCTGCCCCGCCTTGATCAAATTATCGATGCAACCGCAGGACATGACTCGTTGTGTTTCCTCGACGCCTACTCCAGATACCATCCAATAAAAATGAAGGAATCCAATTAGGCCGCTATGACATTCATCACTCCGTAGGACCCCTTTTGCTTTAACACTATGTCATTTGGACTCAAAAACGTTGGTGCCACATATCAATGCATAACTCAAACATGCTTAGAAAGACAAATTGGGAACACAGTGGAGGCATATGTTGACGATGTAGTGATCAAGAACAAACACGTCGAAACCTTGGTGGATGATCTCCGCCTTACATTCAATAATTTATGATCATATAACAGACGGCTCAATTCGGAAAAATGCGTCTTCGGCGTTCCGGCTAGAAAGCTATTAGGGTTCATCATATCCTAGAGAGCAATCGAAGCAAACCCAGCTAAAATACGGGCCCTGTCACAGCTAACTACGCCAACCAAACTCAAACAAGTGCAAAAGCTAGTAGGTTGCACAGCGGCCTTGAGCCGCTTTATCTCTATATTAGGGGAGAAAGAACTACCGCATTATAGACTGCTGCGGCGCACATACAACTTTGAATGGAAGGATGCTGTCATGGCCAGAATAGAGGAACTAAAAATCTTATTAGCAGGTAACCCAATCCTAGCCACTCCAGACATTGGCGAGCCAATGCTGCTTTATATCTCCGCCACTCATCAGGTAGTGAGTGTGGTGCCTGTCGTCGAACGAGACGAAGAGGGACATAAATTCCCAGTTCAAAAACATGTATACTATGTGTCCGAGGTTCTCACACCATGCAAGTCACGATACCCCCATTACCGGAAAATTGCCTATGCGGTATTCATGGCATCTCGGAAGCTTCGACACTATTTTAAAGAGTGTTCGGCCATAGTGGCATCCGAAGTACCACTCAATGATATCATAAACAATAAAGACGCCACTGGAAGCATAGCCAAATGGGCCATCGAGCTCTTACCATCCGAATTAACATACAAACCACGCCAGACTATTAAGTCCCAGGTGTTGGCCGACTTTGTCGTGGAATGGACTGAAGCCGAACTCCCGAAAGAGTACGGATCATACTCCCACTGGACAATGTATTTCGACAATTCCAAAATGCTAGCCGGATTGGGGGCCGGCGTCATCTTGAGATCCCCAATAGGAGATACAGTCCGCTACGTGTTGCAGATCCACTCAAACAATGCGACCGAATATGAGGCACTACTGCATGGTCTCCGCATGGCCGTATCCATGGGGATACGGCGCCTCGAAATGCGCGGTGACTCAAACCTCACCATATCTCAGGTAAACAGATAGTTTGATGTGAACGATTCAAAAATGTCAGCTTATCGAAATAGCCATATTAAAATATCGGCTAGATTCGATGGGCTAAAATTTCACCATGTGGCTCGGGACAATAACCAGGCAGCAAATATACTTGCTCGCATGGGCACCAAACGTGACCCAGTCCCACCTAACACTTTTGTGGAAAGGTTGTTCAAGCCATCAAAAACATGGAAGGAGGAGAGCACTGACGCGAATCCGGACCCGAACACGCCCCCTGCCGAACTCAATACATATGTCATCAAGGACTCCGATACGGAGATCACATCGTCGGCTCACGAGATCATGGCTGTTATAGCCCCCTGGATGGAGCCTTTCCTATCCTACCTTAATAGGCAAGACCTCCCCGGTGACCAAAATGAGTCCCGTCGTATAATTCGTCATTCTAAAGTCTATAAGGTTCACGAGGGTAAACTATACAAGAAAATCACTACTGGTATTCTCCAATGGTGCATCTCTGAAGAGGAGGGACGGCAACTTCTAGCCGAAATACATGCTGGGATGGGAGGCCATCACGTTGCGGCTCGAGCTCTTGTAAGCAAAGCCTTCCAAACTGGGTTCTTTTGGCCAACTACGCGCGCAGACGCACAGACCTTAGTCCAGCATTGTGTTGGATGCCAGCTTTTCGCAAATCAAAGTCATATGCCTCCCATAGCTCTCAGAACCATCTGCATTACCTGGCCCTTTGTGGTCTGGGGGCTAGATATGGTTGGACCTTTTAAAGGGGGAAGCCATAAAAAGAAATATTTACTGCTCATGGTGGATAAATTCACTAAATGGATATAAGCCAAGCCAGTCCGAACAGCTAAGGCAGGGCCAGTGATAGATTATATATCCAGCATAGTACACAGTTATGGTGTCCCGCATAGTATTATCACAGATAACGGCTCCAACTTCACAGCTGATGAGGTGAAAAATTGGTGCGCTATGTTAGGCCTTAAACTTGATTATGCCTCTGTGTACCACCCTCAAACAAACGGTCAGGTAGAAAGAGCCAATGGATTAATAATCAGTAGCATTAAACCCCGACTGCTACGCTCCCTTCAGGAGTCAGATAAACACGGGGTGGAGGAGCTCGACTCCGTACTCTGGGAGCTACGAACTACACCTAACCGGACAACCGGATACACGCCTTTTTTCATGGTGTGCGGCGTAGAGGTTGTCTTGCCCTGCGATATTATTCATGACTCACCTTGAGTGCGCATGTACAAAGAGAGAGAGAGAGAGGCCGAGCTCGATCGGCAGGACGACCTAGACGGCCTTGAGGAGGAACACGATATCACGCAGGCCCATTCGGCATTTATCAATAGCAGGCCAGGCGATACCAAAGCAGAGAAGTACAGGCGAAAATATGTAATGTTGGTGAATTCGTATTACGCCTCCAAGAGAAAAAAAGACAAACTCAAACCAAGATGGGAGGGGCCCTTCATTATGGGTGAAGTACTCACCGGTAGAGCCTATCGCCTTCGAAATGCATCGGACAATCGCCTTGAGACGAACCCATGGAATGTTGTCAGGCTCCGACGATTCAATGGATAGTTCAATAGCACATATTTTATTTTTCAGTCTAGGCCTTATGCCTTGTTTTAAAGTTCTCCTCTTCCTTTTTGCTCTCTTTTCTTCTTATTTTTTATCGATAATTTTTCGGCTCAACCGAATTATGCCAAGGTAGAACATCCTTAAATGTATATACCTCAAAAATACTTGGCGGCTTCTATAACAAAGCCCATTATCAAAAAGCATATTGCTCAAAATAATTATGTCGTCTGTTTCATACAGTCTCCTTGCTATTATATGCACCTTTATGAATTAGGTTTTTGCTAAGCTGGGTTGCCTGGCTCCTGTGTTTATACCCTACGTTCTCGATTGTTCGGCTAGGGTGTAAAAGGAGCACCTCTATGATTGTTACAATAGGGTAATCCGGACCTGTAACTCAAACGGGTGAAGCCGAAACCTAGCATTCTTCAGGGAATAATCGGTCGGCGGATACATGATATATTGCTTTTAAAAGCGCATACATTTATCAAATTTAATAGGAAACGGCATCCTACAATCCTCTTCATAGGATCTAAAGCCTAGGCACGCATATATATGCATGCTAACCTAGGGAAATGAACCCTTAACGGAATATTCTCTCTGGAAGATGGTTCTTATGTTAAATAGTAATATAACATAGCTCCCCGAACATAGTTTGTCTGTTCAGGCAATTATGACTGGATTCCCTGGTCACCGAACATTCCAAATGTTTACCACAGGTATAGTATTTGGAGACACTCCAGCCCTTGGGTTTTCGGAGGTTAAAGCAGAAGGTCGGACATGACAAACTTTTAATTCCTTTCGGCCGGAGATAAGTTTGATGATAAAGTACATTGTTACATAGAATCAAACGCTTATTCTTCATCTATACCCTCTATAAGCCTGTTAATGACCCACAAGTGTAGGGGATCTATCGTAGACCTCTCGATAAATAAGAGTGTTGAACCCAACGAGGAGCAGAAGGAAATGATAGGCAGTTTTCAGTAAGGTATTTTCTGCAAGCACTGAAATTATCAGTGACAAATAGTTTTGTGATAAGATAATTGGTAGCAAGTGACAAATAGTAAAAGTAAATAAGGTGCAACACGATGGACCGATCCTTTTTTAGCAAAGGACAAGCCTAGACCAACTCTTATATGAAGGAAAGCGCTCCCGAGGACACATGGGAATTATCATCAAGCTAGTTTTCATCACGTTCATATGATTCGCGTTCGTTACTTTGATAATTTGGTATGTCGGTGGACCGGTGCTTGGGTGTTGCCCTTACTTGGACAAGCATCCCACTTATGATTAACCTCTATTTCATGCATTTGCAACTACAAAAAAAGTATTAAGGTAAACCTAACCATATCATGAAACATATGGATCCAAATCAGCCCCTTACGAAGCAACGCATAAACTAGGGTTTAAGCTTCTGTCACTCCAGCAACCCGTCATCTACTTATTACTTCCCAATGACTTCCTATAGGCCCAAACAATGGTGAAGTTTCATGTAGTCGATGTTCACATGACACCTCTAGAGGAAAAGACAACATGCATCTCATCAAAATATCGAACGAATACCAAATTCACATGACTACTTATAGCAAGACTTCTCCCATGTCCTCAGGAACAAATGTAACTACTCACAAAGCATATTCATGTTCATAAACAGAGGTGTATTAATACGCATAATGGATCTGATCATATGATCTTCCACCAAGTAAACCAACTAGCATCAACTACAACGAGTAATCAACACTACTAGCAACCTACAGGTACCAATCCGAGGTTTTGGTACAAAGATTGGATACAAGAGATGAACTAGGGTTTGAGAGGAGATGGAGATGGTGAAGATGTGTGACGCCCGAGACCGACGTCCCAGAAGATTCCAGATGTTCCGGGTCTCCCATGTGTTTTCTTTTGTGCGTGTGTTATTTATTTTTTGCATTGCATCATGTCATCATGCCATCGTGTCATATTTTATTTTGCATCTCAACCTAAATAATTTGTGTGGACCTTCGGTCCATTTAAATCGAGGGAAGATGTCTTCTCTTTAAAACATATAAAAGCCTCTCAATATTTAGGGAGCTATATTTAAAATATTCCAATTGGTTGGGATCACCGTAACACACTTGCAATATTTCCCCATGCCTTTTCCATATCAAGTTTGACTTCAAAACCTTGCTATACTTCTTTTCCGTTATTTTCGAGGCTCCTCCAATTTTTCTAGACTCTTTTCAAACTCCTTGAGGTAAGCTATTTATTTTAGTTTGCACTTCCCTTTTTGTTGGAACTATTTTTGTGAGGTTGGAATTATTCTGTAAAGCCTTACAAAAATGTCCATCATTTTATTCTTATTCTTTGCCTCTTTTCTTTTTATTTTTGGCTCTCTCCTTATTTGGTTTTTTTTTCTGCTAAGAAATAAAAGAGGAGCAGCCAGCCCAGCCGGCCTCTAGACCTCTAAGGAGGGCCCAGCCGCCTCCTATCCCAGCCTGCAGGCCCACCAGCCCGTTCCCATCGAACCCTAGCCGCAGCCCGCACTGATCGCAGCCTCCCCAACCGAGTCGCTCGCTCCTCTCCTCTTCTCCCGCAAGCCGCCGCCAGCCTCAATCTCTTTTTCTCTCCCTCGCTAGCGACGCCCGATTCCCTCTGCCCGATCTCTCCTCGAAGTCGCCGAGTCCCTCGCTGCTCTGCCCGAAATCCCTCTCCCTCGAGCCCTCCACACGACCCCGCTTGACCGGCCAGGCGCGAGCACCTCTGCCTCGCCCTCATGCGCCACGAGCCGCGCCCGTCCCCGATGCCGTGGTCGCCTTCCCGTCCTCCAGCAAGGGCCGGCCGCCCCGAGCGCCGCGACCCCTCCTCGTCCGCGACCAGCCAGAGGCCGCGCCTCCACCACGTTCTGCGCCGCCCAGCGCCGCAGCTCCTCAAGTCCGGCAACCAGCGCCCTGCGCCAGGCCCTCGCCTCGCCTCGCCATGGGAGCCGCCTCGCAGCTCCGGCTGTGACCTCGTCCCTCCAGCGCACAGAGTCGGCGGCCCATCCGTCCTCGCCTCCAAGGCCGCCGCCCGGCTTCGCCAGGGCCTCCTCCTCGCGGCTCTCTGGCCCAGCGCCTCGTCTCCAGCAGGGCCAGGAGCCGTCATCTTCGTCCGCGCAGCCAGCTCCGCCACTTCCCGACAGCATCACCGTGCTGCTGCCGTGGCCTCACCGCTGTCCCGTGCTGCTCTTTTTGTTTGTTTTTGTGTGTTGCCTTGCACTGTTAACTTGTCAGATGACCCGTGTACGAGTAAACCCGGCTTTGCACCAAGTACCTCTACATGAAGGCTTGAACCCCTACGGCAAGTACCACGACCGTGACAAGTACCTCGACGAACCGAACATCTATGGAAAAACGAGCTCGTGAACGGCTACGGAACAAGTACCACTACATACGTGAACGTCTACCGCCGCCCGAACGACTACCGAGACCCTCAAGTACAACTACGGAACGTGTATCCCTACGTCGACGACGATCCCGACAAGTACCACTACCGTCGACATGTACATCTACGAGAACGTCTACTTCCGCTACCGTCGCCCGAGTACAACTACCGCCTCGTGAACGGCTTCTCCCTCTTCGGAAACGTGAACCACTACTTCCTCTATGACCCGCGAGAAGGACTACTTCCGCTACTTCCACTACGACCTCGAACCCCTCCGAGAACGATGGTTCCGAAGGTATAACCCCGAGACGATGACCCATGAGATGCTTGCTCGTGTTGTATGAGTTGCTCCCTTGTGTGCTCGTGCCCGTTTCGACCTTTTGTCATGTTCCTCGGTTGCCTCGTCACCGACTCGTGGGAACCCGGTAACGGGATCGTCCCACCTTTCATCTCGTTTGACTCGCTCACGCCATCTTTCTTTTGCCCGGTCTCTCAACGAGTTACCGGAACCGATATGATGCGTTGCATCATTTTCGGATCGTCGCCGTGGCACCCGTTCTTTCCACCACGATGACTAATTCTCCTTATCGTCTATATCTCTTTTAAGTCAACCTTTTAATAATTGCATAAACTTGATCATGTCATCCGCATCATGTTAACAACATTATATATGTGTGAATTGCTGTTTGCTTATAATTACTAAACATGCTCATGGGGATTTTCCGGATATGTTGTTGTTATTTTCCGGCCTCATTTAAAATGTCTAGATAGTGTAGTTTTATTATGCTTCACCTCTTGCCATGTTAAAACATTTAATCTTGTCTTGTTAATAACGAGAGTCAACTAAATAATTATAATGTGGTGTTTCGTCAATATGCAACTCGTTGCATATTGAGCTCCACTTAACTTGTAGTGTTGTTTGTGCACTTTGCCATGCCTTGCATATTTAAAACGGACATGCATCATACTTGTTTGTGCATCGTGCCATGTTTATGCTTGTGTGTTTACCGTGTTGTTTTGCTTCTTTCCGGTTGCTTCTCTTGTTAGCTTCGGTGTCGTTCCGGAGTTGTGAGGTTTTCTCTCGTCTGTGTTGCTCCGTCTACTTCGTGGATCCGTTCTTCTCCCTTGTGGAATCCCAGGCAAGATGACCGAACCCGGATACCATTACTATCTTTGCCTATTGCTAGTAGTTCCGCTCTATAGTTTTGCCTCGATGCCCATGTCTTTCTTGTCAGCCTCCTACTTGTAACCATGAACCTGTTTAACCACCCTACCTATGCAAACCGTTGCTTGGCTAAGTACGCTTCGCTCAGCCCCTCTTATAGCATTGTTACTTGCAGGTGAAGATTGAAGATGCTTGCTTCATGTTGAAGTTTGGTTGGGTTATATCACACTATATAAATGCTTAAATGAAATCATCTATATATTGGCAAGGGTGGAAGGCTAAGCCTTTTGCTTGGTGTTTTGTTCCACTCATGCCGTTAGGAACCGTATAAACCGGTGTTATGTTCCTTGATTATGCGTTCCTAACACGGTTGGGGTGTATGGGACCCCCTTGATAAACCGCTAAGTGCTAAGTCTTTTCCAGCAAGTCCCAACATTTGGTACTATTTGCCTCATAATAACAACTTAATTAATTAATTAAATTTGCATAGGGGGTCGCGTCCCCGAGGATTCTTAATTCTACATAGCAGGGGGGCCACTGCTGATGGTGTTGGTCCCAAATGGGGAGACTGCGGGGCCGCCTTCGGGAAACCCGAGGTATCTGGTATAACCTGTAGGATCACCCATCCGGTCGTGTCCTGAGATTTAGATACGCGCGGCTACTATCAGGGTGTCGACACGCCGGGAGGATTTGCTGGATTAGCCTTACCTTAGTTCGGTTTAACTTGAGCACGGGATTCCGAGAATACTCGGGTCTTCCCACCTATCGAGTTGCGACTCCGCGGATCGTGGGCTTGTAATGGGTCAAGTTGGAACACCCCTGCAGGGTTTGAACTTTCGAAAGCCGTGCCCGCGATTATGTGGCAGATGGGAGCTTGTTAATATCCGGTTGTAGAAAACTTGACACAATGTTCTAATACACTACCAGCGTGTGTATCGTGACTGTCAATTTCCGAATAGGGATTCGGGAGTTGAACACGGCGGGGTTATGTTTGACCGGCTTTAGTTAGGATCACTTCGTGATCATCTCTCGACCGAGGCACTTCTCTTCTCGCTCTTCTTTACGTAAGTTAATGCTAGTTGCTGCTGCAGACTCTTGTTTTTCCTTCACCTCATATTCTTTCTTCAGCCTTATCCTCACCCAAGGCTTAAATAGTCGTGTTACCCGGGAACGGGATTGCTGAGTCCTCTGTGGCTCACAGTTACTTCACCACACCAGATGCAGGTTCAGCCGAGTTGGATGCAGGAGCTGGTTCAAGTTCTTCACTTGGAGCTCGATGAAGTTTGTGGCTGTTTGCTTGTGATGTTTCCGACGATCAGTAGTGGTTTCTACTAGGATTCGTTCCTGACCTGTGGCTTTATGTTGTTTTGGTATCTTTCTTTTGGATCTTCACCCGTAGTCGGGTTGTGATGTTCTGAATGATGTTTTGCTTATGTAATGTATTGTGTGAAGTGGCGAGTGTAAGCCAACTATCTCCTTTTGCAATTTAATCCCTCTTTTACATGAGTCGTGCAAAGATACCAAACTTGAGATCATTCTAGGATGGGCTTATACCTTTAAGTCGTGCCTCGACACGTAGGAGGTATAGTCCCATCCTGGGCATTACAAGTTGGTATTCAGAGCCTTCTCCGACCTAGAAGCCCCCACTGATTGATCGAATCGTTGACGGTTGAGTCTAGGCACACACTGAAAATGTTTTGAGTCCTATATTTATATCGGAGAGTAGGATTTCTTTTGCTCCTCATCTCTTTTCATTCTGGTGAGGACTCCTGACGACTACTCTTGCCTCTTCTACTTTCAAAAATTGCACCAAATTTTTTTTTAGGATGTCGCGAGTATTGTTTGGATTGTTTCGATGTCTTTGTGACGAGAACATTGTTCTCGATGCCTCCTGTCATTAGGGGTTGTGGCAGTGTCCCGGGGAGTTGAGCTCCGAGGTGTTGTCATCACAAATCCATCGCGGCAGTACTAGAATACTTAAGACGACCGACATCGAAAACTCTCCTATGTGGTTAGTGGCAAGATAACCCCGACATCACCCAGTACTGGGGAGGTAGTTCGAGAGTATTGCCATAGCTTGTATAGTGGATGCGTTTCGAAGGTCCGAGGTAAACAGTTTCCGAGAAAGACTGGTTATGTGTTGAAGGATGGATACACCTGGATGTAGGTTTAGAGTTGATTGCGCGGTGCTTCCCGTGTAACCCAAACACCTGATTGCATAACTGGAAACTTTCGAAAATCTATAGGTGGGTTCATCAAGTAGTTCTAGGCATTCTTCCAACGGATGCACGATATGAAGTTTGGGGTTCTACATTGAGTGAAGTGGTTTTATGGACTTGTTCTGATCGGGAGTTGCATCTTAAAGGGTCCTTGGCTATGCTGATCCGGGGATTGCAAAACCCTTTTGTAACACGTTCCATGAGCTGTCAGCACGAAGATGTCGAATGAAGCTTCTATCCTGTATTTGTTCTATCTGTTCCTTGTTCCTTTTTATTTTCATTTTGCTCTCCAAGTGGCTTCTCGACAAGTGATGTACCTGCGGAATTCATTCGTTCAATTCTCTATTCGGATGATATTGTGAAGATCATGTTGCATATCTATCCTTGTTTTGTTTTGATTCTGGTATTCGAGTTGCTTCGATGTCAAATGTTGATTCCATACCTTTCTTAATCGGTGTTCTCATATTTCTATGAGAGTGCTAGTCCTTCTTGACAATCAAGATCTTCATATTAATCCTTTCAACCGGCGTGCCTTCTCTTCAAGTTATTCCATACGGACGCCGGAGAAATCCGACGATTGTCTGTTTCATTCATCCCAAGTTGTCTTTGTTTTCCCCACCCTCCCACCCTTCTTCTTCTTGGAGCCAGCAATTCTCAATGAAGTATCCATTTATTCATGTGATATTTCTTCATTCATTTCCTTCAATGTTCTTATCCGGTGATTTATCGTGAAGATGCTCAAGAGCTTCAAGTTCATCATTCTTGTGTTCTCTAATTCTTCCGGTGGATGTAATTCAAGATTTCGGTGTTGATCTTATCCTTTTCCTCTTTTCACAATGCTTTCTTATTCCGGTGCACCAATTAATCATTCTCCTCTTGCTATTCATATCCGGAGTGCTGAACATTCATAATTCCATTATTAATCCGTCCAAATTATTTTTGAGGATTGTCATCGTATTCAAGTTATTTAATTCAACCGGTGCAATATCTCAAGCAATCTTTTCCAACGGTGTTTCTTTGAGTGGGCCCTAACCCACAGGTCTTTTTCTAGGATCTTACCTGACTCTTCTAATTTTTCCGGAGTTATACTCAAATTCTTTTAAAGTGTGACGTAAGAATGATTCCCATCAGTCATATGCCTTCTCCAAGTTTACTTTCAAATTCTTTTTCTTCATTGGTTCAACCTTTTAATTCTTCATTCCGGAGTGCTCAACAATTCTTATGGCATTTCTCGTCTTCATTCTCAACATTTCAAGATCGGAGAAGTGTTTCTCTTAAATCTTGGCCCGTTCTCTTGAAGATTTGTGATTCTAGCTTCATGCCATCCTCATTATTGTTCAGTTTGTGAGTAATTCTTTTATACCCTTCTGAAGCATTTCATGAATTCTTTTCTTTGTGATCCGCCGAAGGCCATCAATTCAAAAGATTCTTCGTTCTCAGTTTTTCAACTTCGTCCTCCAAATATTCTTCATTGATGTCTCTTCGTTCGTCTCTATATTTTTACCGTGGTTCTTTCAACATTACCCTTCCGTTGTTATCGTTTTAATTCTTTGTTCTTTTCACAATCCTACCGGTGGTTCGTTGAAGATTTATCCAAGGTTGTGCTAGATCTCTCTTTAATTCTTTGCAACGAGAATAAGTAGTATGCCAAATCCTTTGGTTGTCATCAATTTAAATTGGTGAAGGAGATGCATGACATAATTCTTATTCGTATTCCTTCAAGGTGATTTAATTCTTTTGTCTGGAGCTTGTTCATCATATCATATTCTCGGTTCTAAGTTGTTCATCTTGTTTCCGGAGCTCCAAGTTATTTCAATTACATCATTTCAAAGCTTCATCTAATTCATCACAGGCCTTGAATCTTATTATTTTCATCTTTCACTTCTCATGCTTTCATTACCAGAGTTCTTCATGGTGGTTCATCATGTTTTAATTCATCCTCGAAGTCTTCATCACGATTCTTGTTGTTGGAGCTCAAGCATTCTTCATCATGCTTTCCAATTGCAATCCTTTCTACCTTATCTTTCAGATGGTGTTATGTCATTCTTGACAATTCCTTCATGTTTCATGATTCACGAGTTATCAAGAATGGGATATTTAAAACCATCATTTTCTTTGTTCAGGAGATCTTTCCAACCTTTCAATTTATTTGTTGGAGTAATCTTGGGTTGTATTTCACCTAAAGCTTTCCCTAAGGATTGTTGTTATTATGGTGCTTATTAATGACCCAAGTTCTTCATTTATCATTCCGGTGAATTAAGTTTATCGTCTCCTTGTTGATCTCAATTCAATCAATCGTTTTCATCAGTGGTTGGTTGTCACCTCATAATTTTGAGATGTTTGCCATAAGCCCACATCAAGCTTATTCGTTTTCGTTGTTGATTTTTTCCAACAACTCCGTTCAGCCCTTCTTCGTAAGGATGTTTTTCATATTCATTCGTGGGAGAAGATGTCATTTTTCTTCACCATTCATTTCTTTCGTTTATCTATATGCTATTCTTTCACTCCGGAGGCATTGTGATGTTGCTCTCTCCAAACCATCATATCGTTTTATCGAGATCATGTTCTTTCCCTTGCTTATCATTTAACCGGAGTGTTGTATTCTTCATTTCAGTTCCGTCATCTTATCTAGTTTTTTGCCTATCTTTTAACCAGAGTGCTGTCTAAAATCTTTCTTACCCCTTGTGCCTTCTTTCAATTGTTTCAGAGGCAATGTGTTGTTGTTTTCATCAAGTATCATTCCATCTCCTCAAGTTCTTGTTCAATTCCTTCCATTTTAAGACGGAGTGCTGTCCAAATTCTGTCATTCTTATTCCTTGGCTATACCGTTGCGGTTTCTTATTCTTTTGGCTCGTAAGCTCTCCTTTCATGTCTTTCAACCTTCAAGGTTCTCGTAATGCTCCTTGTTCCTCCTTTTACCGGAGTGCTCTTAACTTCATCCATCTCCGTTGTATTCTTCTTTCTTCTTGTTTAACCTCTCAAGGTTCTTTGGTTTCACTCGTCTGTCGAAGAAGCAACTTTGTTTTACCTCTTCCTCTTCTGTTTTTTTACCCCGTGATATCTCTAGGATCTCGGGTCGAGATCCTCTGTTAGTGTGGGAGAGTTGTGACGCCCGAGACCGACGTCCCAGAAGATTCCAGAAGATTCCAGATGTTCCGGGTCTCCCGTGTGTTTTCTTTTGTGCGTGTGTTATTTATTTTTTGCATTGCATCATGTCATCATGCCATCGTGTCATATTTTATTTTGCATCTCAACCTAAATAATTCTTGTGGACCTTCGGTCCATTTAAATCGAGGGAAGATGTCTTCTCTTTAAAACATATAAAAGCCTCTCAATATTTAGGGAGCTATATTTAAAATATTCCAATTGGTTGGGATCACCGTAACACACTTGCAATATTTCCCCATGCCTTTTCCATATCAAGTTTGACTTCAAAACCTTGCTATACTTCTTTTCCGTTATTTTCGAGGCTCCTCCAATTTTTCTAGACTCTTTTCAAACTCCTTGAGGTAAGCTATTTATTTTAGTTTGCACTTCCCTTTTTGTTGGAACTATTTTTGTGAGGTTGGAATTATTCTGTAAAGCCTTACAAAAATGTCCATCATTTTATTCTTATTCTTTGCCTCTTTTCTTTTTATTTTTGGCTCTCTCCTTATTTGTTTTTTTTTTCTGCTAAGAAATAAAAGAGGAGCAGCCAGCCCAGCCGGCCTCTAGACCTCATAGGAGGGCCCAGCCGCCTCCTATCCCAGCCTGCAGGCCCACCAGCCCGTTCCCATCGAACCCTAGCCGCAACCCGCACCGATCGCAGCCTCCCCAACCGAGTCGCTCGCTCCTCTCCTCTTCTCCCGCAAGCCGCCGCCGGCCTCGATCTCTTTTTCTCTCCCTCGCTAGCGACGCCCGATTCCCTCTGCCCGATCTCTCCTCGAAGTCGCCGAGTCCCTCGCTGCTCTGCCCGAAATCCCTCTCCCTCGAGCCCTCCACATGACCCCGCTCGACCGGCCAGGCGCGAGCACCTCTGCCTCGCCCTCATGCGCCGCGGGCCGCGCCCGTCCCCGACGCCGTGGTCGCCTTCCCGTCCTCCAGCAAGGGCCGGCCGCCCTGAGCGCCGCGACCCTTCCTCGTCCGCGACCAGCCAGAGGCCGCGCCTCCACCACGTTCTGCGCCGCCCAGCGCCGCAGCTCCTCAAGTCCGGCCACCAGCGCCCTGCGCCAGGCCCTCGCCTCGCCTCGCCATGGGAGCCGCCTCGCAGCTCCGGCCGCGACCTCGTCCCTCCAGCGCACAGAGCCGGCAGCCCCATCCGTCCTCGCCTCCAAGGCCGCCGCCCGGCTTCGCCAGGGCCTCCTCCTCGCGGCTCTCTGGCCCAGCGCCTCGTCTCCAGCAGGGCCAGGAGCCGTCGTCTTCATCCGCGCAGCCAGCTCCGCCACTTCCCGACAGCATCACCGTGCTGCTGCCGTGGCCTCACCGCTGTCCCGTGCTGCTGTTTTTGTTTGTTTTTGTGTGTTGCCTTGCACTGTTAACTTGTCAGATGACCCGTGTACGAGTAAACCCGGCTTTGCACCAAGTACCTCTACATGACGGCTTGAACCCCTACGGCAAGTACCACGACCGCGACAAGTACCTCGACGAACCGAACATCTACGGAAAAACGAGCTCGTGAACGGCTACGGAACAAGTACCACTACATACGTGAACGTCTACCGCCGCCCGAACGACTACTGAGACCCTCAAGTACAACTACGGAACGTGTATCCCTACGTCGACGACGATCCCGACAAGTACCACTACCGTCGACATGTACATCTACGAGAACGTCTACTTCCGCTACCGTCGCCCGAGTACAACTACCGCCTCGTGAACGGCTTCTCCCTCTTCGGAAACGTGAACCACTACTTCCTCTACGACCCGCGAGAACGACTACTTCCGCTACTTCCACTACGACCACGAACCCCTCCGAGAACGATGGTTCCGAAGGTATAACCCCGAGACGATGACCCGTGAGATGCTTGCTCGTGTTGTATGAGTTGCTCCCTTGTGTGCTCGTGCCCGTTTCGACCTTTTGTCATGTTCCTCGGTTGCCTCGTCACCGACTCGTGGGAACCCGGTAACGGGATCGTCCCACCTTTCATCTCGTTTGACTCGCTCACGCCATCTTTCTTTTGCCCGGTCTCTCAACGAGTTACCGGAACCGATATGATGCGTTGCATCATTTTTGGATCGTCGCCGTGGCACCCGTTCTTTCCACCACGATGACTAATTCTCCTTATCGTCTATATCTCTTTTAAGTCAACCTTTTAATAATTGCATAAACTTGATCATGTCATCCGCATCATGTTAACAACATTATATATGTGTGAATTGTTGTTTGCTTATAATTACTAAACATGCTCATGGGGATTTTCCGGATATGTTGTTGTTATTTTCCGGCCTCATTTAAAATGTCTAGATAGTGTAGTTTTATTATGCTTCACCTCTTGCCATGTTAAAACATTTAATCTTTTCTTGTTAATAATGAGAGTCAACTAAATAATTATAATGTGGTGTTTCGTCAATATGCAACTCGTTGCATATTGAGCTCCACTTAACTTGTAGTGTTGTTTGTGCACTTTGCCATGCCTTGCATATTTAAACCGGACATGCATCATACTTGTTTGTGCATCGTGCCATGTTTATGCTTGTGTGTTTACCGTGTTGTTTTGCTTCTTTCCGGTTGCTTCTCTTGTTAGCTTCGGTGTCGTTCCGGAGTTGTGAGGTTTTCTCTCGTCTGTGTTGCTCCGTCTACTTCGTGGATCCGTTCTTCTCCCTTGGGGAATCCCAGGCAAGATGACCGAACCCGGATACCATTACTATCTTTGCCTATTGCTAGTAATTCCGCTCTATAGTTTTGCCTCGATGCCCATGTCTTTCTTGTCAGCCTCCTACTTGTAACCATGAACCTGTTTAACCACCCTACCTATGCAAACCGTTGCTTGGCTAAGTACGCTTCGCTCAGCCCCTCTTATAGCATTGTTACTTGCAGGTGAAGATTGAAGATGCTTGCTTCATGTTGAAGTTTGGTTGGGTTATATCACACTATATAAATGCTTAAATGAAATCATCTATATATTGGCAAGGGTGGAAGGCTAAGCCTTTTGCTTGGTGTTTTGTTCCACTCATGCCGTTAGGAACCGTATAAACCGGTGTTATGTTCCTTGATTATGCGTTCCTAACACGGTTGGGGTGTATGGGACCCCCTTGATAAACCGCTAAGTGCTAAGTCTTTTCCAGCAAGTCCCAACATTTGGTACTATTTGCCTCATAATAACAACTTAATTAATTAATTAAATTTGCATAGGGGGTCGCGTCCCCGAGGATTCTTAATTCTACATAGCAGGGGGGGCCAGTGCTGATGGTGTTGGTCCCAAACGGGGAGACTGCGGGCCGCCTTGGGGAAACCCGAGGTATCTGGTATAACCTGTAGGATCACCCATCCGGTCGTGTCCTGAGACTTAGATACGCGCGGCTACTATCAGGGTGTCGACACGCCGGGAGGATTTGCTGGATTAGCCTTACCTTAGTTCGGTTTAACTTGAGCACGGGATTCCGAGAATACTCGGGTCTTCCCACCTATGGAGTTGCGACTCCGTGGATCGTGGGCTTGTAATGGGTCAAGTTGGAACACCCCTGCAGGGTTGGAACTTTCGAAAGCCGTGCCCGCGGTTATGTGGCAGATGGGAGCTTGTTAATATCCGGTTGTAGAAAACTTGACACAATGTTCTAATACACTACCAGCGTGTGTACCGTGACTATCAATTTCCGAATTGGGATTCGGGAGTTGAACACGGCGGGGTTATGTTTGACCGGCTTTAGTTAGGATCACTTAGTGATCATCTCTCGACCGAGGCACTTCTCTTCTCGCTCTTCTTTACGTAAGTTAATTCTAGTTGCTGCTGCAGACTCTTGTTTTTCCTTCACCTCATATTCTTTCTTCAGCCTTATCCTCACCCAAGGCTTAAATAGTCGTGTTACCCGGGAACGGGATTGCTGAGTCCTCTGTGGCTCACAGTTACTTCACCACACCAGATGCAGGTTCAGCCGAGTTTGATGCAGGAGCTGGTTCAAGTTCTTCACTTGGAGCTCGATGAAGTTTGTGGCCGTTTGCTTGTGATGTTTCCGACGATCAGTAGTGGTTTCTACTAGGATTCGTTCCTGACCTGTGGCTTTATGTTGTTTTGGTATCTTTCTTTTGGATCTTCACCCGTAGTCGGGTTGTGATGTTCTGAATGATGTTTTGCTTATGTAATGTATTGTCTGAAGTGGCGAGTGTAAGCCAACTATCTCCTTTTGCAATTTAATCCCTCTTTTACATGAGTCATGCAAAGATACCAAACTTGAGATCATTCTAGGATGGGCTTATACCTTTAAGTCGTGCCTCGACACGTAGGAGGTATAGTCCCATCCTGGGCATTACAAGATGTTGATGAAGATAACCCTCCCCAAGATGGGAGAGTTGTTGGTGATGACGGAGGTGATGATTTCCCCCTCCCGGAGGGAAGTATCCCCGGCAAAATAGCTCCGCCGGAGCCCTAGATTGGTTCCGCCAAGGTTCCGCCTCGAGACGGCGGCGTTTTGTCCCGAAAGCCTCCTTATGATTTTTTTTCTAGGTTAGAACACCTCATATAGGAGAAGATGGTCATCGGGGAGTCACCAGGTGGCTCACGAGGTAGGGGGCGTGCCTAAGGGGGCGCACCCCCACCCTCGTGGACAGGTGGTGGCCCTCCTCTTGTATCTCTTTCGCCAGATATTTTTTATATTTTCTGAAACGGTGTTTCGTGGAGTTTCGGGGCTTTTTGAGTTGTGCAGAATAGGTCTCCAATGTTTGCTCCTTTTCCAGCCCAGAATTCCAGCTGCCTGCATTCTCCCTCTTCATGTAAACCTTGTAAAATAAGAGAGAAAACTCATAATTATTGTGACATAACATGTAATAATAGCCCATAGTGCAATAAATATCAACATAAAAGCATGATGCAAAATGGACGTATCACCTGTCTAACTTACAGTCTTATTGGGAATACTTGGCGGCTGTCTTTACTTAGTCGTACACCAAGCTTATAGGGATTTCTAGTCCGTTGGGCTCTGGAGGTCTAACCCGAGCCATATGGTTCGGGTCCAGCTGTGTATAACGTGTCTTCACCATAGCCCAGGCTTCCCGGGAACCTTCTAGGCACGCTGATGATTTCCATAATTCAAAGCGGCGTCAGGCCCCTTTGAATAGACTCGCCAGCTCCTCTGTAATTTTTGGAGGAGAATCGGCCGGCCATAAAGCCTTTGCCATGTTCTTCATGGCCTTGCGAGCTCGCTCGTGTACATTAGAAGCTCATGCAGCAGATCACCTTGAAATCCGAACACCCCTCCTTCGGGCCGCCCAGTCAACAAATCTTTAGGAACTGTTTTCGTAAAGAAACTTCAAATCAAGGGAATATAATGAAAGCTAGGTTTATTGTCATACTAAATATGCCGCCCTTAAGCTTCTTGTTCATTTTAAAAGCGTCCGAGAGTTGGGCTCGCACGTCCTTTAACTCTTCGGCTAGCTTCACACTGGTATCCTGCAACTTGTTTTTATCATCTATGGTGCGTGTTAATACACGTTCACCAGCAGAAGTTTGCCCTTCGGTCTGCTCCTTCGCTACCAGAGCAGCCCTTAGCTTTTCCTCCAGTTGGTCTACTCGCCCTGTTGCTACAGATTAAACAATGCATACTTAAAGATCATTGATCGGTACGGGACCTTACTGTTCGGATACTATTGTTCTTACCATCAAAGCCATTCTTGGACTTCTTGGAATTATCCAACTCGGTGGTAACAGTAGTAAGCTTGGTTTGGCACTCTTCCAATTCCTTGGGTAAAGCGTTATTCTTTTCCTTGAGTACCTACAAACACAATGATCCTTAAATCAGTTGGGCCAATTGCTTTTAGTCTCGAGGGCTACTGGCATATGAGCATGGAATTAACACTCACCCGCATATATTTAGAAAGCTAGTGAGTGGCTCCGGCAAGTCCGTCTCGAGTGGCTCAGATATATGCATCCGCAGAGCTGAAGGTGTTAAACGCCTCCTCAGTGAAAGTTAAGTCACGCATGGCTGCTTTGCGCCGTCGATGATTCATCGCGCTCTCCACTTCGGAATTAGTAACTGATACCTCATCCGAAACGTCTTGAAGAGGACAATCCGGCATTACCCCCACATCCGCCCTAGTCCTTGTGGATGGGCAGGAGCTGGATTGGTTGGGGCATGACCAATAGGATAATTGGACATAGTTCGGCGTATACTCTTCCTAGACAAAAGAGATAAAGCGTAAAATTATGATCCAGCTCCACCACTAGTCATATGTTAAAGAGTCATACCTCTTCTATAAAGGAGGAGGTTCGGTGGTGGCTCCAGCCCTCTTTCCCTTCAGAGACCCGCCCTACGCAGGCGTCACCCTCTGGGAAGACACTCTTGATGCAGTTCGGCGGGATGAGCGCTGCCCCTTTTGGGCATGAGATAGTGCGGTGGGTGAGGCGCGCTGGGAAAATTCTCTTTGAAGAGGAGTCTCTCGGGAGATTACCTGAGAGGAAGGAAGAAAGCCAGGATAGTCGGCTATAATAGACACTTCGGTACCGTCATGGATGGTTTGGTAAAAGACTCTGTATTTAAGATCTATGCCAATATCCGGATCTTCTTCGAATCCGGGATCCATGTCCCGAATATGGTCCTCTAGCTGTGGGATAGGACTGCTAATCTTTCCGGCCTCCTTCCTCCATTCCTGTTGAAAGCAACCAAACTTAGTTTGGTTAATTAAATAAAACTAGAGTAGAACTAGCGATCAGGTAAAGCCTTACCCAATCGATGGGGTTATACATAGAGAAACCCTCTTGACACTTCAAGCGAAGAAAATCCTCCTTCTCCCCTTTGTAGAGATCAGCGAGGATGGCGGCTAGAGCGACGAGGCTGTCTGCACCTTGGCATAAACAGCGTGAGGCATCATTCTGGCCATTATAGTGCCACATAGGAAATCCTCTGGCCTGGAGTGGCTCCACGCATCGCGTTACCGAAATCGCCATTACTTCGATTATTGTCAGCTTGAGGTGGGCAAGTACTTTGATCTTACTGGCAAGTCTTTTTACCTCCGCACTATCCTCCTCCTTGAGACTGCGGGGACGCCAGTTGAAACGCTTCTTTAAAGGAGCGCTGGAGTATTCGGGTAGGCCATGCCGGATTGGGTCCGGCCAGACCACATCCTCAATGTAGAACCACTCCGAGGGCCATTCCTCGGATGCTTTCTTCGGAGTGCCGAGCAAATAACCTAAGGACATCAAAGGAAGAACTGAGAACGTCGGCCATGTCTAGAGATTTTCCGTGGCGGGCTCTAGGGATCTTTCGCGTGGAATGGAATGGCATCTGAGATCTAGTCTCTTTAAATAGGCGCCTTCCTTATAAAGTTGAGGGTTAATTGTAAAAATACCCAGACGGTTCGCATTCGTCTAACACGTGGAAGCTAAAACGACGATGGCAAGGAATCGACATGATATAATATTAATTATGGAGCCGAACTATCATCTGATTCGAAGGAGGACTCACCTTGCAAGAGAGAAGACATGAAGCCGGATACAACCTCATCCTTGAAGGCAAGTCTGTGGGCTATTGACGGAGTCATGTATTTAGGGGTCCTCAGGCATTCAGATCATTAATGCTGGGCCGAATTGATGGGACGTGAAGATAGAAGCTAAAGGCCCTCCCTCATGTTCGGTTAGGACTCCAATGTATGTAGTAAGGCAAGAAAGATGTCCGGGTGTAACGATTCCTTCCTCCCCAAGTCACGTTGGTAACCCTAGGCACCCTCTAGCGTGTATATAAGCCGAGGGGTTTAGTTGGTAGAGGCGGACAGAATCATAGCAATCACATAGGCTAGACTTTAGGGTTTAGCCATTACGATCTCGAGGTAGATCAACTCTTGTAACCCATATTCATCAAGATCAATCAAGCGGGAAGTAGGATATTACCTTGATCGAGAGGGCCCGAACCTGGGTAAACATCGTGCCCCCTGTCTCCTGTTACTATCGATCCTAAGATATACAACATGGGCCCCCTACCCGAGATTTGCCAGTTTTGACAGCGATAACGACGGGGTGTTGGTGCATCCATCCCGCCGCACCAAGGGGTGCAGCGACGAGGCTTGCCGCTCATGCCACGCCGGGTCGGTGGCTGCGTTGGCGGCAGGTGATGGAGAACGGCAGTGGGGGGGCCTGCGGGATCTGTTTGAGCGACGCAGGCGGCGAGGGCGGCCCGTCGCTCAGCACGAGCTCGATGAGCATCAGCCATGGAAGCAGTGGAGCATGATGCGTCGGCCGACGGAAGAGAGGTTACGGCGCACCACTACCTGGCGTGTCCAATGTCGGATTTCAGGCTCCGCAAAACCTAGAGAGGTTCAAACTCTTAGGTGTGCCCGAAGAACACTCTCTACCCAGCGCACTCGCCCTACGATCCCATGGCCTAGCTCGACAAACTCAAGGAACAAAAGACACAGGGGTCTATACTGGTTCGGGCCACCATGCAGTTTAATACCGTACTGAAGTGTGTGTGGTGGATTGCCTCGTGGGGCTGAGGATGAACTAGTAAAGTTGATGAACATCCTCAGTAGGTGAGGTGTTCTTGGGCTCGATGAGCTGGTGAGGGTGAGGATGATCTGGTTGAGCTGCTCCTCGTTGTGGTGGAATGGCCTCGTTGTGGTGCAATGCTCTCGTTGTGGTGGAATACTCCTCCCCTTTATGGTGGTGTCTAGGTCCTATTTAAAGTGGCCTTGGTCCTCTTCCCAAATGTAGGCGGGAAGGGATCCCACAATGGCAAAATTTGAAGGGGAACAACTAGTACAAGCTATCCTGACAAATGCGGTCTTCACGTGCCAAAGGCTCTGGTGGTGACATCGCGCCGGGCTCCACGGTGACCTCTGTCCTGCCATCCTAGCGGTCAATTGTCTTGTTGCACCGATATGGAAACCTTTGCTTAATTCCTCGGGACTCGGTGCCTGCGTTTGCCCCCTTGACACCATAGGGTAAACTGATACACTACCCGCTGGGGCCCGCCTGGCCTTGGTCGTCATGGCTCACGTCACGTGAACCTCGCGAGGTGCACCTCGCATAGATATCTCCGCTCCTCGGTACCTAGCTTAGAGAGGCTGCCCCCAGGGAGGTCTTGTCGTCGTCCATCTTGCGAGGCTTGGCCCCTCGCAAGGGTCTTCAGCTGTTGTTGATGAACCTGGGTCGTACCAGGCGTCATGGGCCGCATGCAGCAAAGTCTGGGTACCCCCGTTTCGAGGATGCCGACAGCCTCTGCCTGCCGTGGGCACACCGTAGTTTGCAGCAATCCTTGTCGGGGCAGAGGGCCATCGGATGTCGCCGGGCCGCTGCACCCTTGACTTCACTCGGCCGATGCGGTCTAGAAGTTCGTGGTGTGGGTGGAGAGGCCGGGGACCCCTAAATCCGCCTCCCAAACTTCTTCGCGCAGGAGTTGCCGGCCGGAGGCCCCGGCGACCTGTGGTTGCAGGCCGACAGCTGCTATAGTTAGGCCTCATGGGCTGAGGTCTAGGTCCCTCCCGTTGGGTATGTGATCCTGAAGAATCGTTGGCAGGCGTTTGCCTGCACCCGTGGCTTGGTGGGGAGGCGCACCCTACACTTCAAGTTTGTCGGATTCAGGTCTCCGCACAACCGTACTAGGTTTGAACTCTCATGTGCGTGCGAAGATCTCAACCTCGCCTAGCTATCTACTCGCCGTCTCACGAACTAGGACAATGAACATGAATGTAAAAGAGACACGAGGTTGTTTATCCTAGTTCAGAGCACCTAGCAGTGCGTGGCCCTACTCCAGCAGTATGGTGGATTAGCCTCGAGACAGGTTGTGGATGAACTAGTACAATGAGTGAACAACCTCCGGAGGTGAGGTGTTCTTGCTTGGTGGTGGAGGAGAGGGTCTGAATGATCTGTCCCCTTGTTGGGTGGTGGCTATACTACTTATATAGTGGCCTTGGTCCTCTTCCCCAAAATGTTTGGCGGGAAGGGATTAGACAACGGCCAATTTTGAAGGGGGACAACTAGTACATCTTATCCTGACTAAAGGTGGTCTTCACCTACAAATCATCTGTTCCTGACGCCATGGTGGGCTCGCTGATGACCTCCATCCTATAGTCCTGGCGATCTTGGTCTTGTCGCACTAGAATGGAAACCTTTGGCAAATTCCTTGGGACTCTGCGTCTGAGCCCACTTCCTTAGCACCAAAGAGGAAACTATTGTACTATGCCCGCTGGCGCCCGCCTAGCCTTGGTCGTCATGGCTTGCGTCATGCAAACCTCGCGAGGTGGGGGGTTGCATAGAGTTCTCCACTCCACGGGAGCCAGCCAGACGAAGCTGCCCCTTCCAGAGGTATTGGTGTCATCCTCCCCGCGAGGCTTGGCCCCTCGCGACGGTCTTGAGTGTCAATGCTGAAGATGGGCCGTACCAGACCTCAAAAGGAGCCACGTAGCGGGTCGCAGGCAGGCATGTCTGGGTACCCTGGTTTCCAGAACGCCAACAAAGTTTGACAGAGCAGCGATGCTTTATCGCAAGATCTTCGAGGGGGTGGCAAGTTCCTGGGGTGCTGCCCTCAGGACAGCAGCAGCGACGACGACCACCCGTCCGATGGGGCCGCTAGCCGCGGCCACTACGTCCTCGGCAGTGAACTTGCCCTTAACGATGGTCACGAGTTCCTCAGCAGCAATAGCACCTTGTCCGGACAAAGCTCTAGCGACGACGACTACAGCGAGCCGCCTCCTCGTCGTCAAGGAGGGGGAAGACACTGATTGAGCGCAGGTGCCACCGAGGCCCAGCTTCAGGAGCTTCAGTCTTTGGGATGATGCTTATGTGTTTATTTCCCGTGCAGCAAGAAACAACAAGGGCCCCGTGGGGGCGTGTAATGAACTAAGGCTCTTGCACCTTGGTTATTAGTGTTGCCCTTTGCGCAAGTGTTACTTGAAGGGCTCCTTCCCAGCGTGAATATGATACTTAGCTTATAGCGCTCGGAGGTGGACAGTGGCCTGCCGCATCAGAAGGATATGGCCTTTCGGAGATTTTGATCGAGTGCGCCCTCCCGGGCTGGTTGGCCTCGGAGCATTGTGGGGCTCGTGGCTCACGAATCCCCCTGGGGACTTGCGGACGCCCAGGTTTCCTAAGACCACCTTCGAAGTACGTCCTGCACCATAAGTCATAACACAAGATGCTCCTGAGACGATGCCTGCGGTCCGATGCCGCGATCGCCTGTTGACTTGTCTGAAAGCACCGCGTGAGGAGCCGGACGCTAAAGCTTTAGCGAAGTATGCGCATGGGAAGGGCCATGGCAACCGTGTCCTTGGCCCTGCTGGCGCATATCATGCCCAGCCCCCGCTTGCGAGGAGCTCCGGAGGAGGAAGTAGGCAACGAGCCTCCAAAGATATGAGCACATGCAAAGAGAGAAAAGAAAGGTCGCAACAAATAAAGACACGAAACTTTGAACTTCATTCAGAAATTGCAAATTCGAATACAAGAGAGAGTCAAAAAGCAGCCGCGTCCGGCGCCTATGCTAGTCTTGGCACCAACGCAGAGCATGGTGCTACCACCAGGCGTGGGCATAGTCATTGGTGTTCAGTGTCGTCTACCAGCGCGGAGCATGGTGCTTCCACTTGGGTGTGGGCAGGGGCCCCCGCGGGGTTGAAGGGTGGCGCACCGTGGACCCTAGGGCGTGTATAGTGTCCCACTTATTATTATTTGAGAGTGTCACGGTAAGAACTGCGGAGGCGCTCCGTGCCCCCTAGGTGGTGGTCCCCGCCCCATGCATACCCCGGCCACCGTTGGGGCTTCTAGTAACCAGGACTGGACCAAGGGGCAAGGGGCTACGTTGGCGGTGGTAAGGTGGTTGTGGTGGGAACTGCAGAGGCGCCCCGTCCACGTGGGTGGTGGTGAAAGTGAAACTATTCCCCGGGTGGTTTTGGTAATTAATAACAACATATAGCTCATTGAACTAATATCCTTTCAAGATAAATATTTCAAGAAGTTCAATGATTGGCATGACATGGATTAGAGATGTGGTACCCTCAAAAAGCTAAGCACAAAGATTGGCAAAAGTTCAAGACTCTACATTTTCATTTTAGTGATCCAAGATCACATTAAGTCCATAGGAAAAGCCAATACTATTAAAAGGGGATGAGGTCTTGCTTAATGGTCTACTTGCTCAAAATGCTCAGTGCTAAGCTCCAAATCCCTCAACCACTTTCTTATTTCCACATATGCCCCAAACCTAAAAGTCAAACTCGGCCCCACCGATTTGAACTACCCGGCGCCACAGAGTTCACATGACATAGCCACTGCCAAAACCCAAATCTGTTCGGTCTCATCGATATGGATTTCGGTCTCACCAAAATGGGATTGCCAACTCTCTGTTTCCCTTTCGTAACGTTTCGGTCTAACCAAGATGAGCGGATCGGTCTCACCGAGTTGGTAATGCAAACAAGCTGGTTACCTTTTGTAACGTTTCGGTCTCACCGAAAGGAGCGATCGGTCTCACTAAGTTTTTCTAGCCAAGTCTCTGTTAGCCTATCACCAGAATCGGTCTCACCGAGTTTGTGTAATCGGTCAAACCGAGTTGAGGTTTTTCCCTAACCCTAATGCATCGGTCTCACCAAGTTGAAAGTATCGGTCCCTCCGAGATGTTTAACTTTCACATTTTGAACTGCTTTGGTCTGACCGAGTTCTTCTATTCGGTCTGACCGAGTCTGGTCAAATGTGTGTAATGGCTAAATTTTGTGTAGAGGATATATACACCCCTCCACCACTTGTCCATCAGAGAGAGCCATTAGAACGTTCCTATACTTCCACTATTCATTTTCTGAGAGAGAACCACCTGCTCATGTGTTGAGACCAAGATATTCCAATCCTACCGTATGAATCTTGATCTCTAGTCTTCCCCAAGTTGCTTTCCACTCAAATTTTCTTTCGACCATATCTGAATCTTTGAGAGAGAGTTGAGTGTTGGGAGACTATCACTTGAAGCAAAAGAGCAAGGAGTTCATCATTCACACACCATATATTACCTTTTGGAGAGTGGTGTCTCCTGGATTGGTTAGGTGTCACTTGGGAGCCTCCGACAAGATTGTAGAGTTGAACCAAGGAGTTTGTAAGGGCCGGGAGATCGCTTACTCGTGAAGATCTGCCCTAGTGAGGCAATTCCTTCGTGGGTGATGGCCATGGTGGGATAGACAAGGTTTCTTCTTCGTGGACCCTTTGTGGGTGGAACCCTCCGTGGACTCGCGTAGCCGTTACCCTTCGTGGGTTGAAGTCTCACACAACATGGATGTACGATAGCACCACCTATCGGAACCACACCAAAAACATATGTGTCTCAAATTGCGTTTGCACTCTCCACCCCCTCCATTTACCTTCATATGCAATGATTTACTTTCCGCTGCCACAAATCTAGAATTGCACGTGTAAGAAGATTGCTTGACTTCTGCTAAATTGCTAAAAACTGTCAAAACTTAAAATTGCGAAAAGGCTAAGTTTTTATTTGGTCAAGTAGTCTAATCACCCCCCCTCTAGACATACTTTTGATCCTACAAGTGGTATCAGAGCTTTGTTCTCCATTTGCCTATATTTCCATAGCTTTGGTGATCATATCCTTGTTTTCACAACCTAGGAGAGTATGGCATCTACCGAGGGAAGTTACCATCGTAGAGGTCCTTACTTCGATGGTACAAATTTTGCTAGCTGCAAGCATAAGATGAAAATGCATATTCTTGGACATAACACCGCCGTTTGGGCTATTGTGTGTATTGGTTTGCAAGGTCAATTCTTTGATGGAAAGGAACCAAATCGTGAAGCCTCCGCTGAAGAATTGAAGATGTTGCAATACAACGCTCAAGCTTGCGATATCCTTTTCAATGGATTGTGTCATGAAGAATTCAACAAAATCAGCCGTCTTGAGAATGCAAAGGAAATTTGGGATACATTGATTGATATGCACGAAGGTATCGACTCCGTCAAGGAATCCAAGTTGGATGTGCTTCAATGTCAACTTGACGAGTTCAAAATAAAGGATGGTGAAGGCGTCCTTAAAATGTACTCTAGGCTTGCTCTCACCACAAATGAGATTGGCGGCTTAGGAAGCAAAGTAATGACCGATAGATTCATAATCAAGAAAATCCTAAGAGCCTTGGATGGAAAGTATGACACCGTGTGCACATTGATCCAAATTATGCCCAATTACAAAGATCTCAAGCCAATGGAAGTCATTGGTATAATTGTTGCTCATGAGATGTCACTCCAAGATAAAGAAGCGATTCACAACAAGTTTATGTTGGGGAACATAGTAATAATTTACAAATTTCCTATGTGTCGTCAAGATCAATCTAGGAGATGCTAGCAATGAGAGAGGGGGGTGCATCTTCATACCCTTGAAGATCGCTAAGCGGAAGCGTTACAAGAATGTGGCTGATGGAGTCGTACTCGCGGCAATTGAAATCATGGAAGATCTGATCCTAGTGCCCAATGGACGGCAACTATTGTAACACCCCAAAATTTTATCAATGTTTTATTAATTAAAATTTTGTCAGTTAATTAAAATTTTGCCTTTTGCTGAATGTTTCTTTGGATTTCAGAACCATTCTTGTTCTGATATGTTGGAGTTTTTACCCCTAGTGAAAACTTTCCAGCTAATATTAGACCCTCTGAGGCACCCATTAAAAACTTTGCTTATATCAGCAGGATTAATTATATAATTGTCTCCCTAAATCTTTCTTCAATATATAAATGGTTGCCCCTAGTGTTAAGGCCTCTTTTGAACTGCATCCACTTGATAAATTTGTTTAAATTTTCAACCAAAAATTGGAGATGTCAGGTAATGCCATTAGATCACTTTTATGCAAGAATATATTTATTTCATTTAATATTTTGAGCTCCACAACATGTTTCCCAATCTGGTTCAGTAGGCCAAATTGCACTACAACCCATTTAAATATTCCTGTAATGCTTCCACCAAAATTATGGTATGTTCTTAGCAGTATGTTATTCAACTTTATGCAAAAACCCATCTTGGTCCTTTGGAAAAATTGAGTGAACCAACCTCTTTTCCATTCTGGTTCAGTTTGGTGTTTTGCACTACAACCCTAGTTTATTTTGCTCCAGTGCTATTGAGGTTCCTCCTGCTTATAGTCTTTCTTGCAAAACCCTTAAGTTCAGGAGAGTGGGCCTATTGGGATAGTTTTGGTTCATGAAACATTGCTCTGCATTTTCTGTCCAGAACTGAAGAATTGCAAAACTTGCACTAACAAGTTCCTAGTTCTGTCCAACTAGCCTTGCCATCATCTCTTTCACCTAACGAGGCTATGATCTGGAAAGTTTGACCACCAGTGGAGATGCCCCTATGCCCATAGAATTCTGTCGAGCACCTTGTGTGCATGACGAGTGTTGGCATGGTTCTTAGTTCACATGGTGGACTTGAACCCCTGACCTAGCAGCCATGTCAACTAACCTCCTAGCTACCTCTAGCCTAAGGCTGCTGAGTTGCTTTGGCATCCACGCAGGTTTGGCCGCCCTGGCATTTCGTCGAGCACCTGCCGTGCGTGCACAGAGCGCGGCGAGAGCGCGCGTTTTGAACGTGCCACGCCTGAGCCGCCGCGTCCCTGACATGCCTCCCCCGTGCTTATCCAAACAACTGCAGCCCGCCGCGTCGAGCCAAGATGCTGCCAGCATCTCCTCACAAGCACCACAGCCCCTCGCCACGTCTCCGGCAGGCCAGGAGCTAGCCACCACCGCCGCCTGCTGTGGTCGGCGCCGTACGGGCCACCTGGCGCGCCCCCGAGCGTCCCAGGCCGCCGTGCTCATCCACAAACGTGTCGTCTACCTCTGCAAGTTCTGCTGGCCAGCCGCCACCTCTCCTGCTCCGCATCAATACCGCCGCCGTCGTCCTTATCCTCGGGCACCGTCGAACCGACCTTGATCGCCTATTTAAGAGTGCCCCGAACCCCTTCGCAGCAACAGACGATCACTAGACACCCCGCAGAGCAACCCCGTGGCAGCCATTCGTCCCCAGGAAGCGTTCTGCTTCATCTCCGGCGAATACGGCCGCCGTCCCGCTCCAGTCCAATTGGTCGCAAACATCGCCCCTCCCGTCCAGCCAGCACCACCGCCCGACTCCCTGTGACCCTGCGGAGCCGTCCATCGCCTCAGACTAGCTCGGGAGCCACCGTATAGCAAATCCCCAAACCCACCGAGGCCGACGTCCGCCGCGAGGCTCGTCGCCATCGCTTACACGACCACCGGGAGGACCGCACCAACCCCGCGAATCCATCCCTGCACTCGAACGCCCTCGAGGAGCCGCCGTTCGCCGGCGACGATCACCGGAGCTCCGTCTCCGTCGGGCAAAGGAGGAAGAAGGCGGGTAGACCAATCAAATATGACAGGTGGGCCTGCAGGTCCCACTATCAGCCCCTCTTGACCCCGCCCACTGGTTTAAGTGCAGGCGCATTCCCCGGAGTACGTCTTCTCTTCTCTGAAAGCGTCTTCTGAGCCGATTCGTTTTCCTTTTCTGGTTTTTATTAAAACCAGAGTTGACTGAACTTTGTCTGGCAATATCTTTTAAGCTATAAATCCAAATCACTTGATTCTTTTTCAGTTGTTTCCCAAATATTGTCTAGTTTATTTTCATATTTATATGAAAAATTTCCAGACAACTTTTTTGGGCTGTTCTAAGTCTATATATTGATTTCCTTTCATTTCTTTTAGGTTTTTTGAAGAGGGAGAAAACTTCCAAAATTCTTGGAATGCTTTTCTCCTCCCCTCTACTGGAAGGCAAGCATCTTGAACCCCGTGATAATACACGTTGTGTGTTGTTTGCTATAACACAAGAACTCCATTGATATGCCAAAATGGAGCATCATTATTTCATGTACAAGTCTTACTCTTGCATGTCTACTTGTGGTGAAAAATCTTTTCGTTTATGTTTGTGATATTGGTGGCAGTAATCACTTCTCATGCCTCATATGCCTGATGATAGTTCGGACGGAGTCCGAAGGAAAGTTGTGTTCTGGTAAGCACAGCTAAGTGACTGACATCTCGTGGTGACGAACGATGTGCAGTAAGGCAGGATGAAGCATGAGGGGTGGTGACCCTGTCAGAGAGAGGTGTCAAGCAATACGACACTAACCATATAGTAAAGCTGAAACCTCCTGAGTCGACCATAGATCGAGTCTTTTTCCAGTAACCCTCATACTTGTTTCGTGCTACCACGTGTCCCTGCTACAGGTAGGGTGCGGTTCAGTAAATTTGTCGACCCCTGTTCTATCACACACCGTACAGAGAGGCCACGGTGGAAGATATCGGCTGCATCCGGTAGGCAGGACACCAGGTCCGGGGGCATGGGTGTTTCGGTTGGAGCCGAAGGGGATAGCTTCCCCGGTTTTAGCGCGCGTTATAAATTTTTCTGATCCCATGCTAGTCGAGGTTGTAGCCTCCCCACTTAAAGTTCGGCTTAACTAGTGTCGTGGGTGATTCCTGACACCGGTAAGTTAGGCTGGTGTGTGCAGTCAGGTGCGTCTTCAAATTAAAAGACCGTAGGCGGAATTAGTCCAGAGGGACTATAAGAAATCTGTTATTCGTGGGTAAAGAATGTACCCTCTGCAGACGTATAAAATCTATTCGAATAGCCATGTCCATGGTTAAGGACTACAGTCTGGGATGGGTCAAGTGTCGGTCTAAGTGTCGGTCTTCGGAGGAGAAACTATTCTAGACCAGAGCTTTATTTATGACCTGTAACAGGTGGTGATTGTGACCTATTATTATGGACTAACCATTCGTATTATTTGGAACAATGAATATCCTTGGGACGGTTCTACCTCCCGGATACTTAATGCTATTTATTTTCCATTTATAAGCCCTTTATGTGATGTCGCTCAGATGTCCGACTGTGGGATTCTTTTTATTTATAAGCCCTTTATGTGATGTCTCTCAGACGTCCGACTGTGGCATTCTTTTTATTTATAAGCCCTTTATGTGATGTCGCTCAGACGTCCGACTGTG
>LR738711.1:299238743-299361002 GCA_902687465.1 Secale cereale
CCGACTGTGGCATTCTTTTTATTTATAAGCCCTTTATGTGATGTCGCTCAGACGTCCAACTGTGGCATTCTTTTTATTTACAAACCCTTTATGTGATGTCGCCCAGACGTCCGACTGTGGCATTCTTTTATTTATAAGCCCTTTATGTGGTGTCGCTCAGACGCCCGACTGAGGCGAGCTTGTTATTTATTTGGTTACTACTCTCGGATTGCATACACCTTTTACTTGGATGCCCTGCTTGAATTGATATACGGTCATATCAATATTATCATTGTGATCATAAATCATTCTTGAGCATGTTTATGTCTCACCCATATTCATAATGTTTGCGAGTACATTCAAAGTACTCACTGGCTTGTCCCTGGCTATTGTCTTGGCCAGATTCCTTGCGTGGGAAGGAACGATGCGACGACAGCCCCGGAACCTATACTGATGGAGATAGCAGCCCCGCGAAGATAGGAGTTATCCCGGTCAGCCGTTCCTGTGGGAAATGGAGTCCCATAGTCACCGATGATCCACAAACCACTTCCGCCATCAATCACTAGAACTCTATATTGTACTCACGGGCCAGAATGGTCCTATGCTACATATCTTGTATTTTGCTTGGAGTTTCTGTAACAAGTTGTTGCCTCATCAGCTAACAGTAATCCTGGGACTGGTGAGCACAAGGTCCGCTTTTTGGGAAATTAATATCCCGAAAACCCGGTCCTGACACCTCTGCGTTCAACAGACGTACAGCCCGGGGATGTCTCCTCCTTCTTGATCCAGTAACGGGAGAGGAGAAGTTGGGGAAGAGCTCTGACAGCACGATGACATGGTGGTGGAGCTTGTGGTTCTCCGGCAGGGCTTCGCCCAGCACTACGGAGGAGGAGGTGTTGGAGAGGCGGAGGGCTGTACCAGGGAAGGGGTGCGGCTGTCCTCCCACCCCCTCACTATTTATAGGGGAAGGGGCGAGGAGGGCGGCCCCCTTAGATCCCATCTACAAGGGGGGTGGCGGCGAAGGGGGGCGGGAACTTGCCCCCCAAGTTTGGTGGGAGGCGCCCCCACCCCCTAGGGTTTCTAACCCTATGCGCCTTGGGCCCTTGGGGGGCGCACCAGCCCACTAGGGGGCTGGTTCCCACCCTTGTCCAGCCTACTTGGCCCACTGCGTCAGGTGGCCTCACCCGGTGGACTCCCGAACACTTTCGGTGGTCCCGGTACAATACTGATAACCCCCGAAATTATTCCGGCGACCGAAACTGGACTTCCCATATATAAATCTTCACCTCCGGACCATTCCGGAACTCCTTGTGACGTATGGGATCTCATCCGGGACTCTGAACAACCTTCGGTAACCACATACAATTTCCCATAACAACTCTAGCGTCACCGAACCTTAAGTGTGTAGAACCTACGGGTTCGGGAACCATGCAGACATGACCGAGACATCTCTCTGGCGAATAACCAACAACGGGATCTTGATACCCATGTTGGCTCCCACATATTCCATGATGATCTGATCTAATGAAAAACAATGTCGATGATCCAAACAATCATGTATACAATTCCCATCGTCAATCGGTATGTTACTTACCCAAGATTCGATCGTCGGTATCCCTATACCTTGTTCAATCACGTTACCGGCAAGTCTCTTTACTCGTTCTATAACACATGATGTTACATCCCAAAATTCTAAATTTTGGAATGTTATAATAAATAGATAGATTTGATTGATGTTTGATGTGCTGAGTGAAATTGAGTGAAACTCGAAACTTTTGGAAGTTAAATGAGAGGGAATAAAATGACTTCCCCAAAACTTTCACTTTGCATTTTGATATCCGGGAATTCAATTTCTTTTCAACACAAAACCGTAGAGTGAAGATAATATGACTTCTTCCATTTATTTTAAATGATAAAGGGCTTTGAAAGGATTTTGAATTTCATCTCCGAAATATTTTTTAAATTCGGAAACTTTATGTGACTTAATGATTTTCCCGAGAGAAGATAAAATGACTTCTTCAAATTATAGGAAATATGAGTTGGAGGTTTTCTGAAATTTTCTATAACTCATTTTCAAAATACTGAGTTATTTGGGTTTATTCAAATTATGTTTCTCCAAAAATTAATTACATGGAAAATAGGGTAACATGATTCCCTACACTAGAAAATTGGAGATAAATAAATTTGAAGTCTTTTTGGTATTTTAAAATTAATTTTATTGGTTTCTATTACAACAGTAGGACTCTTTGATTTATTACAATTTGTGGGCATTTTAATTTTGCTGTAGAAAAATGTTCATGTTGTAGGAAAACTTTTTCTGAAATTTTTGATATATTATATGCATATATAATATTTTTAATTATTTGGTTTTTATTTTTGTTTGTCTGGAAATTTGTTTTAAAAAAAATCTCTTTCCCAGCCGAAGCCAGGCCAAGGCCCAGCCCAGCCGCTCGTCCCCGAGCAGGACTCCGCTCGGGAGTCCACCGTCGCGACGCCGCCGGCCATGACCAACCCGGCCACCTCGCCGCCCCTAGCCCCTTCCCCACGCAATCGCCGCCCCCTCCGCCTATATAAAGGCCGAGCCCCGGCCGCCGCTGCCCTCGCTTCACGCCGCCGCGCCGCATCTCGCTCGCACCGCCGTCGCACTCAACCGCCGCCGCCGCCCCGCTCCACCGCGCACTCGCCGCCGCTGCTGCTAGCTGCTGCTGCCGCCCGTGCTGTGTGCCGCCCCGTCCATAGTCGCGCCCGGAGCCGCCGTCGTCTTCCCTCCCCTCGCCGGAGTTCGCGGGGACTCGTCGGAGCTCCGATCCGGTCCGCGACCGAACCGCCGCCCTGGTTCCCCACCGCCGAACTGCCGGTTTTCGCGCCCAAACCGCCTAGGTAATAAAAACCGCCTCGGTTTTTCTGTTTAGTTAGGTTTTCGTTTTAGATCGGTTTTTTTAGATCTAACTATCTAGTGAACGTTCAGTAGTTAGGACTATAAAATGAACGTTCGTTCGTTAAGTGTTTCTTTTTCAATATCTTTTAGCCAGGGACTTAGATGTAAATATTTTATTTACAGATTAGTACCTAATCTTCAAACGGCCTTAACTTTTTAGTCATTGGTCCAAATCCAGCGAAACCAACACCCACGTCTTCGTTATGATCCCCTCTTTCCAGTAAAACAACTCAAACAAGTTTTTGAAAGTTTTAAAATTTGAATTCAACTAGTTTTCGATTCAAACTTGTTTTGATCATAACTTGAGTTTTATAACATCGTTTGAGTGGATTCTTTTTGCAAATCGAAGTTCTTGACCTAAACTTTTCGATAAGGCCAAATTCACATAATTTTTTTGCTGTTGGAAATTGTTTTATGTTTCAAGAGTCATTCGTTTGTTTTCGAAGTTTTCCGAAGTGTTTATTCCTTCTGTCCGATCTTTCTGAGTGATTGCTTATGTGTGGTTACCATTGCTTGCTTATGATAGATTGATCAGAGTGTGACGAGTAGATCTATCACGAGTTCTGAGTGCAAATCTTCTAGATCGTCAATACAAGGCAAGTTCACACTTTGATCATACTTTCCAATACCCAGTTTTCATTGCATTAGTTATATCCTCAAACACATTGCATGAGTAGGATCTCTTAACTTGTGGGACTGGGAAGTAGATTGAGGTAGAACCTATTACCTGCATTATTTTCAAACCCTTGGGAGTTACTTCTATGTTTGCTTAGGTTGTTATGCTATCCTCGTAGACTTGGTTTGGGTTCGAGTGATATCCATGACAGATGTGAGTTGTTAATTAAGGATTCAACTTAAGGTGGCTACTTGAATACACATCTGTGTGGATTGGTTGCAGGGCACCTGGAGAATCCAGTGTTGTCCTAGGAAATCATGGGGTTCTGTGTGATTTTTCCTATGGAATGCCACCCAGGCTTAAAGGGATCATAAAACTATTCATGCTAGAAACTTCCGTGTGCAGCCATAATGCCATTATGGGCTCTGGCATAGTTGAGTAAGTTGTGGGAAACCTTTCCATGATGGGCTAGTAGATGTAGAGGGATTGTAGGTGTACCGGCCTATCTATCTGGTTAAGGGGACCTCTTCGGAAAGACCGTGTCTCGATCATCCGTTTCTCAAACACCATGCAGTGCGAGAAACCAAACGGAGGCAATCGAGTCTTATGGGAAAAGTGCACAAACTTCTGCAGAGTGTACAAGCTGATCATGATTAGCCGTGTCCCCGGTTATGGACATCTTGAGTATCTGGTACTTGGATTATTGGTTGATCTCATCACTCTAAAGTTTAATTTTCTTGGGTTAATGATAACTTTTAATTGGGATTGAGTTGGAGGTACCTTCTCAATGATTTTCAACTACCATGATAGTTAATATAAAATTTATTCCTTTGTTGTAGGGAAAAATTGGCTTTACGCAAAAACTTTAACCTTACAGCCGCCACCAGCCATATATGCATGTAGTTGTAGGACTTGTTCATTATCATTATAGTGTAAATTTGCCAGTACATTCAATGTACTGACCTACATGGCTGCAACGTCTCATGTTGCAGGAGTTATTCGATGAGTAAGTGTTACGTTAGGGTTGCGCTGTCTACACTCAACTTTGCCGTTGGTGTTGATGGGAATCCACAACCTTTGTTGCTTCCGCTATGATCGATTGAGGTAATAGTATTTACGTTACTTAATACATGTGATTTACCTCTGTTATAGATCCTCGAGTACTGTGTGTGTCAGCATACCGATCCAGGGATGACACTTAAGCATAGAGACTTGATCCATTCGGGTCGGGTCGCTACAAGATGGTATCAGAGCACATGTTGACTGTAGGACGTGACCCTAGAAACTGGCCAGACCATAGGAAAGGATTTCTCTAAAACTATCTTTTTCAAAAAGATTCTTATCTCTCTTCTTTTCTGAGCTTTGTCAAATCTTCCCTTTGGCCTTAAATAGTTAGACAATACCCTTTACCATTTGGGCCACTTCGGAGTAAAGAGTATTTCACCATGCCTTGGAAGTGTTGAAGCTACAACAGTGTATACTCCAAAGATTTGAAGAGTTGACGACTTTGAGGAGATGTTGACCTTTAGAAGACCAAACCACTGTTATGTGCTTACGTTAGATGCGATGTTTGTGAGCCGTCATTTGTTTGATGTTTTTCGGTGGCCACAAAACAAACCCCGTCTTTTCAAAACCATTATTTGTATTGAGTGTACCTCTCTATCTCTTCTGAAATCTCATCCCAAAACCCTTGGACCCAATACAGGATGACTGAAGATAGACTTGAAGTCTCTGGACCAATGACCCAACCGGAGGCAGAACTATGGATACAAAATATGGAGGACCACTTCAGGAAGAATTTAGTTGAAAGGAAGTATGAGGTTCAATACGCTCTCCAGTACTTTACAAAAAGTGCTGCAACATGGAGGAAAATGCATCAAGCCATAAAAGGATGTAATGGAGCAGGAAGTTGGAAGGAATGCAAGAAGACCCTGTTAAGATCCCGTCTCATCCAAGAGCGTCGTGAAAAACCGAAGAAGAAACGTTGTGCCTGCAGGATTTGTGGAGAAATAGGACACACCCAGGAGGAGCACTAGGATGATTGCCCTAATTGTGAAGAAAGTCACCTAGCTGAAGAATGCCCAACTAGCCAGATTAATTGTTTCTTGTGTGAAGGGACTACCCATTACCCTGCTCAGTGTCACATTTACCCCATGGTACAACGAACTGTCCAGCAGAAGAAAGAAGCAATGAAAGAAGTCCTCAAGGAAACCTTAAGGGAATCCGCGATGGAGGAAGATATTGACGACCTTGATGGAGAAGGACTAGACAGATATTACTCACGTGATTGCTACTCATGTGGAAAAGAAGGACACCTTTCACAGTATTGCACAAAGGAAAGCCATGAGTATCTGGGAGACTTCCCGTCAGAAGAAGTGGAGTTTGATCCACAAAAGATAGAAGAATTGATAGGAACGAAGAAGTCGAGGAAGAGAAAGAGCATGTGTCCCCAGAAGAACCCAATTTCGGTGAAAAGGACCTGAGCCACCTCACATGTTTTAGGTGCAAGGATTTAGGTCATTACGCTAGCCACTGCCCAACAAAGAAACCCCAGGACTTGTTAGAAATATTATGTTTTCGTTGTGATGAAGCAAGGCACCTTGCCAGAGATTGTCCCAAGGCGAAGGAGACTCGGGATAGTTAGTGGTGTTTGTGAGAAATATAGTAATAGTAGTGGGAACCTTTCTTTCATTTAGAGGTGTTGATTGAGAGTTATTAGAAATGACATTGTGATAAGTTGTGAGGCAATAGAAGTTGATACTTTTGGAATCCAAGAAGGAGATGCTATGAGTTGTTGGACTATTTTGGATGCCTCTCTTGCTATCTCACCCAGACCAAAACCTATAACTCATGGACCAGTTGACCCCAAACCCTTCTCGAAAAAACGACCCCATTTTACCCAAGGATGTCTGTATGTTGTCCTGAGAACCCCTTCTGTCTTATGCCTATAGATGAGAACCCTTTACGAGTCCTTTCTCAAAGGTCCGGAAACCATCATGACCCTGACCAGCGATCAGGATTATCCCAAGATCCTGAAGGACATGATGAAGCATATTCACCTGGAAGGAGATGCAGTTTACAAGGGTTATCCCTTCATGGAGAATGGAGTTGAACTTTGGTACGTGGAGGTACACCTCCATCGTGTGAAAGGAGTTTGCCCAAAGACTATGGGTCAATACTTTTTTTTTCATCTCCCGAGTACCACGAACAACTTTCTTCGACTCTTCTCGTGAAGCGGCTATGGAGGCCATACGTCAGATTGGAGAAATACTCGAAGCAAGACTTCGTTATACCTAGGAATGCCTGAGTAGAGTGCATGCAGAGATGATGGAGATGAAGCACACGACCAATAGGATGAAGCAAAAGATCAATGATTTCAAGAATCACATTGCATAATTCCCGTGGGACTAAAGCATCCTTAGCCAGGACGAATAGATATAGATGGAAGGAATTCTTGACCCTACCAGACCATCAGTATAGTAGAAATTGTAGTGATGCACCCATGGAAATTGGAGTATTGAATACTGGTTCAAGAAGTAATAAAAGATTTGATATGAGGAGAATATGGATTATGGATGAACCAGTGCATTTTGTTTAGTTGAACCTTACTGAGTGAACCCTGGACCAATAGAAAGGAAAGTGTTGCTCCAAGGAGTAGAGTTTGCACAAATAAGTTGGAGTTTATTTTGATATGTGGCTTACCCCAAGAGTATGAAGGAAAGAAGTACAATTGTATTTTTAAGAGGGTGTAAGGCTGGAGTATGGAACTATAGTGACCCCAAGGATTGAGTTATGGATATACAAGTTCTGACGTGGACCCGTAAGACGAGGACCTAAGGAGGCTACGTAATCATGAGGGAACCACGAGACTTATCAGGAGTAATACATTTCTGTTGTAGTGAAGCAGAGCACTATGTTAGAGATTATACCAAGGAGAAGGAGATTTGTGCTAAGTTGTTGAGTTGAAGGATGCAAGGGAAATGCAGTAGAATCGGAGTGAGTTGAGAATCAATACAGTTGGCATCATGGTATTGATTTTGGATATTATAAGTTGGTACTATAAAGGTGATGAATGAAGACATGATGCATGGAAGGAGATTTTAAAAAACTAGTGTTATTCATTTTAAGTGTGGTACAATCCAACACCGTTACCTGAATACACGGGCTAGATATGTCAGACTTGGAATGGACTGCCCAAGGATGCGTGTGAGTAATTACACTCAGTTTTGTACCCAAGAGAAGTAAGGGATAATTGGATGGATTTAAGAATGCTAGGAAGTTGGATGTTTGAAGTATGATCAGTTGCAACCCGATGATGACACCAAGTGTTGCTAGTGATGAGATGAGCCATAACCCACAGGCCCCAGGACCTGTCAAGCAAGCAAGCACACTCTTGCTGAAGGAAAACCCCTGGAAGAAGTTATGACTTTGCCAACAGACGATCTTATAGGTGCCTACACAAAACCCGAGGGTTGTGAAGAAAACGCTAGATGTTTTGTTAAGCTTGCAGAATCAATAGAATTACCCGAACTTAGTTCGTTGACAAGAGAAAATCTGCAAATGCTTGTGACGATGACCGAGTGTTAGCATGCGAGATTTACTAAACCATATACAAGGTAATGATTTGGGTGCGGGATGGATTGATCACCATACCGACTTACTCTTATTATTCGCCTCTGCTATACGGGATGGTAAATCTGAGTGACTTACCTATAGTAGAGAGACGACGATGTCAAAACTTTGTTTAAACCTTAGAACGGTATAGAAAATTTTCCCTTGTACACGGCATGATGTTGCCAACCATAGGATATACGGCGAGGGTGAAGCCCAGACCCGTTTTCTACAGGGACCCAATCAAATTGTTTCATGACCACCATGAGATATCGGTAGTTGTTTAGTATTGGCGCCAGACTTTTCCGCTAAGAAGAACCAGTCTCAGAAGAACCTTACCAGGATGAATGACACAAGAATTGAGGACAAAGGTTATGCCACTACCAAAAGAGACTAGTGAAGGAAATGCCCTGAAGATCTGAGAAGACCGACACCATCAACCCAAAGGATGGAGTACTTGAGTTTTGATGGAACCGTAACCATCATTCTAAGTGTGGTAGCACACTAGACGTTACCCATCAGTGTTTTGTTAGGAGACCCCCAAACCCTAACCTATTTCTTGCTAGCCTCTCCGAATCTCGAGGACGAGATTCATTTTAAGTGTGGTAGGTTTGTAACATCCCAAAATACTAATTTTTGGAATGTTATAATAAATAGATAGATTTGATTGTTGTTTGATGTGCTGAGTGAAATTGAGTGAAATTCGAAACTTTTGGAAGTTAAATAAGAGGGAATAAAATGACTTTCCCAAAACTTTCACTTTGCATTTTGATCTCCGGGAATTCAATTTCTTTTCAACACAAAACCGTAGTGTGAAGATAATATGACTTCTTCCATTTATTTTAAATGATAAAGGGCTTTGAAAGGATTTTGAATTTCATCTCCGAAATATTTTTTAAATTCGGAAACTTTATGTGACTCAATGATTTTCCCGAGAGAAGATAAAATGACTTCTTCAAATTATAGGAAATATGAGTTGGAGGTTTTCTGAAATTTTCTATAACTCATTTTCAAAAAACTGAGTTACTTGGGTTTATTCAAATTATGTTTCTCCAAAAATAAATTACATGGAAAATAGGGTAACATGATTCCCTACACTAGAAAATTGGAGATAAATAAATTTGAAGTCCTTTTGGTATTTTAAAAATGATTTTTATTGGTTTCTATTACAACAGTAGGACTCTTTGATTTATTAGAATTTGTGGGCAATTTAATTCTGCTGTAGAAAAATGTTCATGTTGTAGGAAAACTTATTCTGAAAGTTTTGATATAGTATATGCCTATATAATATTTTTATTTATTTGGTTTTTATTTATGTTTGTCTGGAAATTTGTTTTAAAAAAATATCTCTTTCCCAGCAGAAGCCAGGCCAAGGCCCAGCCCAGCCGCTCGTCCCCCTCGTCCCCGAGCGGGACTCCGCTCGGGAGTCCACCGTCGCGACGCCGCCGGCCGTGACCGACCCGGCCACCTCGCCGCCCCTGGCCCCTTCCCCACGCAATCGCCGCCCCCTCCGCCTATATAAAGGCCGAGCCCCGGCCGCCGCTGCCCTCGCTTCACGCCGCCGCGCCGCATCTCGCTCGCACCACCGCCGCACTCAACCGCCGCCGCCGCAGCTTCGCCGCCGACGCAGCCCCGCTCCAACGCGCACTCTCCGCCGCTGCTGCCGCCGCCTACGCTGCGTGCCGCCCCGTCCGCAGTCGCGCCCCGAGCCACCGTTGTCTGCCCTCCCCTCGCCCTTGTTCGCGGGGACTCGCCGGAGCTCTTATCCGGTCCACGACCGAACCGCCGCCCCAGTTCCCAACCGCCGAACTACCAGTTTCCGAGCCCAAACCGCCTAGGTAATAAAAACCGCCTCGGTTTTTCTGTTTAGTTAAGTTTTCGTTTGAGACCGGTTTTATTTTTTTAGATCTAACTATCTAGTGAACGTTCACTAGTTAGGACTAGAAAACGAACATTCGTTCGTTAAGTGTTTCTTTTTCTGTTTCTTTTAGCCAGTGACTTAGATGTAAATCTTTTATTTACAAATTAGTCCCTAATCTTCAAATGGCCTTAACTTTTTACTCGTTGGTCCAAATCTTGCGAAACCAACGCCCACATCTTCGTTACGATCCCCTCATTCCAGTAAAACAACTCAAACAAGTTTTTGAAAGTTTTAAAATTTGAATTCAACTAGTTTTAGATTCAAACTTGTTTTGATCATAACTTGAGTTTTATAACACTGTTTGAGTGGATTCTTTTTGCAAATCAAAGCTCTTGACCTAAACTTTTCGATAAGGCCAAATTCACATAATTTTGGTACTGTTGGAAATTGTTTTATGTTTCAAGAGTCATTCGTTTGTTTTCGAAGTTTTCCAAAGTGTTTATTCGTTCTGTCTGATCTTTCTGAGTGATTGCTTATGTGTGGTTACCATTGCTTGCTTACGATAGATTGATCGGAGTGTGACGAGTAGATCTATCATGATTTCTGAGTGAAAATCTTCTACATCGTCAGTACAAGGCAAGTTCACACTTTGATCATACTTTCCAATACCCAGTTTTCATTGCATTAGTTATATCCTCAAACACATTGCATGAGTAGGATCTCTTAACTTGTGGGACTGGGAAGTAGATTGAGGTAGAACCTATTACCTGCATTATTTTCAAACCCTTGGGAGTTACTTCTATGTTTGCTTAGGTTGCTATGCGATGCTCGTAGACGTGGTTTGGGTTCGAGTGAAATCCATGACAGATGTGAGTTGTTAATTAAGGATTCAACTTAAGGTGGCTACTTGAATACACATCTGGGTGGATTGGTTGCAGGGCACCTGGGAGAATCCAGTGTTGTCCAAGGAAATCCCCGGGTTCCGTGTGATTTTTCCTATGGAATGCCACCCAGGCTCAAAGGGATCATAAAACTATTCATGCTAGAAACTTCCGTGTGCAGCCACAATGCCATTATGGGCTCCGGCATAGTTGAGTAAGTTGTGTGAAACCTTTCCATGATGGGCTAGCAGATGTAGAGGGATTGTAGGTGTACCGGCCTATCTTTCTGGTTAAGGGGACCTCTTCGAAAAGACTGTATCTCGGTCATCCGTTTCTCAAACACCATGCAGTGCGAGAAACCAAACGGAGGCGATCGAGTCTTGTGGGAAAAGTGCAAAAACCTCTGCAGAGTGTACAAACTGATCATGATTAGTCGTGTCCCTGGTTATGGACATTTTGAGTATCTTGTACTTGAATTATTGGTTGATCTCATCACTCTAAAGTTTAATTTTGTTGGGTTAATGATAACTTTTAATTGGAATTGAGTTGGAGGTACCTTCTCAATGATTTTCAACTACCATGATAGTTAAAATAAAATTTATTCCTTTGTTGTAGGGAAAAATTAGTTTTACGCAAAAACTTTAACCTTACAGCCTCCACCAACCAAATATGCATGTAGTTGTAGGACTTGTTCATTATCATTACAGTGTGAATTTTCCAGTACATTCAATGTACTGACCTACATGGCTGCAACGTCTCATGTTGCAGGAGTTATTCGACGAGTAAGTGTTACGTTAGGGTTGCGCTATCTACACTCAACTTTGCCATTGGTGTTGATGGGAATCCACAACCTTTGTTGCTTCCGCTATGATCGATTGAGGTAATAGTATTTACGTTACTTAATACATGTGATTTATCTCTGTTATAAATCCTCGAGTACTGTGTGTGTCAGCATACCGATCCAGGGATGACACTTAAGCACAGAGAGTTGATCCATTCGGGTCGGGTTGCTACACATGATCCCGTGACTAACTCCTTAGTCATATTGAGCACATTATGATGATGCATTACTGAGTGGGCCCAGAGATACCTCTCCGTCATACGGAGTGACAAATCACAGTCTCGATTCGTGCCATCCCAACAGACACTTTTGGGGATACCTGTAGTGCACCTTTAGAGTCACCCAGTTACGTTGTCACGTTTGATGCACCCAAAGCATTCCTACGGTACCAGGGAGTTGCACAATCTGATGGTCTATGGAAACGATGCCTGACATTAGAAAAGATTCGGCAAATGAACTACGCGATCTGGTGCTATGCTTACGATTGGGTCTTGTCCAACACGTCATTATCCTAATGATGTGATACCGTTATTAACATCATCCAATCTCCATGGTCTGGAAAACGTAATCATTTATTGATCAAAGAGCTAGTCAACTAGAGGCTCACTAGGGACATGTTGTGCTCTATGTATTCATACATGTATTATGATTTCCGGATAATACAATTATGGCATGAACAATAGAGAATTATAATGAACAAGTAAATATAATAATAAGCATTTTATTATTGCCTCCACGGCATATTTCCGACAGTCTAGTGGTGCTTATAAAGCTTCATGTGATGCTCCTCCATCATCAAGTGAGAAACAAGTCTTAAATGAAGAATTGAACTTAATGGTGAAGAACTTCAACAAATTCTACAAGAATAGAAGCAAAGAGAGAAACTCCAAATCAAGGTCCTACAATGACAAAAGATCTACTAGTCGTGATCGGAATTGCTACAATTGTGGGAGACCCGGACACTACTAAAATGAGTGTATGGTTCCACACAAAAGAAGAGAAGACTCACCTAAAAGGAGGAGTAGAAGAGAAGATTCACCACCAAGAGAGAGAAGGAGTAGAGATGATCGTTAAGAACGAAGACCATATCGGAGAAGCAAGGATTTGGAAAGGAAGGACAAATCATCAAGAAGTTATACAAGACAAGGCATCAAGCTCATGTTGGTGAATAGGTATCCGGTTCCGACTCCGATAGCCACTTCGAAAGAAGCTATTACTCTGACTCCGAAGATACTCAAGATGAAGGTGTTGCTGGAATCGCTCTTGTTTCATCCAACTCCTACGACATATTTGACTCACCAAATGAAGGAATTGGAAGATGCTTGATGGCTAAAGGCGCTATGGTATCACACCCCGAATATCTTGATTTCAATAGTGATGAATATGATTTGCTAAGAGAAGATGATTTACTTGTTGGTAGCAATAATGATGAAACCTATGATGAAAACTCTGATGAAATTGCTATTAATCATGCTAATCAACATAAAACATATGACAATGATAAGGAGAGGATTGAGCGTCTAACTAAAGAATTAAACACTCTCAAGTTAGCTCATGAAACTACCTTAGATGATCATCAATAACTTTTGAAGATTCATGAGAAGCTACGCTTTGAAAATCTCAATCTAGAGCAAGAACATGAGTTCTTAAAAGCAATTGATGATGATCTTTGTAAGAAAGGTTCTTCTTACATTGCCAACCGTTTACTCTTGTCTACCTACATGCCACAAGTAAAATCGAGCAATAAGAACAAGAAAGATTCTTCCTCTAGTAGTAACAATATTCATGATAAATCCAATGTTGTTGCTTCTAGTAGTTCTCTTGATTCCACTAATGATTCTCTTAGCCAAGTGACACTTGAGCAAGAAAATAGCTTATTGAAGGGAATTATAGAGAAATGTGTTTATAAGAGCCTTGCCGGGAGTAAGCAATTCGAGGAAATTGTACGCAAGCAAGGAAGGCACCGAAAGAATCAAGGTGTTGGTTTTGAACGAAAGTTCAATGCCAATGGAGTTGACTGGGAAGAAGATCAATACCCAAAGACAAAGTTTGTTCCTCAATAAGAGAAGTATGATCCTACTTCCTTCAAGGGGACACAATCTCAAGATGATCTTCCACCACAAGACCACAAGCTAAAGGGCAAGGACAAGCTTCAAGAAGAGATTAATGCATTTGAAGAATATCCTAAGGCCTTGGTCAAGTGGATTCCCAAGACTACATCGAGTTCTACTTCATCAAGTACATCTACAACTCCAAGGATTCTTATCAAGATAGTGTGGATACCGAAGAAGAAGAACTAGAGTGTCATTGAGGGTGACTCTGCCAACATACTTCACTCTTATTAATACTGGCAAGGACAAGTGTGATGTCGCTTAAAGCTACGTTGGTTTTTCCCCAAAGAGGAAGGGATGATGCAGCACAGTGGCGGTAGGTATTTCCCTCAGATGTGAAACCAAGGTTATCAAACCAGTAGGAGAACCAAGAAACACAACGTAAACAACACCTGCACACAAATAACAACTTCTCGCAACCTGACGTGTTAAAGGGGTTGTCAATCCCTTTCGGGGTAAGGCGCTTCAAGATAGGCAAAACGGACATGAGGAGTTTGTAGTAGATTGGTAGATCGAACGACAAATAAAACAAATAAGAATAAATTGCAGCAAGGTATTTTTTTAATTTTTGGTTTAATAGATCTGAAAATAAATGCAAGGAAAAAGTAGATCGAAAGGCAAATATATGAGAAAGAAGACCCGGGGGCCGTAGGTTTCACTAGTGGCTTCTCTCGACAAAAATAGCAAAAGGTGGGTAGACAAATTACTGTTGAGCAATTGATAGAACCTCAAATAATTATGACGATATCCAGGAAATCATCATTACATAGTCATCAAGTCCAAGATTAGTACACCGACTCCTGCCTGCATCTACTACTATTACTCCACACACCGACCGCTATCCAGCATGCATCTAGTGTATTAAGTTCATGGAAAAACGGAGTAATGCATTAATAACAATGACATGATGTAGACAAGATCCGTTTATCTATGGCATTAGATATGGATCTCGTTGTTTTATCCTCAGTGACAACGATACATACGTGTCAGTTACCTTTCTATCACTGGGATCAAGCACCGTAAGATCGAACCCACTACCGGGCACCTCTTCCCATTGCAAAATAAATAGATCAAGTTTCCCAAACAAAACCCAAATATCGGAGAAGAAATACGAGGCTATAAGAGATCAAAGAAACTCAAATAACTTTCATAGATATAAAAAGATAGATCTGATCATAAACTCAAAGTTCATCGGATCCCAACAAACACACTTCAAAAAGAGTTACATCATATGGACCTCCAAGATACCATTGTATTGATAGTCAAAAGAGAGAGAGGAATCCATCTAGCTACAACCTACGGACCCGTAGGTCTACAAGGAACTACTCACGCATCATCGAAGAGGCACCAATGGAAGTGGTGAACCCCTCCGTGATGGTGTCTAGATTGGATCTAGTGGTTCTGAATTCTACGGCGGCTAGATGAATATTTCGTCGACTCCCCTAGGGTTTCTGGAATATTGTGGTATTTATAGAACAAAGAGGTGGTGCTGGAGGCCACCGAGGTGGGCATATCCCACCTGGGCGCGCCAGTGGGGCCTAGCGCGCTTTGGTGGGTTGTGCCCCCTCAGGGCACCCCCAGATGCTGCCTTGGCCTATTAGGTGTCTTCTGGCCCATAAAAATTCTCCAAAAAGTTTCACGGTGTTTGGGCTCCGTTTGATATTGATTTTCTGCGATGTAAAAAACTTGCAAAAAACAGCAACTGGCACTTGGCACTATGTCAATAGGTTAGTAACAAAAAATTATATAAAATGACTATAAAATGATTGTAAAACATCCAAGAATGATAATATAACAGCATGGAACAATAAAAAATTATAGATACGTTGGAGATGTATCAGCATCCCCAAGCTTAACTCCTGCTCTTCCTCAAGTAGGTAAGTGATAAACATAGAATTTTTAATGTGGAATGCTGCCTATCATGTCATATCATATTCTTTTCTTTATAGCATGGACATTTGGACTTTTATATGGTTCAATGCAATTGTCTAGTTTTGACATAATAATTTAGATACTCAAGCATATCAACAAGCAAACATGTCTTTTAAAATATCAATGCTAAAATAAGTTATCCCTAGCCCATTATGCTCCACCATTGATCCATTCATGAAACACATTCATATATTAGTTACACCTAATGCTCAAGTACGATCATAGTGTTTCCTAGTTGGTGCTTATAAGGGAAGATGGAGACTCAAATTCAAAATTAAAAGTTGCATAAGTAAAAGAAAGGCCCTTCACAGCGGGAAGTAGGGATTTGTAGAGGTGCCAGAGCTCAAAACTTAAATTGAGAGATATTTTTTTTGGGAGGTATACTTTTCCCACCAACGAGAACGACTTGAGGTTCCCAACATTTTCGATGCTAGATATATCATTGGCGGTTCCCAAACAGAAAAATAAAGTTTATTCATTTTCCACCAATTTTTCACAAGCCATGGCTAGCCGAATCCACCATTGCCTTCCATACCAACACTTTCCAAGGAGTTTATTATTTAACAACATAAAGTAAATTCGTTTTTCATTTCGGGACTGGGCAACCCTAATACCTTTGCCTTACTCTTGTGCAGTGACAAGTGAATAAACACTCATCATGAGAATAACACATCTAGCATGGAAAATATTGGCCACCTCTCACCGCCTCGCGAGCAAAATGGAAATTTATTTTGAAAATTAGAGATGGCACATACAAATTTGCTTAGAACGGCAAGGAAATACCGCATATAGGTAGGTATGGTGGACTCATGTGGAAAAACCGGGATAAAGGATTTTGGATGCACAAGTAGTGATCATACTTAGTGCAAAATGAAGACTAGCAAAAGACTGGGAAGCGACCAACCATGAAACAAATAATCTTGTAAGCGAACTTTGAGCATAAATAACACTTAATAATGCCCCACAAGTAGGATATAAATTCATTGCATAATTATTTACTTTCCTGCTTGCATAGGGAATCACAAACTTTAACACTAATATTCTTAATAGAGCACAATTACTCATCAACATAACTCACATATCACATCATCATGTCTCAAAACTATTACAAGGAATCAAGTTTATTTTGTCCAATGATCTTCATGAAAGTTTTTATTATATCCTTCTTGGATATCTATCACTTTGGAACTAATTTTCATGTGTTTCTTTTGATAAGCTCAAACAAATATAAGTGAAGATAATGAGCATAATTTTTCTTTCTTTCTCTCAAAATAATATAAGTGAAGCAAGAGAGAATTTCTTCAAAATTTTACGAACTCTCAAATAAAGCAAAGTGAATAAAGAGATTATTTCTTCAAAAATACTAAGCACACCGTGCTCAAAAAGATTTAAGTGAAGTACTAGAGCAAGTCCTAGCTCATAAAAATTTAAGTGAAGCTTAGAGAGCTATTCTAGCAAGTCATGGCATAATTTTGGCTCTCTCAAATAGGTGTGTACAGCAAGGATTGATGACTTAAAAAGAAAAAGAAAACAAGCAAGGACTCATAACATACAAGACGCTCCAAGCAAAACACATATCATCTGACGAATAAAATTATAGTCTCGAGTAAAATACCGATAGTTGTTGGAAGAAAGTGGGGATGCCACATGGGGGCATCCCCAAGCTTAGTTGGTCGCTCATTTTTGGATAATAGCTTGGGATGACGAGGTATCCCCCAGCTTAGACTCTTCCATCCTTCCTTCATCCATCGTAAGATAACCTAAAACTTGAAAACTTCAATCACACAAAACTACAACGAAACCTTCCTGAGATCGGTTAGTATAAGAAAGCAAGCCACTACTATAAGTGTTGTGTCAAACTAATTCATATTTTGTTTTTGTATTATATCTACTGTATTCCAACTTTTATATGGAAAAAACTCATCAAAGAAAACCATAGAGCCAACAAAATAAGCACACAACACAAAGAAAACTGAATCTATCAAAAATAGAACAGTTTGTTGTAATTTGGAAGTTTTGATTACTTATGGAACTGTAAAAATCTTTAAAAAATAGGGCCACGTGGGAAATTTTTCTATTAATCTTGTGAAAAAGTAATCAACTAAAAAGCATTTTTATGTTAAAAATGATAATTTTTCTCGTGAGTGTAAAAGTTCTGTCTTTTTCAGCAAGATCAAACAACTATCACCCAAGAAGATCCTATCGGTTCTACTTGGCACAAACACTAATTAAAACACAAAAACACAATCATACCTCTAGAATAATTGTGCTAACACTCAAGAACAGAAAGCGAAAATACAAAATAAATGTTATTCATTGGATTGCCTCCCAACAAGCGCTATCGTTTTACGCCCTTAGCTAGGCATAATTCCAAGATTTTAAGTATTGTCATCCTTGTTGGGTGTTCTATAAGTTGCCCTCATTATATATTCATAAGGCAATTTGATATTGGTTCTAGGGAAGTGTTCCATGCCCTTTCGAAAGGTAAATTGGAATTTAATATTCCCTTCTTTCATGTCAATCACCGCGCCAATAGTGCGCGAAAACGGTCTACCAAGTATAATAGGGCAAGACAGATTGCAATCGATATCAAGAACAATAAAGTCTATGGGTACATAGTTCCTATATGCAAGAATAAGAACATCATTGATCCTCCCCAAAGGCTTTTTAATAGTAGAATCCGCCAAATGCAAATTAAGACATCAATCTTCAATATTGGTAAGACCAAGAACATCACAAAGAGATTTGGTTATCGTGGAAACACTAGCACCCAAATCACACAAAGCAAAACACTCATAATTTTTAATTTTGATTTTGATGGTAGGTTCCCATTCATCATGCAATTTTCTAGGTATTGAAACTTCTAATTCCATTTTTTCTTCAAAAGCTTTCATCCTAGCATCAACAATATGTTTAGTAAAAGCTTTATTTTGTTCATAAGCATGGGGTGGATTAATCATGGATTGCAACAAAGAAATACAATCAATCAAGGAGCAACAATCATAATTAAAGTTTTTGTAATCCAAAATAGTGGGTGCATCACTAGTTAAAGTCTTGACCTCTCCAAACACACTTTTATCAATTTTCTCAATAAGATTTTCAACCTCCGTAATATTGCGACGCCTTCTACCTAAAGTTGACTCTTCTTCTACCTAAAGTTGTCTTCATCAAGTGGAACTTTAATAAACAAAGAATCAACGGAAGAAATACCACTCATTTTAATGTCTTCATCATCTTTATGTTCTAACGAGATTGGTTTAGCAACCATTTGATTTACTAGAGTAGCTTGTGCATCGGATATTTTTCCTAGCAAACCTTCAGCAAAAGCATACTTAGATTGGAGATTGCAAACTTCTCTACTAATATCATAAAGTTGTTTTGTTATAGCATCAAGCACAACAGAGTGATCCTAGAGTCCTTCGGTAAAATATTTATTATGCTCAAATTGTGTGGTCATATACTCCTTAGTACGTTTCTCAATTTCAAGCAAAATAGTGGAGTAAGGAACATAATAATATTTTATTTGAGGCATCATGACTACAAAAACACACGCAAAAACAGATCCGGCAAGAAAAATGGTGAACGAAAAAAAGAGACGAATAAAAATGGCAAATGTTTGTGAAGTGGGGGAGATGAAAACGAGAGGTAAATGGCAAATAATGTAATTGCGAGGAGATGAGATTTGTGATTAGGAACCTGGTATATGTTGAAGATCCTCCCCGGCAATGGCACCAGAAATTCGTTTTGACGTGGCTTAATGATTCGTCGGTTTTTCCCCAAAGAGGAAGGGATGATGCAGCACATCGGCGATATGTATTTCCCTCAGATGTGAAACCAAGGTTATTGAACCAGTAGGAGAACCAAGAAACACAATGTAAACATCACCTGCACACGAATAACAACTTCGCACAACCCGACCTGTTAAAGGGGTTGTCAATCCCTTAAGGGGTACGGCGCCTCAAGATAGGCAAAACAGACATGAGGAGTTTGTACTAGATTGGTAGATCGAACGCCAAATAAAAAAAATGAGAATAAATTGCAGCAAGGTATTTTTGTATTTTTGTTTAATAAATCCGAAAATAAATGCAAGGAAAAAGTAGATTGCAAAGCCAAATATATGGGAAAGAATACCCGAGGCCCGTAGGTTTCACTAGTGGCTTCTCTCGGGAAAAATAGCAAACGATGGGTAAAAAAATTACTGTTGGGCAATTGATAGAACCTCAAATAATTATGACGATATCCATTCAATGATCATTACATAGGCATCACGTCCAAGGTTAGTAGACCGACTCCTCCTTGCATATACTACAATTACTCCACACATCGACTGCTATCCTGCACGCATCTAGTGTATTAAGTTAATGAAAAAACGGAGTAATGCATTAAGAATGATGACATGATGTAGACAAGATCCGTTTATCTATGGCATTAGGTATGGATCTCGTCGATTTATCCTTAGTGGCAACGATACATATGTGTCGGTTCCCTTTCTGTTACTGGGATCAAGCACCGTAAGATCGAACCCACTACCGGGCACCTCTTCCCATTGCAAGATAAATAGGTTGCCCAAACAGAACCCAAATATCAGAGAAGAAATACGAGGCTATAAGAGATCATGCACATAAGAGATCAAAGAAACTCAAATAACTTTCATGGATATAAAAAGATAGATCTGATCATAAACTCAAAGTTCATCGGATCACAACAAACACACCGCAAAAAGAGTTACATCATATGGATCTCCAAGCGACCATTGTATTGATAATAAAAAGCGAGAGAGGAAGCCATCTAGCTACTAACCACGGACCCGTAGGTCTACAAGGAACTACTCACGCATCATCGGAGAGGCACCAATGGAAGTGCTGAACCCCTCTGTGATAGTGTCTAGATTGGATCTGGTGGTTCTGGACTCTACGGCAGATGGATGAATATTTCGTCGACTCCCCTAGGGTTTCTGCAGTATTGTGGTATTTATAGAGCAAAGAGGCGATGCGAGAGGCCACTGAGGTGGGCCAAACCCACCTGGGCGTGCTAGGGGGGCCTGGCGCGCTCCGGTGGGTTGTGCCCCCCTCGGGGCACCCCCCCAGGTGCTGCCTTGGCCCATCACGTGTCTTCTGGCCCATAAAAATTCTCCAAAAAGTTTTGCGGTGTTTGGGCTCCGTTTGATAATGATTTCCTGCGATGTAAAAAACATGGAAAAAACAGCAACTGGCACTTGTCACTATGTCAATAGGTTAGTAACAAAAAATGATATAAAATGATTGTAAAACATCCAAGAATGATAATATAACAGCATGGAACAATCAAAAATTATAGATACGTTGGAGACGTATCAAAGTGCAATCAACTTTCACATCTTGCACTAGCTCAAGGAGTCACAAGCCAACTTGTTAGTAAGACAAGGGGCAAGGTAACCTAATGCTTTCATGGACATCATCTTGTGTGCAATTCACACTATGTCCATGGATATCTTTGTATGTTCCGTGTGGGACTAACCAATGTAGGTATTGAAAGTGGAACTCACAACAATGGGTTGCTAGGATCTACATCAACATTGAGCATCTACATCTTCAATGCCTACATGAAGTCATTGTCGACAAAACCCAAGTTTGGTTCATCCCTCTTAGGGGGGATATCACATCTAGGGGGAGCTTTACTCTTAAAATTTAGCTAAAGCAACTCTAATGGTGTGAACACAACAATGATTTATGTAAAAGTGGTAACCCCACTTGAGCTTAAACGATGACTATGACCTATGATCAAATGTTCTTATTTAACTCCTAAGTCAATATACTCATATTTAGATGACCTAGTCATCGTCAATTGCTTGATAGATGCTAGAATGGTGGTGCATGCTTTACCACATATTTCATTTGCTATCTTATTGTGTGAGCATGTTGAGTGCATACTTTTCTTATTCGAGGACATCCACTTGTTGCTTTGATTGTTTGGCTTTCTTCTTTTGTCAAATAGATGGAAAACAACGACTAAGTACCCCCTCTAGCTATCAATGCTTTTCTTGTCTCAAACTCTATTCATTCTACATCACAAAGTTTGATCAAGTCAGATTTGAACCACTCTGATTGAAGAGCACTTGGAGTTTCTGATTCGTCATGGACTTAAACTTCCAAAACCTCTTAGTGCATTTTGGTCTGACCGATTCTCTCCTTTCGGTCATACCGAGTTCATTAAGTTGATCTAGGTTTTTATTCTCGGTGCAACCGATTAGAACAATTCGGTCTCACCGAGCTGTAGTAACTGCTAGCAATTTTGCATCTCGGTGCCACCGAGTCGTTCCACTCGGTGACATCGACAGAGTCTGGATATATATACCCACGGGCCGAAACTTGGAAAGTTTTCCGAATCCTTTCGCCCATGCCTATCCAGCTCTGCCGACTCGATGTAATGCCCAGGATGGGACTATATCTCCTACGTGTCGAGGCACGACTTAAAGATATAAGCCCATTCTGGAATGATCGCAAGTTTGGTAACTTTGCACATCTCATGTAAAAAATAGGGATGGAAAACTGAAACGATAGTTGGCTTACACTCGCCACGTCACACAAATTCATTACATGTTCAAACATCATTCAGATAAACATCACAGCCCATCTAAGGGTAAAGATCCAAATGACAAGATACCAAACATAACATTAAACCACAGGTCTAGATCGAATCCTAGTAGAAGCTCTACTGATCAACAAGATAGTTCACATAGTAACGGCTACGCTCCTCGTCGTACTCCCAGTCTAGCTCAGTGCCATCACCTGTGTAGCTCACCATCGTACCTGCATCTGGTGTGTTGAAGTAACTGTGAGCCACAGAGGACTCAGCAATCCCGTTCCCGGGTAACACGACTATTTAAGCCTTCGGTGTGGAATAAGGCTGGAGAAAGAACAAGAGTCTGCAGCAGCACTAGCCTAGCTTATGTAAAAGAGAGCGAGAAGAGAAGGTGCCTCGGTTCAGAGATGATAACGAAGTGATCCTAACTACAGCAAGTCAAACATAACCCCACCATGTTCACTTCCCGAATCCCTTTCGGAAAATGACCGTCACGGTACACACGCTGGTAGTGTATTGGAACATGGTGTCAAGTTTTCTACAACCGGATATTAACAAGCTCCCATCTGCCACATAACTGCGGGCACGGCTTTCGAAAGTTCATAACCCTGCATGGGTGTTCCAACTTGGCCCATGACAAGCCCACGATCCACGGAGTCGCAACTCCAAGGTGGGAAGACCCGAGTATTCTCGGAATCCCGTGCTCAAGATACTCCGACTAAGGTAAGGCCAATCCAGCAAATCCTCCCGGCGTGCCGACACCCAGACAGTAGCCGCGCGTATCTAGTCTCAGGCCATGACCGGATGGGTGAAGCTACGGGTTTATATCAATCCTCGAGTTTCCTTATGGTGACCCCGCAGGCTCCCCGTTTCGGACCAACACTCATGTGGAGCACTGGCCCAGGGTTGTTGATTAAGAACTCGGGTTTGCAAAACCCTATGCAAGTTTTTAGTTATTAGGCGAATAGTACCAATGTTGGGACTTGCTGGAAAAGACTTAGCACTTAGCGGTTTATCGAGGGGGTCCCATAACCCCAACCGTGTGAGGAACGCATAATCAAGGAACATAATACCGGTTTATACGGTTCCTAGCAGCATGAGTGGAACAAAACACCAAGCAAAAGGCTTAGCCTTCCACCCATTACCAATATATAGATAATTTCATTTAATAATTAATATAGTGTGATATCCCAACAAGCTTCAACAAGAAGCAAGAATATTCAATCTTCACCTGCAACTAACAATGCTATAAGAGGGGCTGAGCGAAGCCTACGTATAGCCAATCAAGGGTTTGCATAGGTAGGGTGGTTAAACAGGTTCATGGTTACAATAGGAGGCTGACAGGAAAACATGGGCATCGAGGCAAAACTATAGATCGAGACTTCTAGCAATAGGCAAAGATAGTAATGTTATCGGGGTTCGGTCATCTTGCCTGAAGAGTTGTCGATGGGATCGTAAGAGGGGTCCTCGTTCTCAACCTCGGTAGTAACCTCGTGCTCGTACTCGTACTCAGTCTCAGCTTTCGGCTCTACTCAAACACAAGAACACAAGGCAACGAATCAAACAAGATGCAATGCGCAGAAAAATTACTGGATGCATGGCTGATGCACTATGGAAGCAAAACAGATGCACTATGGAAGCACAGAAAGTCTACTTAGGAAGCACAGTGTTACAGCACAACAATATGCATCAAGCAAAATGCTTCAAAATATGATAACAATAGGATATTATGAATCTACATGCAAAAACACACAAGTTACATATAGGACTTGCTCAAAACAGAGCAACGGGCTAAAAGTTACACCCGAAACAATAAACATGCACAAGCTGAAAATAACAGCCACATAGCAACTTCGGGGCAAGAGATAAATGGCCTACAACACTCAAACATCATGGCAATGAGCATGGACATAAACTTGACATACTCTACAGCAAACAATTCCATTGGAGCATCCCCAAAGGAGCCACGGATCAATAGCAACAAGCTATGACATATTGAACTTGACAACAAAATCCTGACAGCAGTATTTTATTGCAACTTGGGAGCAAAAGATAAATATGCTACAACCACTCAAATAAGCATGTGAGAGCATGAATGGATAGCCAACAACTTATACAACAAGGAATCATCAAGAGTCACCCCAAAACTAGCATGGATTTGCCTAGAACAACAAGCAAACATGGCATCTGGAAATTACAGATTCCAGACTTAGTGAAATTTCACTAAGTGTTAAAACAGCAGTTTCATCATGGCATCTTTGAGAGCAAGTTTAAGTCACCTCAAAGCAAAGCATGGCAAGTGGTGAGCACCACAGTAAAGTACACATGATGGTGATTCCAAAACATATAAGCATGCATCATGGGGACAAACACATTAATAGTAACGAGCTCCTCTACGAGGCATTTCGTAACAAGTTAAACAACATAACAGCCACATAGCACTTTGCAAAGGAGTTAAACATGGCAAGATGAAATCTATCATGCAAGCTAAGGCAATCAACATGTAGAGCATAACATGATGAACACGTGGACATCTCATTTGCGTCATTTGGATAAACATGCAAAAAGTTATCACATTGCAAAGATGGCATGAAAACAACTACTAACAGCAGTTTATAACAAGATGCACTCTTGCAACAGATTTTTAAGCATCTAGATGATCTCGAATATGCATGGCATAATGGAACAAAACGTAGTACATGTCTCCACGAACATTTTGACATATTATTCACTCAATTCGGACCATCACACAAAAAGTTATCACTAAAACAAAATAGCATCAGACAACAAAATACTGGGGACTTAGTGGAAATCGGAGGCAACCTCGAGGTCAACAGAAAAGTCAACAGCGGCGCGGATCAGACGGGCTGGAGGTCCAACGGGAGCGGATCGGGCCGCGCGGCCCACCTGGCTGGCGGCTCCGGCCTTCTAGGGCTTCGGCCCGCTAGGAGGAGCCGGCCCAGGCGGGGCGAGAGGAGGAGATCGGGGCTCCTCCTGATCCCGAGCTGGCGAGGCGACGGCTGGTGCTGGGCCTCGGCCTGGCTCGCGCGGAGGGAGCGGCTGGGTGCGGCGTGGACGGCGCGGAGGAGGCCCGGAGGGCGCGGCTGCTGGGCCGGGATCGCTAGGGTTCGTCCCACCTGGCGCCTGACGAGGCGGATCGAGATCGGGGGCTCCTCCCCCGATCCGATCGAGGCGGCGGCGGCGGCTTCGATGTGACGAGCGGCAGGGGACCCGGCGGGGCCTGGCGAAGAGGCCGGTCGGCGAGGGAACGGCGGGGCGCGCTGGTGAGGTGGAGGGCGGCGGCCGGCGTGGAAGGCGAGGGGCGCCGGCGGTGAGGTAGGAGGAGGGTCCGGCCGGTGAGGTGGTGGCGCCGGCCGGCGGCGCGGCAGCGGTGAGAAGCTCTGGCGAGTCTCCGGCGGCTAGAGGTAGGAGATGATGGAGGAAGGAGACACTAGGGTTTTTAGGGCAAAAATTGGGGAAGATGGACAAATATATAGGCACAAGGAGCTAGGGTTGTCCAAATGAGGTGTGGTTTTCGGCCACGCGATCAGAATTGGATGGCCTAGATGAAGGGAGGGGTTAGGGTTGGTTTGGTGGGCTGTTGGAGGGGTGCCTTGGGCCTCAAAGAGGAGGTTCTTTCAGCCCATGAGAATAACTGTTGGAGCACTAAACGAACTCCAAACGCGACGAGATTTGACAGGCGGGTTACACACACGAAAACAACAACGCATGATAAGTCTCACTCCAAAACGGAAACGTTACACGGACAAACACTAAAGTAGGCCTCGGGGATGCCACGGACACGTGAGAGAGCTCCGTAACGCGAAACGGACAACGGAAAGGAACGAGTGGGACCGGATGCAAACGACAACACAAATGCAATGCAATGCACATGACTACATGATATGGATGAATGCACACACGCAACACGACAAAACGACGAAAACCCGAAAAGTCAAAGAACCCGGAAATGGAAATAGATGGAGCCAAAGATATATATATGTTGCCGAAAAGGGAAAGTATTACATCCGGGGCATTACAAACTCTCCTCCACTACAAAAAGATCTCGTCCCGAGATCTAGGACTGGAAAAAGGAAGGGTACTCGGAACAAAGATGATCTTCTCGTTCCCACGTAGCTTCTCGGTCGGTATGGTGTGACCACTTGACTTTCAAGAATTTGATTGACTTGTTGCGGGTCTTGCGCTCGGTTTCTTCGAGAATAGCAACTGGGTGCTCTCGGTAAGACAAGTCTTGTTGAAGATCAATCTCTTCAAACGGAATCATGCGTTCAGGAGTCTTGAAGCACTTGCGGAGTTGAGACACATGAAACACATCATGAACATTGGCGAAGTTGGAAGGGAGCTCAAGTTGATAGGCTAGATCGCCTCTTTTGCCAAGGATCTTGAAAGGCCCGACGTATCTAGGAGCAAGCTTTCCTTTGATACCGAATCTTTGGGTGCCTTTCATCGGAGAAACACGGAGATAGACATGATCCCCAATGTTGAAGGCCAAATCACGATGCTTGCCGTCATAGTAGCTCTTCTGACGCGACTGAGCGGCCTTGAGATTATCATGTATGACTTTGCACATATCTTTGGCTTCTGAGATCAAGTCATTGCCAAGAAGTTGACGTTCGCCTGTCTCGGACCAGTTGAGAGGGGTACGACACTTTCTGCCATAGAGGATTTCAAACGAGCTTTGCCGGCACTTGCTTGAAAGCTGTTGTTGTAAGAGAACTCGGCAAATGGAAGGCAATCTTCCCATTTCATGCCAAAAGATATGACACAGGCTCTGAGCATGTCTTCTAGAATCTGATTCACTCGCTCGACTTGACCACTAGTCTGAGGGTGAAAAGCAGTGTGAACCTGATCTTAGTGCCCATGGCAGACTAAAAGGAGTCCCAGAACTTAGAAGTGAACAAACTTCCACGGTCTGAGGAGATAACTTGAGGAATGCCATGTAAAGACACAATTCTGGAAGTGTACAATTCTGCCTGTTGAGCTGCATTGATGAATTCTTTGACTGGAAGGAAGTGAGCGACTTTGGTAAGCATGTCAATCACCACAAAGATAGAATCATTCCCTCTCTTGGACTTAGGAAAGCCAGTGACGAAATCCATTTCAATGTGGTCGAATTTCCACTCGGGAATAGGAAGAGGTTGGAGAAGACCGGCTGGATGTTGATGCTCTGCCTTCACTCTTCTGCAGACATCACATTCGTTCACAAATTGGGCAATCTCCCTTTTCATGCGTGTCCACCAGTAAGATTGCTTGAGGTCTTGGTACATCTTGGAACTACCAGGATGAATCGAAAGGAGGGAATCATGTGCTTCTTCCATTATGAGCTTCCTGAGATCACCTTTGGGAACCACAAGTCTGTCCTCAAAGAACAAGGTATCTCTCTCATCAACGCGATAGCACTTGTATTTTGGAGTACCCTTTGCAATACCATGTTTCACTTTCTGCACCATAGCATCACTGAGTTGGGCCTCACGGATCTGATCTTCCAAGGTAGGAGCAACTTGAAGATTTGCAAGAAAACCTTGCGGAACAACTTGGAGGTTGAGCTTCCTGAATGCTTCACAAAGCTCAGGCTGGAACGGCTTGATAAGAAGGCTGTTGCAATATGCCTTTCTGCTCAAAGCATCTGCAATCACATTCGCCTTGCCCGGAGTGTATTCGATGCTGGGATCATACTCTTGGATCATTTCGACCCAACTAGTCTGGCGGAGGTTCAGATTCGGTTGTGTGAAGATGTACTTCAAGCTCTTGTGATCGGTGAAGATGTCGACTTTTCTGCCCAACAAAAGGTGTCTCCACGTAATCAAAGCATGTACCACAGCTGCTAGTTTGAGATCATGTGTGGGGTAGTTCTTCTCACTTGGCTTCAGCTGACGAGAAGTGTATGCCACAATTCTCTTGTCCTGCATAAGCACACCACCAAGTCCTTGAAGAGAAGCATCACAGAATACTTCGTAGGGCTTGGACTCATCTGGAGGAGTAAGAACTGGAGCAGAGACGAGCTTCTCTTTGAGAGTTTTGAATGCCACTTCACAATCAGGAGACCAGTAGTACTTGACATTCTTCTGCAGCAAGTTGGAAAGAGGCTTGGCAATCTTGGAGAAGTTCTCAACGAACCTTCTGCAATAGCTGGCAAGACCAAGAAAGCTTCGGAGTTGCATGACGTTCTGAGGAGCTTCCCAGTTGACAATTGCTTCAACTTTCTCGGGGTTTACCGCAATACCGTTAGCAGAGATGATATGGCCTAGGTACAAGACCTTATCGAGCCAGAATTCGCACTTGGAGAACTTGGCATAGAACTTATGTTCACGGAGTCTGTCGAGAACGAGACGGAGGTGCTTTTCGTGATCCTCTTCATTCTTGGAAAATACCAAAATGTCATCCAGATACACAAGCACAAACTTGCCGGTGTAGGGGTTGAAAATGTAGTGCATCATTCTCGAGAAGGTAGGTGGAGCATTAGCGAGACCAAAGGACATGACTGTATACTCATAGGAGCCATAGCTTGTTCTGAAGGCAGTCTTGGGGATATCTTCTTCTCGAATGTGAATCTGGTGATAGCGCATTCTGAGATCGAGCTTTGAGAACACTTTAGCTCCTTTGAGCTGCTCGAACAACTCGTTGATGTTGGGGAGCGGATACTTGTTCTTTATTGTCTTCTTGTTCAACGGACGGTAATCTACGCAAAGGCGCTCCGTGCCATTCTTCTTCTTGACAAATAAGACACCACAGCCCGAAGGAGACGTACTAGGCCTGATCAGACCCATACGCTCCTGTTCATCAAGCTGCTTCTTCAACTCCTTCAACTCTTTAGGAGAGAGCTTGTACGGACGCCGGCATGCTGGCTCAGTACCCGGCTCGAGTTCAATGACGAATTCCACTTGACGGTGTGGGGGCATGCCTGGAAGTTCTTCAGGAAAGACGTCTTCGTATTCGTTAACAACCGGAATTTGAGAAATGGCATTCATTTCGCCCTTGTCATTGAGAGAGAAAAGCCTGATTGTGTTATCCCTGGAGGCGAAGATAATCACATCATCATCGGAATGAGTAATCTTGACTTCCTTCTGTGCACAGTCAATTTGAGCATCATGCTGAGAAAGCCAATCCATTCCGGGGATAAGATCAATGTCGGAATTGCCGAGAACCACCGGAGAGGCCAGAAATCGATAATCACCCACGCGAATAGAAACATCCGGGGCAAATATATTAGAAGTCATACGTCTCCCTGGAGAAATGACTTGCAACTTCTAAGGCAGACTTTGGACGTCAACATTATGCTTGGATGCGAATGGTTGGGACATGAAAGAACATGAAGCACCCGAATCAAACAACACTTTAGCAGGAAAAGAGTTAACTGGAAGGCTACCCAAAATCACATCAGAAGAATTCTCCGCTTGCGCTGCATTCATCAGATTCACCCTTGCTTGCTCGGGATTGTGCTTGACAATAGCTGTACTGACAGGTGGAGGAGGCGGAAGGCGCCTTGGGTTGTTGCACTTGTTGGAATAATGACCCTTCTGGCCAAACTTGTAGCAAGTCACCTCAGAAAGTGGACGAGTCGGAGGAACAATTGACTTGGAAGCTTGGAACTGCGACTTGGACTGATTGCCTTGGTTGTGTGGGTGGGAGGAACCACGACCACCAGAGTTCTTGTTGATGGTGTTGTTGTAGGGAGCTCGGATCACAGGAGGAGGAGGAAGCCAAAATTTATGTTGCTTCGCGATCACTTGAGAAGACGAGGAGGAGTGAACGGCATCTTGAATCCTCTTTTTGGAAGCTTCCATCTTGAGCTGGGCTGCCTCTTGCTTAAGCGCCATGTTATAGAATTTGTCAAACTTATCAGGCTCGAACAAGGTGAGAGCAAGTTGAAGTTCATCTTTCAGACCTCCACGGAACTGATAGATCTTGCTCTTGGCATCTGGGATGTCTTGCTTAGCATAGCGGGCAAGATTCTCGAACTTGACATTATACTGGTAGACAGTCATTGAGCCTTGCTTCAGGTTGCGGAATTGCTCATGCATACCCTCGATGACACTTGTTGGAATGTGGTGAGAGCAAAAGTCCTTGCAGAAATCATCCCAAGAGATCACACGCCCTTCTCTGGAGTCTTTGTACTGCTGCCACCAGTCAGCTGCTTGGTATTTGAGTTGGAAGGCTGCAAACTTCACATAGTCCTCTTCCTTTACGTTACTGCACTCAAAATGCTTCTTGATATCGGTTATCCAATCTTCAGCATCGAGAGGCTCGACACAGTAACTGAAAGCCTTTGGTTGATTGGCCAAGAACTGGTTGAGCGTAGCATGGTGCTGTTGGTTGAAGAGATTGCCTTGGTTCCCTAGAGCACCCTGATTTGCTTGATTTGCTTGCATTTGCTGCATCATCTGCATCAACATCTGGGTGTTCTGATTTGTAGTCTGCATAATTGCTCTCCAGGCCTCAGACGGAGGAGGAGGGGAAGGACGACGATCTGGAACCTCTTCACCCTCTGGGTTAGCGTTGGGAACCCGTTTTGGAGCCATCCTGAAAGAGATGACCACCAATCAGCAATTGATTGAAAGAAGGTATAAGCTAAAACAACGGATTGAAATGCAACATAGCTGTCACATCCCTGGTTAGTGCTTGCATTAGGGCTAGCTAGAGTGTGCATCATGTTTATTTATCAAAGAAAATTGAAATGGGAATGACAGAAACCCCATCACCCCTCTTCTAACAACTAGGGTTTGATAAAATCTTTTCCAATGTACCCAAAATGCCCTACAAAAATGTTCATCATTTCTTCCTTGGTCTTAAACCTCTGCCAAAAATGGTGCACAACTTTTTAGGACATCTAAGGTCTCTGGATTAAACCATATGGTATTTGCATTTGGGCATTTAAATGCTATAAAATATTTTATGTGCCCAAATAATCATAAACTAAAATGTTCCATGCTGTTCATATTATATACAGTGGGCATGACTAGTTTTATGAGCTACAAAAATGTTCTGGCATTTTTAATAATTGAACAAAGTTGCAAAAGAAATGAAACAGAAAAGAAATAGAAAAAAAGGAGAGAGAGAGAGAGAAAGAGTTACATGGCGCCCAACCGGCCCACCTGCCAGCCCAGCCCAGCCGCCGCTCCAGCGAGCTACTTGGCTCGGCCAGGCAGGCAGGCAGGTGCTCGACGGCGGCCGCAGCACGCGCCACGCAGCTGCCCGCCGCCCTGCTTCCTCCCCTCGCCGCTCTGGAGATCTGGATCGTTCGTCCACTTCTTCCCCAAGCTCGCTGACACTCTCCACCCTACCCGGCTCCTCTCCTTCGCCCTTCCCGCACCATGGTCGACGCCGCCGTGCTCGCGCCGTTGTGGTAGCCGCGTCCACTGTCGTCCCTGAGCCCTGTCGTCGTGTCCGTCGTCTCCGCCGTCCTTGACTGCATCGAGTAGGCTGAGCCCCGAGCGCTCGCCCGCCCTGGAGACGCCCCCGACCCCTTCTTCCCCAACTCCGGCCGCGGAGATCTGATGTCTACACACGTTTCTACTCTTGTAGACTTTGTTGGGCCTCCAAGGGCAGAGGTTTGTAGGACATCAGCAATTTCCCTCAAGTGGATGACCTAAGGTTTATCGAACTCAGGGAAGAAGAGGTTGAAGATGGTCTCTCTCAAGCAACACTGCAACTAAGATACAAGAAGTCTCTTGTGTCCCCAACACACCTAATACACTTGTCAGATGTATAGGTGCACTAGTTCGGCGAAGAGATGTTAAATGGCAAGTGATATGGATGGCAAAACAAAGTAATATAAATCTGTAATAAAAAGTGCAGCAAGCAAACAAGTGGTAAACGTGAGCACAAATGGTATTGCAATGGTGGAAACAAGGCCTAGGGTTCATACTTTCACTAGTGGCAACTCCAAACAACATTAACATAATCGAATCACATGATATTTCCCATAAAACATGCAAAGGGGACATACTCGGAGGTAATTCCTTCGCGGTCAAGAGAGGACGAGAATTATGTAGGGCTACAAAAGCACACCTCAAAGTTCGTAGTTCTCAATCTAAGGATTTCCCAATGTCACCGCGGCCATCCAAAGAGAGTCCCACAATCACCACAACATATCTAAAGGATAGTCAAAGACAAGCACCAAGAGACTCTCAATCTTCAATCAACACACAAGAGAGGAAATCACTCGTGAAAATACTTTTCTAATCCATGTCCAATAGACCGCTGTCACCTTGGTCTCGGGAATTATACTAGATAAAGACAAGTGAGTACATCAATCCAATACACAGAGGAAGGGGAAATATCATGGGATCACCCTAGATTAACATAACCTATGATCACAACGAAGATCACATCATGGGAGAGAGAATTGACCACATAGCTACTGGTAAGAACCTCAGCCCCGAGGAGGAACTACTCCCGCATCATGGAGGGAGGAAGCAACGTCGATGGAGATGAATCCGGGGGCACTTCCACGTCCCGGCAGGGTGCCGGCGCAGGAATTCTGGTCCCCCGAAGCTTGATGGCGATGGCGGCGGAGATCGGAATCGCGTCTGGAGAAAAGGGGTCCGGAATCAGGGTTTCCGCGACACGGTGTAAATATATGCCAAAGGGGGGCATCAGAGGAGCCTCGGGGGGCCCAGGCGCCCCCCGGCGCGGCCCAGGGGGGGGGGCGCCGCCAGGGCGCTTGGAGCCCTGGTGGCCCCCCCGGCTGTCCTTCGGGCGCACGGTAGTTTCTGGAACGCTGATTTTTTATATAATTTTTCTGGATTTTTCCTAGCAGTTCTCGTAATGTGAAAACCTGAAATACAAAAACAGCCGAAAACAGAAACTGGCACTGGGGTGCACTGAGTTAATAGGTTAGTCCAAATATGATCAAAAGTGTATGGAAGTGTATAAATATCATAGCAATATCACCCAAAAGAGGCATGGAGCAAGCGGAAATTATAGATACGTTTTGGATGTATCAACATCCCCAAGCTTAATTACTGCTCGTCCTCGAGTAGGTAAATGATAACAAGAATAATTTCTGTAGTGACATGCTATTAACCATATAGGACTTTTTCATAGTCATATGACAAAAGCTTACTGAGACAATGGATCTATAGTAATTAAGTTGCCTCATGAGAAAATCACAAAGGACTGAAAGTTTTACAATATGATACTGAAACATCAAATAGATTTGCAATGAACATGATGTGCAAATATGATAAATTGATATCTAGCTTGCCCCCTTTAGTGAAGCAAAACAGAAATGCAGGGGCACCTCCAAGGTTTAAGTGATGACTAGATACAATGATTTCAGAATAAACGATATCACAATCATGCAAAAGACAATGCTACTTTGGGACAATGCACATTACACTCTGAATGACAATCATGCTCTCAGTAGTTGGTGCTTTTAAAAGAAGGTGGAGACTCTCGAACCGTGGCTTTTGTTGGCAAGGTTGAAAACCCGTAGTCGGAAACAAAGACAAAACATGTACCAGAGCTCTTGATTTTAAAACAGAGGTAATAATTTATTTTAGATCATGCATGTTTTGTCAACGAATGCTAGCAGACAACTCAATCACTTTTCGAGATGGACAAGTTTCGAGGAACGGCTCCCGAATGAGGACGATCACATCCTCTTAATCTCCTTTGTTTATCACTGCCAAAGTTTTCTGATTTCTCATGAACAAAGCGTGAAGGAGGGTTTGTTTGTTATATTATCTTTTTGAGCCGGGCGCACTCAATGCCAGTTCCTTCTCGTATTATGGGTTTGCACATTATACATGCAATCCCGGGGTGAAGCTTGTCCAACTTAAAAAGATTATGAATTGACTACTACTTCCTCATGGACTTACAACAGAGGCACAAAATAGGAATGCATTTTTCTTTGAATAATTTCGAGATGGCACATGCAAGTCTCCGTTAGGAATGGCAGGTAAATACCATGTAGGAAGGTATGGTGGACTCATATGGCATAACTGGTTTAAAAGAATGTGGATGCACAAGCAGTCAGTCCGCTTAGTACAGGTGGAGGTTAGCAAAAGACTAGGAGCGACCAACTAAGAGAGCAATGACGGTCATAATCATGCAGAGCGACAAAGCAACATTGAATCAGGCATGGAAGTTATATCGCTACTCAGAAACAAAAGATCATCAAGGCTTGACAGACTTTCTTTACAGTCTTAAATATGCGTGAGCATACGCCAAGTCAATCAAAATAAATTCTCTGAAGGAAGATATTACTAAACCATACCACATCATAGGCAAACAAATCATGTTGGTACTCCAATAACACATTGGGAATCCCCTAGCTATTTGAGACTAACCATAAGAAAACATGAACTACTAAGCGCCATTATGCACGTAGCATCTTTATCATAGACATATCAACCAATGAAACGGAAACAAACTCTCTTAATAAGATAAGCATGATAACTAAAGAGAGTTCAAGCAACCAACCAAACAAAAGCTCTTTAAAAAGATAAGCATGAAAACTAAGAGCTAAGCATGATAGTAGCTATTGAAAGACAAAGAACACACACAGCAAAGATAGACATGAAAATTCTATGTTATGTTCTAGGTAGAAGTGGAGCGTGTTTCTCTCCCACATAAAGAAAGCTGAGTTCCGACTCGTTATGAAAAGCTAAAGAAAACTAAAAAGGAAACTAAAAGCAAGACGCTCCAAGCATAGCACATAACACATGAAGTGATAAAAATATAGTGGAACGAAAGACGAACTGATAATGTTGATGGAGAAGGGGATGCACGGGGGCATGCCCAAGCTTAGACGCTTGAGTCTCCTTAAATATTTCCTGGGGGTGCATGGGGGCATCCCCAAGCTTGAGCGTTTGACACTCCTGGATCTTTTATCACCTTCCCTCGCACACTTGAAAACTCGCTTCATACATAACTCATCATAATCTGATTAGCGAGGTTAGTACCCATAATAAAATAATTGTTCCTTGCAGGAAATAAGGATATTCCTGAAGGTCTACTGTTTCTCAAGATTGCCAAAAGGTTTTTGCAAAGAAAAAGCAAGCTCAAGGTTTGCAAAATGAAGGAAAGGCAAAACTGGACAGAATCTGTGAAAAACAGAACAGCAGGTAGTAAATGATTTTTTCGGGGCACTTCTGCAACTCTAATAAAAAAACTCAGAACAGACGCACGAAGGACAATTGTATAGAGCACGCTGTCGAAAAAATTCAGACCAAAAAGATGATCTGGTGATTTTATACGAATTTTTCTATCCAAGGACAGAATCTGTTTCCTGGACAGCACGTCACAACTTTTGAACTTTCTTGCAATCAGAGGCTACACTTGGCACAAAGCTGAAAAATAAAGATACAATGATGTTGCTACAGTAGTAACAAACATCAAGACCACTAAAAACTGAAAGAACAAACTGAAAGCAAAGATAACAAGGGTTGTCTCCCTAGAGCTCTTTCTTTATAGCCATAAAGATAGGCTTAAGACTTTAATGATGCTCTCGTAGGAATAAGAGTTGAAGAACAAAAGAGAGCATCAAGAAGCAAATACAAAACACATTTAAGCCTAACATGCTTCCTATGCATAGGAATATTGCAATAGAATAATTCATTGAAGCACAAAGCAATAAGCATAGGAAGACAAAACAAGTGCAGCTTCAAAATATTCACCATAAAGAGAGGAAACTTCTTATTATTAAGATATTTAGAACCAAGTCTCCCTCTCTCATTACAAATTTCAGTGGCATCATGGATGAACTCAACAATATAAGCATCACATAAAGCATTGTTACCATGATCCACATGCAAAAAGGTACTCTTACTCTCCACATAAGCATAATATTTCTCATTGGTTATAGTGGGAGTAGGACTATCATAAACAACTTGAACACTATAGATTAATTGTATATTAGGAGGGTGGTGTTCAACAAGGGAGTAATTCCCTCCATGATTATGACAAGTTTCATAAGGATAATTTCTCCTTATGTCATAGGTACCTTTATAATCACTATAGATTGGAGTTATAACATCATCATGGTAGAGAAGAGCATTATCATTGCTAGCAACTATATTTGTAAACATGTTGTATTTATTCTTACTAGCAAAAGAATTATCAATTATCTCATCACTAGTGGGTAAAGGACTTGCAATCCTATCATCCCCAAGCTTAGAGCTTCCCATATCATCACTTCCAGAGTTGGTACCAAAAAGATTTTCAAGATCATAAGTAGCATTATCATCATTTTCCCAATCATAATTAGTAACATGCATATCATAATCAAAATCATCTTCAATAGTACCTACAGACGTATCATCAAGATGATAATTAAGGCAATAAACTTCACCTTCTTCTTTAAACTTACAACCGTTAGGATAAAAGTTGATGGGAGGAATATGCTCAGGCCAGGTTGATACCCATTCTTCTTCCTTCTTGCTCCTCTTCCTCCTCCTCTTCTTTTTCTTCTTCTTCACCTTAGGAGGGGGTGGTTTGAGATGAAGCTTCTCCACATATCCTGGTTTATCATTAGAAACAATAGGGGAAACTTGGGAGAAACTCTCCTTTTTATTAGCAGAAATATAAGAGACATTTTTATACTTTGGTAAAGTTCCCTCCTTTCTAATCTTACTTATGTAATCATTTTCATGGCAATTAACAACACAATAGAGATGGCAATTTGGCAAAGTGTTTTTTATTCCTATGGCATTAACATCTAGCCAAGAAGTCTTTTCTGATAACTCTTCACACATCAAAAATAACATAAGCTCATCATAAAGATCAGAGGTGATCATGTTATCACACAACTGGTTAACAGTTATGTTTTGAAAGTTCATGCATTGAAAATTAAAGTGACCCTCTATACGGCAAAGTTCACAAGTAAAAGGATAAAGGTCACACAATTCTCTAGCAATTTCATTTAAATCTCTGACCCAAGTGATTGTTCTTTCATGCTTATGCTTCTTACAATACTTCTCTTCTTCAATCATAGGCCTTTCACAAGGTCTATCCACTCCACAAAAATTAACATGCTTATATAAAACTTCATTTTTAGGAATTGGATCATGCATGTTGCAATCATCATGAACAATTTCATTTTCTTTGCAAGTCTCTTTAAAAGGTTTATGATACTTGATCCAATCCTCCTTAGGCATATTAAGATGTGAAGCAAAAGATTTAAGGAAATCAACAAGGAGTTGAGAATCAAGCCCAAACTTAGCACTAAACTTATTAAAACTTGTAGTTTCAACAAAGGACTTAATGCAATTATACTCATAAATTATACCTGATTCTTTACCTTTGTCGATCTCCCAATCTTCAGTGTTGCGTTGAATTCTTTCAAGGAGTTCCCATTTAGCATCAATCTTTTTGTTTCTGAAAGAACCCATAGAGGAAGCGTCGAGCAAATATTTATCCTGTCGAGAAAGCCTCGCATAGAAATTAGTAATAATCATATCTTTAGGGAGCCCATGGTTAGGACATTTTAGCATTAACATTTTCAGTCTCCCCCAAGCTTGAGCTATGCTCTCTCCGTCATGAGGATAAAAATTATAAACATAATTCCTATTCTCATGGACTTCATGAAGAGGATAAAACTTGGAGTAAAAGAGAGACTGGATCTCTTCCCACTCCAGCAGGTGAGAGTCATTTAGTAGCCTATACCATTCCAATGCTTTTCCTTTCAGTGACAAGGCAAATAATTTCCTCATGACAAACTACCTTGATACACCTGCAAGCTTAAATAATGAACATAGTTGTGACAGATATAGCAAGTGTTCACCGGGATGTCTGTCTCCTGCATAATGATCAGCCAAAACATAATCGATAATACCAGCTGGTATTTTATAGGGCACAATTTCAGTAGGGGGAGGAGCAACCACCACAGGTGTGGGGAGTCTTCCCGCAAGCAACGATCCAATAGCAAGGTTGTCCATAAGCATAAATAGTGAAATAAAAACAAGAAACAAAAAGATTTAATTGCAAGATCTAAAGATATACCTTCAAGAACTCACCTCCCCGGCAACGGCGCCAGAAATAGCTTGATGTCTACACACGTTTCTACTCTTGTAGACTATGTTGGGCCTCCAAGCGCAGAGGTTTGTAGGACAGCAGCAATTTCCCTCAAGTGGATGACCTAAGGTTTATCGAACTCAGGGAAGTAGAGGTTGAAGATGGTTTCTCTCAAGCAACCCTGCAACTAAGATACAAGAAGTCTCTTGTGTCCCCAACACACCTAATACACTTGTCAGATGTATAGGTGCACTAGTTCGGCGAAGAGATGTTAAATGGCAAGTGATATGGATGGCAAAACAAAGTAATATAAATCTGTAATAAAAAGTGCAGCAAGCAAACAAGTGGTAAACGTGAGCACAAATGGTATTGCAATGGTGGAAACAAGGCCTAGGGTTCATACTTTCACTAGTGGCAACTCCCAACAACATTAACATAATCGAATCACATGATATTTCCCATAAAACATGCAAAGGGGACACACTCGGAGGTCATTCCTTCGTGGTCAAGAGAGGACGAGAATTATGTAGGGCTACAAAAGCACACCTCAAAGTTCGTAGTTCTCAATCTAAGGATTTCCCAATGTCACTGCGGCCATCCAAAGAGAGTCCCACAATCACCACAACATATCTAAAGGATAGTCAAAGACAAGCACCAAGAGACTCTCAATCTTCAATCAACACACAAGAGAGGAAATCACTCATGAAAATACTTTTCTAATCCATGTCCAATAGACCGCTGTCACCTTGGTCTCGTGGATTATACTAGATAAAGACAAGTGGGTACATCAATCCAATACATAGAGGAAGGGGAAATATCATGGGATCACCCTAGATTAACATAGCCTATGATCACAACGAAGATTACATCATGGGAGAGAGAATTGACCACATAGCTACTGGTAAGAACCTCAGCCCCGAGGAGGAACTACTCCCGCATCATGGAGGGAGGAAGCAACGTCGATGGAGATGAATCCGGGGGCACTTCCCCGTCCCGGCAAGGTGCCGGCGCAGGAATTCTGGTCCCCCGAAGCTTGATGGCGATGGCGGCGGGGATCGGAATCGCGTCTGGAGAAAAGGGGTCCGGAATCAGGGTTTCCGCGACACGGTGTAAATATATGCCAAAGGGGGGCATCAGAGGAGCCTCGGGGGGCCCAGGCGCCCCCCCCGGCGCGGCCCAGGGGGGGCACCAGGGCGCCTGGAGCCCTGGTGCCCCCCCGGCTATCCTTCGGGCGCACGGTAGTTTCTGGAACGCTGATTTTTTATATAATTTTTCTGGATTTTTCCTGGCAGTTCTCGTAATGTGAAAACCTAAAATACAAAAACAGCCGAAAACAGAAACTGGCACTGGGGTGCACTGAGTTAATAGGTTAGTCCAAATATGATCAAAAGTGTATGGAAGTGTATAAATATCATAGCAATATCACCCAAAAGAGGCATGGAGCAAGCAGAAATTATAGATACGTTTTGGACGTATCAAGATCCCCCTCGCCGTCCCGCTCAGCTCCGACCGCCCCCAAGCTCGCTTCGGTGTCTTCTGCAACCGCTGTGAGCCCAGCTTCGTCCTACCCCTCTCCGTTGGCTCTCTCCTACACTGAACGCACCGCACGTAGCTCACCTGCACGCGCCGCCGCGGAGCTCGTCGCCGACGAGGCTCCGGCCATCTAATGGTCCGGCCACCGTGCCCACAAGCTTCACTGTCAATCATAGGTGCCGTAGGATCACTCCACAGTCCTCTACGAGCAACGCACCATCGTTTTCGACGTCGCCCGAACTCCGACAGCCGCTGGACTCATCGTCGGCGTCGATTCCGGCGACCTCGAGGCCAGCCACCCCCACCACTCGACGCGGGTTGCTCCCAGCTAACCATAGGTGTGTTCCGCCGTCGTTTTGGCAGCCGGAGCACAAAACCCGCACCTCACCGCCGTGTTTGGGCTCGCCGGCGGCTAAACGCCAGCGAGTTGGCCCTGTTTGACCAAGGGTTTGACCCCCCTGGGTCACTGACATGTGGGCCCTGCCGGTTAGTCAAATCTAGTTTAGTGTTTAATTTAATTCTAATTGGTTAATTAACTAACTGTGACACTGACCAGTGGGTCCCACTGGTCAGGTTTGACCTGGGCCGCCCTGTTGACTGACTGACGTCAGCATGATGTCATGCTGACGCAGTAAAGGATTTTTTGGGATTTTTAGATTTAAAGTAATTCAGGAAATTCCAGAAAATGCCTAAACTTCAAAAAATCATATAAATTCAACAGTACTCAGATGGTAAAGATTTATATATGAAAATTGATCAGAAAAATCCAATCTTTCCAATGGCACTGGTTTCATGCATGTTTGAGCAAGTTAACCTTGCTGTTTACATTAAAACATGATAATGCACTTAATTAAATAATAGTTTGAGTTTCAATTTGAATCTTTGATTCAAATGGGCTCAAACCCTTCTGTTTATAGTTGCATTAGCCCAAAACACATGCATCTGACCATATCATGAGCATGCATCATATTGTTGCATTTGTTTGTTTATTGATTGTATCGCCGGTATTCTCCGTGTTAGGTCCTGCTCCCGAGGATACTTCTGCGTATCCAGCTGAAGAGCAGTACCCGACAACCACTCTGTCAGGCAAGCAATCATTGATCATTCCGATACAAACCCATCTTCTCGCTCCTGCTCTCTTTTACTGCATTAAGGCAACAGCGTGTGAACTGCTACTTGATGCGGTAGTTGAACCCTATTCCCTTGCATGACCTGTCATTGCCACAGTAATAGTTGAAACCCACTAACATGTGTAGGAGTTGATTGAGCCATGTGATGTGTGATCAACCATGCTATTTGCTTATGTTGCCTGCTATGCTTAGAGTTGTGACAGGTCTGGTTCATCTGGGTGATGGATCAGAGTGAAATGATCATACCGATAAAGAGAAGGAAGTATGGAATATGCTTGGTAAAGGTATCGATGAAAGGCCATGTAGGAGTACGTGGTGGGTTGTTTCATTGGAACCGTTCATAGGACCCGAGATCTGTATGTGTGGTTCAAGTTCCAGCTACTACCATGCATTGGGCCCGAAACCAATGGACCCTCTCGACTAATTAATTACCCTCGATCTATGTCCAGGAGTTGCAACTAGTTTCTGGTGTTTATAGTTTACTAGAGGTCGTGCACAGCGCTGACCCTCGGGGTGGGCTGTGATACGACAGGTACGTGGAACGGTGTACCGGTTGCCCGTTTGGTGACTCGGGAACCCTGTACATATCGTTTGGGGCCGTGAGCGACACCCCGGCCAGATCTCCCCACGGATGGAACCCAAATAGGCGATAAACCTGGACGAGAGACTTGTGTAGTTAGTCATGTCGTGGCCGACACCCTCGCTGGGCTTCTGCTTGAAGGTTGCCGAGTACATGTCGACTAAATGGCGATAAGAGGTGGAAGCGTGTGTGAAGAAGTACACCCCTGCAGGGTTATCAATCTATTCGAATAGCCGTTGTTTGCGGTACGGACTACTTGGTTACTCTTACAGTTCATAGACAAGATGATGGATACTACTAAAAGCCTCAAGACAAGTGTGAGTGCCGTGGATGGCCCTTCCGTAGGATGACAGAAGAGGATCCTCGGTGGTGTATTGTTGTGGTGAGTAGAGGACTCGTGTTCGTAGTAATATCTTGCAATCTGTTGAGAGTTGTAGAATAGGTTAGCCAAGAGTCAAAGCTGGCTTTCTGCTATGAACTCCTCTACCCCCTGTTGATAATGTTGCATGTATGATAGGTTCTGTTGTAAGACTTGCTGGGTACCTTTGTACTCATGTTTGATTAATAACTTTTGCAGAGGAGAACCCTGCCCCTTCTGACGGGTTCTACATAGACGTTGACGTCGACGAGTAGCTTGTCACCCAGACGGAGATCTGGAGCTTGTGAAGGGCCTTGTAGATAGTTAGGCTACACCAAGCCTGTTTTATTTTCCAAGTTGTTTGTACTCAGACATGTAGCTTCCGCTTGTGCTTGTATGACTGTATGACTTGAGTGTTGGGTCATGTGACCCCTATCTGTATGGATATGTTATGTATGGCTCTTGGAGCCTCTTAAATAAAGTACTTTGAGTCATAGAGTTCTGTTGTGATGCAATGTTGTATTTGCACATATTGAGCATATTGTGTGTATGATTGAAATGCTTGGTATGTGTGGGATCCGACACCTAGTTGTTTTCCTTTGGTAGCCTATCTTACAAGGAAATGCCTCCTAGTGCTTCCAATGAGCCTTGGTAGCTTGCTACTGCTCGGAACACGTAGGCTGGCCGGCATGTGTCCTTCTTCGTTCCTGTGTCTGTCCCTTAGGGGAAATGTCACGCGTTGTTCCTTTAAGTCCATGTAGCTTGCTATGACTTGGGTTCATACGTTGATGACCGACACGTTCGTTGCTGGGTCATGGATGCCTGTCTCTGTAATTTAGTGCCACTTTTGGTTTATAACTAGCCATGTCGGCTCGGGTTCTCTGTCATATGGATGCTAGCGACACTGTCATATACGTGTGCCAAAATACGCAAACGGTCCCGGGCCAGGTAATGTGGCACCCGCGGGGATACCGTGCGTGAGGCCGCAAAGTGATATGACGTGTTACATCTAGATCGGTGTGACTTAGGATCGCGGTCCTGACAATAGTCTTCACAAGAATCTTTCGAACAAGAGGAACGAATGAAATTCTCAGCTTAATGATAACAACAATCTTCACGAGAAGCCACATAGGGGACAAAAGGTAAATAAGAAAAATAACAAGGTACGGATGGAACAAACACAAGATAGGAGCTTTGTTCGACATCTTTGTGATGAAAGCTTATGGAACGCGTTACGAAAGGGTTTTGCAATCCCCGGATCAGCATAGCCACAGACCCTTTAAGATGCAACTCCCGATCGAAACATCGGCCATAAAACCACTTCACTCAATGTAGAACCCCGAACTCCGTAACCTGCATCCGTTGGAAGAATGCCTATGATCTACTGGATGAACCCACCTATTAATTTCCGAAAGTTTCCAGTTATGCAATCAGGTGTTGGGGATACGGGGGAAGCACCGCGCAATCAACTCTAATCCTACATCCAGCTGTATCCATCCTTCAACACATAACCAGTCTTTCTCGGAAACCGTCTACCTCGGACCTTCGAAAAGCATCCACTATACAAAGCTATGACAATACTCCCGAACTACCTCCCTAGTACTGGGTGATGTCGGGGTTATCTTGCCACTAACCGTATAGGAGAGTTTTCGATGTCAGCCATCTTAAGTACTCTAGAACTGACGCGGTATGCTTGTGACGACAATACCCCGAAGCTCAACTCCCCGGGACACTGCCACAACCCCTAATGTCAGGAGGCATCGAGAACAATATTCTCGTCACAAAGACATCGAAACAATCCCACAATACTCGCGAGATTCCTAAAAAAAATTGGTGCAATTTTTGAAAGTAGAAGAGGCAAGAGTAGTCGTCAGGAGTCCTCACCAGAATGAAAAGAGATGAGGAGCAAAGAATTCCTACTCTCCGATATAAATATAGGACTCAAAATATTTTAAGTGTGTGCCTAGACTCGACCGTCAACGATTCGATCAAACAGTGGGGGCTTCTAGGTCGGAGAAGGCTCTAAATACCAACTTGTAATGCCCAGGATGGGACTATATCTCCTACGTGTCGAGGCACGACTTAAAGATATAAGCCCATTCTGGAATGATCGCAAGTTTGGTACCTTTGCACATCTCATGTAAAAAAATAGGGATGGAAAACTGAAAAGATAGTTGGCTTACACTCGCCACGTCACACAAATTCATTACATGTTCAAACATCATTCAGATAAACATCACAGCCCATCTAAGGGTAAAGATCCAAATGACAAGATACCAAACATAACATTAAACCACAGGTCTAGATCGAATCCCAGTAGAAGCTCTACTGATCAACCGGATAGTTCACATAGTAACGGCTACGCTCCTCGTCGTACTCCCAGTCTAGCTCAGTACTGTGTAGCTCACCATCGTACATGCATCTGGTGTGTTGAAGTAACTGTGAGCCATAGAGGACTCAGCAATCCCGTTCCCGGGTAACACGACTATTTAAGCCTTGGGTGTGGAATAAGGCTAGAGAAAGAACAAGAGTCTGCAGCAGCACTAGCCTAGCTTACGTAAAAGAGAGCGAGAAGAGAAGGTGCCTCGGTCGAGAGATGATCACGAAGTGATCCTAACTACAGCAAGTCAAACATAACCCCACCGTGTTCACTTCCCGAATCCCTTTCGGAAAATGACCGTCACGGTACACACGCTGGTAGTGTATTGGAACATGGTGTCAAGTTTTCTACAACCGGATATTAACAAGCTCCCATCTACCACATAACCGCGGGCACGGCTTTCGAAAGTTCATAACCCTGCAGGGGTGTTCCAACTTGGCCCATGAAAAGCCCATGATCCACGGAGTCGCAACTCCAAGGTGGGAAGACCCGAGTATTCTCGGAATCCCGTGCTCAAGATACTCCGACTAAGGTAAGGCTAATCCAGCAAATCCTCTCGGTGTGCCGACACCCTGACAGTAGCCGCGCGTATCTAGTCTCAGGCCACGACCGGATGGGTGAAGCTACGGGTTTATATCAATCCTCGAGTTTCCTCGTGGTGACCCCGCAGGCTCCCCATTTCGGACCAACACTCATGTGGAGCACTGGCCCGGGGTTGTTGATTAAGAACACGGGTTTGCAAGACCCTATGCAAGTTTTTAGTTATTAGGCAAATAGTACCAATGTTGGGACTTGCTGGAAAAGACTTAGCACTTAGCGGTTTATCGAGGGGGTCCCATAACCCCAACCGTGTGAAGAACGCATAATCAAGGAACATAACACCGGTTTATACGGTTCCTTGCGGCATGAGTGGAACAAAACACCAAGCAAAAGGCTTAGCCTTCCACCCATTACCAATATATAGATGATTTCATTTAATAATTAATATAGTGTGATATCCCAACAAGCTTCAACAAGAAGCAAGAATCTTCAATCTTCACCTGCAACTAACAATGCTATAAGAGGGGCTGAGCGAAGCCTACGTATAGCCAATCAAGGGTTTGCATAGGTAGGGTGGTTAAACAGGTTCATGGTTACAATAGGAGGCTGACAAGAAAACATGGGCATCGAGGCAAAACTATAGATCGAGACTTCTTGCAATAGGCAAAGATAGTAATGTTATCGGGGTTCGGTCATCTTGCCTGAAGAGTTCTCGATGGGATCATAAGAGGGGTCCTCGTTCTCAACCTCGGTAGTAACCTCGTGCTCGTACTCGTACTCGGTCTCAGCTTCCGGCTCTACTCAAACACAAGAACACAAGGCAACGAATCAAACAAGATGCAATGCGCAGAAAAATTAATGGATGCATGGCTGATGCACTATGGAAGCACAGAAAGTCTACTTAGGAAGCACAGTGTTACAGCACAACAATATGCATCAAGCAAAATGCTTCAAAACATGATAACAATTGGATATTATGAATCTACATGCAAAAACACACAAGTTACATATAGGACTTGCTCAAAACGGAGCAACGGGCTAAAAGATACACCCGAAACAATAAACATGCACAAGCTAAAAATAACAGCCACATAGCAACTTCGGGGCAAGAGATAAATGGCCTACAACACTCAAACATCATGGAAATGAGCATGGACATAAACTAGACATACTCTACAGCAAACAATTACATCGGAGCATCCCCAAAGGAGCCACGGATCAATAGCAACAAGCTATGACATATTGAACTTGACAACAAAATCCTAACAGCAGTATTTTATTGCAACTTGGGAGCAAAGGATAAATATGCTACAGCCACTCAAATAAGCATGTGAGAGCATGAATGGATAGCCAACAACTTACACAACGAGGAATCATCAAGAGTCACCCCAAAACTAGCATGGATTTGCCTAGAACAACAAGCAAACATGGCATCTGGAAATTACAGATTCCAGACTTAGTGAAATTTCACCAAGTGTTAAAACAGCAGTTTCATCATGGCATCTTTGAGAGCAAGTTTAAGTCACCTCAAAGCAAAACATGGCAAGTGGTGAGCACCACAGTAAAGTACACATGATGGTGATTCCAAAACATATAAGCATGCATCATGGGGACAAACACATTAATAGCAACGAGCTCCTCTACGAGGCATTTCGTAACAAGTTAAACAACATAACAACCACATAGCACTTTACAAAGGAGTTAAACATGGCAGATGAAATCTATCATGCAAGCTAAGGCGATCAACATGTAGAGCATAACATGATGAACACATGGACATCTCATTTGCTTCATTTGGATAAACATGCAAAAAGTTATCACATTGCAAAGATGGCATGAAAACAACTACTAACATCAGTTTATAACAAGATCCACTCTTGCAACAGATTTTTAAGCATCTAGATGATCTCGAACATGCATGGCATAATGGAACAAAACGTAGTACATGTCTCCACGAACATTTTGACATATCATTCACTCAATTCGGACCATCACACAAAATGTTAACACTAAAACAAAATAGCATCAGACAACAAAATACTGGGGACTTGGTGGAAATCGGAGGCAACCTCGCGGTCAACAGAAAAGTCAACAGCGGCGCGGATCTGACGGGCTGGAGGTCCAATGGGAGCGGATCGGGCCGCGCGGCCCACCTGGCTCGCCGGGCGGCTGGCGGCTCCGGCCTTCTAGGGCTTCGGCCCGCTAGGAGGAGCCGGCCCAGGCAGGGCGATCGGATCGGGCGAGAGGAGGAGATCAGGGCTCCTCCCGATCCCGAGCTGGCGAGGCGGCGGCTGGTGCTGGGCCTCGGCCCGGCTCGCGCGGAGGGAGCGGCTGGCTGCGGCGTGGACGGCGTGGAGGAGGCCCGGAGGGCGTGGCTGCTGGGCCGGGATCGCTAGGGTTCGGCCCACCTGGCGCCTGACGAGGCGGATCGAGATCGGGGGCTCCTCCCCCGATCCGATTGAGGAGGCGGCGGCGGCTTCGATGTGACGAGCGGCAGGGGACCCGGCGGGGCCTGGCGAAGAGGCCGGTCGGCGAGGGAACGACGGGGCGCACCGATGAGGTGGAGGGCGGCGGCCGGCGGGGAAGGCGAGGGGCGCCGGCGGTGAGGTAGGAGGAGGGTCCGGCCGGTGAGGTGGTGGCGCCGGCCGGCGGCGCGGCGGCGGTGAGAAGCTCCGGCGAGTCTCCGGCGGCTAGAGGTAGGAGATGATGGAGGAAGGAGACACTAGGGTTTTTAGGGCAAAAATTGGGGAAGATGGACAAATATATAGGCACAAGGAGCTAGGGTTGTCCAAATGAGGTGTGGTTTTCGGCCACGCGATCAGAATTGGATGGCCTGGATGAAGGGAGGGGTTAGGGTTGGTTTGGTGGGCTGTTGGAGGGGTGCCTTGGGCCTCAAAGAGGAGGTACTTTCAGCCCACTAGAATAACTGTTGGAGCACCAAACGAACTCCAAACGCGACGAGATTTGACAGGCGGGTTACACACACCAAAACAACAACGCACGACAAGTCTCACACCAAAACGGAAACGTTACACGGCCAAACACTAAAGTAGGCCTCAGGGATGCCACGGACACGTGAGAGAGCTCCGGAACGCGAAACGGACAACAGAAAGGAACGAGTGGGACCGGATGCAAACGACAACACAAATGCAATGTAATGCACATGACTACATGATATGGATGATGCACACACGCAACACGACAAAATGATGAAAACCCGAAAAGACAAAGAACCCGGAAATGGAAATAGATGGAGCCAAAGATATATATATATATATATATTGCCCAAAAGGGAAAGTATTACATCCGGGGCATTACACTCTAGGTCTCCAGATCATCCTTTCATCGCACGCGACCCCTTGCCGCTGGTCTCCCCCGCCGTCAACGAAAATCCCCGCCGCCGTTGTAGCCTTAATGAACTCATCACCGAGTTAGGGTATGAGTTCAATCCTTTGTGTTTTCCTCAATATGATTCTAAGGGCAATGTAAATTCCATTATTCTTGCCACGTATGAGATCATCCTATCCAAAAAAAACTCCGTATAGATTAGTTTTGATTCAAAGTTTTAGGGTTAGGTTTCCGCCAAACTCATCTCGGACCGAACGTGTTGTAGAAATCGGTCTCACCGATTTGTCTTAGGCCATTGCACATGTAAGGTTCGGTCTGACCGAAACTTACAAATCGGTGTGACCGAATTCAACTCCTAGTGAAATCCTAGCAATCTCGGAGTCACAAAACAGTGTGTCGGTCTAACCGATTTCAATAGTTTAGACTCTCAAAGTTGCTTCAGTGTCACCGAGTTTAACAAATAGGTAGCTCCGAAATGCTCTCTGTAGAAACTTAAAACTAAGTTTTTGACTCAATTGTTTTGCAAAATCTCCGCACTTTGTTTGCTCATCCACTCTACCTCAACTATATCTATTCACAGGGTCTGGGTGCAGTTTCAGAGATGTATGAGGGCAGCGACAGTCAGAAAAGGTCAGAGTAGCAGGCACATCTGAGTGAGGGCTCTAGTCCCTCTAGTAGCAGCAACTATGAGAGCAGCAGAAGCACTCCAACCAATCTTCCAAAGGTTGGTACCAAGACAAGCAATAAGAAAATATTCAGAAAGTGAGGATGAAGATTTTGTGGCTGAAGTGGTCACTTCAAAGAAGAAGGTTGTCAACAAGGAAAAATCTGCTAGACTTGTCAAGCCTGGTCTGAACAAGAAGGCTCATGCCAAGAGAGCTCTAATGTTAAAAGTCAGAACCTCCACTCAAGAAACAATGGTGTTCACTCCTGGAACAAGAGATGATGATTCAGCAGGATCTAAGAAGAGAGCTAGGAAGACCATAGCCAGAGTGGTTGGCAAGCAATCCACGAGAGGTAATGATGAAGATGATGATGATGATGATGCTGATGAGCCTGTTGCACCTGCTGCAAAGACTCATAAGCTGATGGGGGATGCCATCAAAGCCAGGGCTGCTCCACCTAAGCCCAAAGTTGTCCCCAAAGCTTCTGCACCCAAGATGTCCACTAGAGACATTTCAGCAGCTGAGAAGAACAAGGCCCCAGTGCGAGATGTTCCAGAGGAAGAGGAAGATTAAGATCAAGAATCCTCAGATGATGATAAGTCTATGATGCTCAGAAGACTCAAGCCAAAGATTCCAGATCATAATGATGCCCATTTTGTTGCTAAAAACATGAAACTGAGAAAGGATGTAGGTCTGAGAAGATGGAGATGGACTGATCTGTATGCTACCAGGAGAAAGACTGCCGTGGACTATAGTTTTGACACCAAGGAACAACATGATTTTTATGAGAAAGTGTTGTCGGGCAAGAAGCACATTGTCTGTGACATGAAGTGGGTGGACTGGAAATCAATTGACCAACATGCTGATTTCTTTCCAGGTGTTCATGAGAGCTTAAGGCAAAATGAAGTTGCCAAGTTTGTGGGAAAGAAACTGACTAGAGGGAACGATGAGATGATCATGCAATTCTATTCCACTGCTCATTTCTATCCAGATGGTATAATTGTATGGATGACTGAAGGTACAAGGTACCAATCAACTATTGCTGAATGGGCAAGTTTGATCAATGCCCCCAAGGAGGATCAAAATGACACAGATGTGTATGCCAAGTCCACGATGGATCCTAAATCTATGGAAAATTTGTACAAGCCAATCCCTGACAAAGATTTGAAGAATCGCAAGTTTGGCTCCATATATCATATGTTGTCTGGATTGACCACAATCAACACTATACTTAGGCACACTTTGTTTCCCAAGTCAGGAGATCATAGAATGATCTGAGGTGACTCCATCAACTTGCTCCACATGTTTGATTTTCCTGAGAAGTTCAAAGTCATGAGCCTGATTGTGGAGACAATCAAGAGGACAACAACTGACCAGAAAAGGTCTTGTGGATATGCCCCTCACATTCAGATGCTTATCAACTCCAAGGTGGAGAATGGGACAAATCTGCTTGAAAAGAGGCATCTTCGTCTTAGGCCAGATTTCGGGGACAATGAAGTTGTCATGGATGCATCCCATCCCACTTTAGTTGAAGGCCAAGAGAAGATTGCTCAAGCAAAGGCAGCAGAGCAAGCAAGTGTTTCTGTAGCTCCTAAGACCAAGCAAGATCAGATCAGTTATCTGCTTGAGGCCACTCTGAGGACTGAGAAGAGTTTGGCCAAACTGACTCAGAATCAAGCAAGCCTTGAAAGGATCATTGAGACAAAGTTCTATGATCTAGATGTGAAAAGATCTAGGCTACTGTGGGGAAGCTCAAGAAACATGTTGAGTATAGAGATACGATAGATGTTGTTTAGAGAGTCCCAACAAGACCAACATCTTCATCTGTGCTAGTTGATGAGCCCAGGCCTACACTATCAGCTCCTGCAGCCACTGCTATAGTTGTTCCTCCAACTTCAACACCTCCAGCTCCACAGACTTCATCGGAAGTGTTTTCAAATGCTCTCATCTCCATGCCATCTATGCACACCGGCGAGAAGACTTCTTCTGCATCTCCCGGAGATCGTGCCTAGAGTGCCGCATAGCACTATGCATTTTCGAGCTTTTTGGTAACTTGTTGCCAAAGGGGGATAAAGTGTATAGATCATTAGGCATCCAGAGAGATTGTCTTGTCTCTTTTTGTTGGTTTTTGCTTGCTACTTCGTTTGGTTGTTTGGTTATGTCGGTGTACAAAAAGAGGGGTACACTTTTTGTACCCCTATGACTGTGCACGGGCAGTCTGAGCCACGGCGCCCCTACACCAAGCATGGCGAGGGAGGCGAGCCGGGACAAGACCGAAGCTGGATGGAGACTGGAGTGACACCAAGAACAAGACCACAAGGAGCCAAGGGACGAAGCCGCTCTCCCCGGCAAGATCCTTGCCAGGGCTGGCCCTGGCAGCCCCGGCAAGGCCCTTGCCACGGTAGCTCGCCGCGTGCCTACGGAGCGAATCACCCTTGATTCCACCGCCCCCATGGGGCAAGGATTCGGGAGATATCCCCGTGGTGACATGCAGATCTTTGTGAAGACATTCAAGATCAGATGCAAGTTAAGAAGACAACGACCCTTGGTGGGATCCCAGCCAAGGAGGACTAGAAGGCCCCCGGCAAGCACCTTGCCGGGGATGACAGCAGGCGCCATGACAACGACCCTTGGTGTTGCCGCCATGAGCATATTCATTTCCAAGTCTGCCGAGCGCGCCCTCCCCTTTTTCAAGATCTTGAAAAAGGCGGGCCCAATGGAATGGACGCCAGAAGCCGAAGCGGCATTACAAGATCTGAAGAGGTATCTTTCCTCTACGCCAATACTGGTTCCGCCTAGACCACAATAACCATTGCTGCTATACTTAGCGGCAACAAACCAGGTGGTCAGCGCCGCGCTAGTGGCGCAGAGAGAAATTGATGATGAGGTGATAGAAGCAACAGAGCCTGGTGCCACTGGTGCAGAAGCGACACAGTCGGTCGGAGTGCTGCCGAGGAAGAAAATGACGCAGCACCCGGTCTACTTTGTTAGCTCCCTCTTGCAGGGGGCTAGATCAAGGTACTCCGGTGTGCAGAAATTGCTCTTCGGCCTTCTTATGGCCTCGAGGAAGCTGCGTCATTACTTCCTGGCGCACGAGATCACCGTCGTAACTCGCCTCCCCCTGCAACGGATATTGCACAATCCAGACGCGACGGGAAGGATTGTAGAGTGGGCACTAGAGCTGTCCAGCTTTGGCCTCAAGTTTGAAAGCACCTCGACAATTCAGAGCCGAGTCCTGGCAGAGTTCGTTGCAGAATGGACCGCAACGCCTGATGAAGAGGTCCAGGAAACTGCTTTTCCCGGCAAAGAGGTGAGTTGCGACTGGATCATGTACTTTGATGGGGCTTTCTCCTTACAGGGCGTCCGGGCTGGCGTACTGCTGGTCGCGCCCACCGGAGAGCACCTCAAGTACGTGGTCCGGATGCACTTCCCTAGGGAGGTATCAACGAACAACACTACCGAGTACGAGTGGCTGCTTGCTGGTCTTAGGATCGCGGCGGACCTCGGAATCAGGAAGCTCATTGTCAGGGGCGGCTCGCAGCTTGTTGTCAAACAAGTCAAAAAGATTACCAGAGCCCGTTGATGAAGGCCTACGTCGATGAAGTGAGAAATTTGGAAGAACGCTTTGACGGTATACAGGCGGAGCACGTTCCCCGAGCGGAGAACGACATCGCCGATTACCTGTCAAAGCGCGCTGCCCTCAAGATACCTGTGGAACCAGGTACCTTTGTGCTTTAGCTTTCTCAGCCATCCGTTGATCCATCAACAGAGCAGAACAAGAGGAGGATGTCAGGGCCCAGCAAGTACTTTCCCTCCGAGATCCCCGGAGCCGTTGACAAGGATGTTGCCGGGGATGCTGAGCCCGCCACTGGAGGGCTAACTCCGGCGGAGCGTCAAGCTTTTGCCGTCGAGATAGCCACTCCCTTGGCGGAGGAAATGCCTTTAGTCCTCGCCGTCGAGCCCCATGCTCTAGCGTGGGAGCAGCATACCGTCTGATTCCTTCAGACTGGGTAACTTCCTGAGGAGCAGGAAGAAGCGGAGAAAGTAGCCCGTCGGTCTGCCATGTACCAGTTCGTCGATGACGTCCTGTACCGAAGGAGACCGAACAGTGTGAAATTGAAGTGCATCCCTCGAGAGGAAGGACTAGAGCTGCTGGCCGAGATACATGGAGGCATATGTGGATCCCACATAGGGTCGAGAGCCCTTGCCGGCAAGGCTTCTTCTGGCCCACTGCCCTCCAGGATGCGGCGGCGCTGGTCACCAGGTGTGAAGCGTGCCAATTCCATTCGAAGAAACTTCATCAACCAGCTCAAGCCCTTCAAACCATTCCTCTCTCCTGGCCCTTCTCGGTCTGGGGGCTCGACATACTGGGCCCTTTCCTCCGCGCTGTCGGGGGCTTTGAGTACTTGTACGTCGCAATCGACAAGTTCACAAAGTGGCCAGAGGTGGAGGCAGTAAGGAAGGTCACAGCTCAGTCAGCCGTCAAGTTCTTCAAGGGACTAGTGTGTCATTTTGGTGTACCCAACAGGATCATCACCAACAACGGCACGCAGTTTATGAGCCACACCTTCATGCAATATACCCAAGACCTCGGCAGCAAGGTCTGTTTCGCTTCCGTTGCTCACCCCCGAAGCAATGGTCAAGCAGAGAGGGAAAATGCTGAAGTGCTGCGAGGATTAAGGACAAAGACCTTTGACAGGCTGCACAAGAGCGGGAGGCGCTGGATTGATGAATTGCCGGTGGTTCTTTGGTCGATCAGGATGACGCCAAATCGAGCCACCGGCCAGACACCCTTTGCCCTGACATATGGGGCAGAAGCAGTTCTCCCCACGGAACTCATATACGGGTCGCCTCGAGTGCTCGCTTATGATGAGCTTGAGCAAGAGCAATTGCGACAAGACGACGCAATGCTCCTTGAGGAAGATCGTCTTCGGGCGGCTGTGAGAGTAGCGCGCTACCAGCAAGCCTTGTGCCGCTACCATAGCCGCAAGGTTCATGCCCGAAGCTTTGAGGAAGGCGACCTTGTTCTCCGGCGCGTTCAATCGGCCAAGAATACGAACAAGTTGACGCCGAAGTGGGAAGGCCCTTATCGGGTAATACGAGTCACCAAGCCTGGCGCAGTACGCCTGGAGACCGAGGATGCCGTTCCGGTGAGTAATTCCTGGAACATCGAGCATCTTCGCAAGTTTTACCCATAAGGCGTGGCTTGCCGGGCCTCCCGGCAAGCCACCCTTTTGTACGAGCCTTGCCGGCAAGGCATGTAACCCTTTGTACAAAGCCAGGCGCAGACCCTGAGCATAAATAAATGAAGCGCTGGCGCCCTAAGTTTTAGCATGCATGTTGAGTCGAGTCTCGTCCTTGGTTAGGGTTGATAGTGCTTAGTAGCGGCTAACCCCTAGCTTAGAGGTCGAGTCTTTGTCTTTCCTCTGTAGTCCTTGGTTCATAGGACGCGCAGACATCCTTGCCGAAGCCATTTGGAGGAAGGAAAGAAGAACAGACCAGTGCCTAGGCCCCGACAAGCCGGTATTGCCGGAGGCTGCAAGGGCAAGAATTCGCCCACGGCAGGCCAGGGTTGCCGGGGGCTGCAGTTTCAGATAAGTCCTTTATCCCTTATCATGCATTCCGTTATAGACTGAGGTATGTGAAACCTTGTTCTTTTCCTTAAGCTACCGTGCTCCCATAACTCTAGGTCCTAAGGATCGTTCCTAGGACCAAGTTTGGTCGTAGTCGCGGCAGCAAAAGGATAAAACGAGGAGCCTGAGCCCGCTTCATCCCTGCCTCCGCCAAGGGCGTGAGAAAGGTCGAGCAAAGTAGGGAAACGGCGGGGCCTATTGCCGGGCGAGAAAATGTTTATCTTAAGGTTATCAGGGATTTATTCCATATTGTGGGTTTTTACCTACGAACAAATGACCCGGCAAACATTCCTTTTTCATTAAAAACATTCCATTCAGGAACAGTCCATAGGGAATGAAAAACAAGAATAAGGAGATTACAAGTTTTAAACTTAACAGATGCCCGAAGGCTTACAGACTAAAAAGAGATAAGATGCCCGTAATGCCTTTGTTGTCCCTCTCCTCAGGAGGTAGGTCAAGGAGGCGAGAAGGGCAAAAGGGGCGCCTAGGCGAGCTACGGGTGGCAGAAGACACCGAGAAAGCATCTCGGCGGCCTCCCAGGGCTGGACGGTGATGACGGCGCCGGAGACTGAGCTCGAAGACGAGGCGGCAGGACGTCAGTAGGAGACGAAGGCGTCGGTGCCCGCATACTCCGACATGATGACCTTGGAGCCCGCCTTCTTCCTCTTCCTCTTCCGCAGCCTCCCTATGCCATCCACCAAGGAGACGACCCCGAGAAGTTCAAGGAGCCGGCGACGTGGATGATGGGGTCGCCGGTGCCACCAGGAGCGGCGCCCGACACCTAGTCGGACCCGTCATCCTGCCGTCCCCCGCCCTCGTCGTCGCTGTCGCTGTCCTCCTCGTCACCCTCGTTCGAGGAGGAGTCTTCGTCATCAGAGGAGCTCTCCATGCAGCACCTCGCGCGAGTCCCGAGGTGCTCGAAGACCTTGAGGGAGAGGTGGCCATCCCCCATCAACTTGAAGTGGAGGGTGAGCCCATCCGTCAGGCTATGGATGCGAGCAAACCTCTTCCATCATTGGCGAAGATACATCACACGAGGGGTAGGGAAGTCGACGCGGGCCCGCGTGCCACTGATCCCACAACCCCTCATGTGCAGCCGCAGCGACTCCGGCGAGTTCACCTCCATCTCCCGCGCAAACGGAGTCGGGAGAGGAAGGCGACGGCGCGGCGACCCCCGCATCCTACTGAAGAACTCACAGGGGTCATCTCCAACATGACCTTCCACTAGAGGAGGAGCTACTGGCGGGGGCGAGGCCGGCGAGCCGCCCCGTCCTCCTCTTCCCCGAGCACCCCGGCCTCGCCCACGGCCCCGCCCCCTCCCTCTTCCCCTCGTGGCTGGTTCGGCCACTACGGGTGCAGGAGATGGGGGGACGCGCTGTCGAGCAGCGACCCTCGCCGCCACCGTTGAGGAGCCGGGGTTTTCCTTCTTCATGGCGGACAGAAGAAAGGAGCAGAAGCTGAAGGAGAAAGAAGATGGAGGAGTGCGGGGCGCCGTCCCCTCCCTCCGCCCTTTATAAAGGGGCGGGGCTGGAGCTCGACCGCCCCGCTCGGCCAATCAAGACACAGAAGGCGAAGGGCGGCTGGGACCGACCCACCGCCCCAACCAGCGACGGCTTGCTTTCCTGCCTCCACCGCTCACCACCTCGAACGCATGGGAGGCACGTAGCAAACCCGCAGGACCGAAGGGACGGGTGAGGCGACCTCTCCCCACCCCGTGATCGTTGGGAGTGGATGCCTAGCAAACCGCGCCTCGGCCCCATCCAGTCAGAGGGCCACGCCCCCACACCTCCCCCCGTTTATGGGGAAGGCGCGGGCCGCCTCCTTTCACATTTACTGCGACGTGACGCATGCCTGCGGAAACCGCCCCACGCATGCCGCCCACGTCACGCACACCCCTCCACCCCGCGCCGCGCGCGCGGGTCGTGGGAGGCGCAGCGCGCGGAAATTTTACCACGGTGAAAACCACCCCGCCTGCCCGCGCACCGTTCTGGGCCTGGCCCAACAACGTGTCGCGCTTAGGTGTGGCCCAAGCCCGGGGGCTCCTGTCGGTGTACAAAAAGAGGGGTACACTTTTTGTACCCCTATGACTGTGCACGGGCAGTCTGAGCCACGGCGCCCCCACACCAAGCATGGCGAGGGAGGCGAGCTGGGATAAGACCGAAGCTTGATGGAGACTGGAGCGACACCAAGAACAAGACCACAAGGAGCCAAGGGACGAAGCTGCTCTCCCCGGCAAGATCCTTGCCGGGGCCGTCCCTGGCAGCCCCGGCAAGGCCCTTGCCGCGGCAGCTCGCCCCGCGCCTACGGAGCGAATCACCCTTGTGTCCACCGCCCCCATGGGGCAAGGATTCAGGAGATATCCCCGTGGTGACATGCAGATCTTTGTGAAGACATTCAAGATCAGATGCAAGTTAAGAAGACGACGACCCTTGGCGGGATCCCAGCCAAGGAGGACTAGAAGGCCCCCGGCAAGCACCTTGCCGGGGATGACAGCAGGCGCCACGGCAAGACCCTTGCCGGGGCCCCCGGCAAGGCCCTTGCCGAGGACACCCACGGGGCCACCGTCAGGCCCGCATCAACTGGGTCTCACCGACCCACACAGCTGCCGACCCAACTAGCTGGATAGGCTCCTGCGTGGCAACCTGCAGATCCTCGTGGAGACCCGCCGTTGGGCCACCTCAGCTCCCTGTCTGCCTACATGGCACCTCAGGCGCCACTGGCCAGGGCGCGTGTCAACACGAGGAGGAGCGGCAACGGACAAGACGGACGTCTCCCCCAGTCCCTGATAAAGCAAGGACACCTAAGCTGGGCGCATTAAATGCACCTTGTCCTGTAATGCGAGGGATAACCTCGCATCACTGTACCCTTTCCACCTCCTATGTGCCACTGTGGCGACCCCTTCCCTATAAAAGGAGGCCCGAGGCGACCAGGAGGAGGATTCGGCTTTTTAGAACTCCTCACGACTCTCTTGGAGCTCCTCACTAGCTGAAGAACACCAACATATAATCCACCAAAGCAGGAGTAGGGTTTTACGCATCTTTGCGGCCCGAACCTGGGTAAAGGAACTGTGTCCTGGCCGTTAGATCCCCTCTTCTCTCAAACCCGCGCCCCGCAACCGTAGTAGGGATTCTTGTGATCCCATAGGTGTCGATCCAAATACACCGACAGGTTATTACTACTATTTGCTTATGTGAGTGAGATACTACTTGTGCTTGATCATATCATACCATGCTTAATGTGTGCTTATCTAGTTGTGTGTGATCGTTCACTTGTTATTTTGCTGATGAGTGCTTATTGCTTAAAATCTTATCATTTTGAGTGCTCCACCAAGATGTATGTGACATGGAAGAGTAGCCCATGATCCAAATCGATTGTGCATTTGCATTCGAAAGCAAATCTAAAATAATGCACAAATTTAGTGGGACCTCTTGCTTATCACATACTTCTCAAAGCGATGATATATTTCATTCTTATTGTCTTTTGTCGAAGCTTTGATCTATATGTTGTCATCAATTACCAAAAAGGGGGAGATTGAAAGTGCAACTAATCCCCGGGTGGTTTTGGTAATTAACAACAACATATAGCTCATTGTACTAATATCCTTTCAACATAAATATTTCAGGAAGTTCAATGATTGGCATGGCATGGATTAGAGATGTGGACCCTCAAAAAGCTAATGACAAAGATTGGCAAAAGTTCAAGACTCTAAATTTTCATTTTAGTGATCCAAGATCACATTGAGTCCATAGGAAAAGCCAATACTATTAAAAGGGGATGAGGTGTTGCTTAATGGTCTACTTGCTCAAAATGCTTAGTGCTAAGCTCCAAATCCCTCAACCACTTTCTCATTTCCACATATTTCCCAAACCTAAAAGTCAAACACGACCCCACCGATTTGATCTACCCGTCGCCACCGAGTTCACATGACATAGCCACTGCCAAAACTCTAACCAGCTCGGTCTCACCGATAGGGATTTCGGTCTCACCAAAATGGGATTGCCAACTCTCTGTTTCGATTCGTAATGTTTTAGTCTAATTGAAATGAGCGGATCGATCGCACCAAGTTAGTAATGCAAAATCTCTAGTTACCTTTTGTAATGTTTCGGTCTCACCGAAAGGAGCGATCGGTCTCACAGAGTTTGCCTGGCCATGTCTCTTTTAGCCTATTACCAGAATTGTTCTCACCAAGTTTGTGTAATCGGTCAAACCGAGTTGAGGTTTTTCCCTAACCCTAATGCATCGGTCTCACCGAGTTGATAGTATCGGTCCCACCGAGATGTCTAACGTTCACATTTTGAACTGCTTCGGTCTAACCGAATTCTTCTATTCGGTTTGACTGCGTCTGGTCAAATGTGTGTAATGGCTAGATTTTGTGTGGAGGCTATAGATACCCCTCCACCCCTTCTACATCAAAGAGAGAGAGAGAGCCATCAGAATGTGCCTACACTTCCACTATACATTTTCTGAGAGAAAACCACTTGCTCATGTGATGACACGATGATATTCCAATACTACAATATGAATCTTGATCTCGAGTCTTCCCCAAGTTCCTTTCCACTCAAATCTTCTTTCCACCATATCCAAATCTGTGAGAGAGAGTTGAGTGTCGGGGAGACTATCACTTGAAGCACAAGAGCAAGGAGTTCACCATCAACACACCATCTATTACTTTTGGAGAGTGGTGTCTCCTAGATTGGTTAGGTGTCACTTGGGAGCCTCCGACAAGACTGTGGAGTTGAACCAAGGAGTTTGTAAGGGCAAGGAGATTGCCTACTTCGTGAAGATCTACCCTAGTGAGGCAAGTTTTTCGTCGGCGATGGCCATGGTGGGATAGAGAAGATTGCTTCTTTGTGGATCCTTTGTGGGTAGAGCCCTCCGTGGACTCGCGTAGCCATTACCCATCGTGGGTTGAAGTCTCACACAACATGGATGTACGATAGCACCACCTATCGGAACCACGCCAAAAACATCCATGTCTCAAATTGTGTTTTCACTCTCCAACCCCTCCCTTTACCTTCATACGCAATGATTTACTTTCCGCTACCACAACTCTAGAATTGCATGTGTAGAAAGATTGCTTGACTTGTGCTAAATTGCTAAAAACTGTCAAAAATTAAATTGGGAAAAGGCTAAGTTTTTATTTGGTCAAGTAGTTTAATCACCCCCTCTCTAGACATACTTTCAATCCTACAGGTGGTCCCCGGCCCGCGCATACCCCGGACACCATTGGGGTGTCTGGAAACCAAGACATAAACAAGGGGCAAGGGGCTACGAGGGCGGTGGCAGGGACCCGCTTCCGGACGGGGCCACACGTCTCACGACGTGTGGGAGGCCCTAGCGCCATGCTCTTTTGCCATGTGTGGTGTGTGCCTCCATGCGAGCTCCAAGCGTTCCCAGCCTGCTCGAGGTGGGGCCAGCGCCCGGAGGCGCGCCGTCATGGTACAATTTACCTGCGATCCAAGGTAGCGCGTCATGTTCCAAAGATACGAGACTTAACTGATGGTCGCCATTACCGAAGGTGCAGTTGGGGTGTAGGATTCGCTCATGAGGGGCGCCGATCTCGCGTGGCCTTGATGATTCCGACGTCCATGCCGATGGAGGGAACGCGGGCGGGACCCTCCCTTACTCGTACTGCGAGCTTCTCGATGGTGGCATGGAGGCGTCGAGGGCCATTGTCCTCAAGCCAGGCCTCAGCCCCTCCGCTCTGCTGCGTGAAGGCACAGTCAAAGTGCATGAGCCACCCCTCAGGTGCTTCGTCGCCAGGCGCGAGGTACTGTACCTCGCTGATCCCCCGATCTGGAGCATCTGTTCATTTGGCCACGAAATCGGCAAGCGTTGCGCCCTTGTTGACTCTAGTGGTGCTGAACTCCGGTTCGAATGCCTGCAAGTCGGTGTTCCACTCCGCGACTCTCCCAGCCGCATTGGGGCTGTTTAGTATCTTCTCTAGAGGGAATGCAGCGATGACCTTGATGGGGTGACCTTGAAAGGAGCATCGCAGCTTTCTTGATGCGATGAGGAATGCAGGCAGGTGCTTCTACTGCATAGGGTAGCATGCGCACGCGTCCCGTCACATGCTGCTCACGAAGTACACCAGGTGATTGACAAGTGGCGAAGTGTGGGTGATGTCCTCCCCATCGCAGGGCTCAGGAGCCCCATCGGCTGGTGGAGCGGCACGGGGCTCTGGAGCGTCATCTTGAAGGGGCAGCCGCGCCGCGTCCTCCCGAGGCTCCCCCGTCTCCTGGAGGCTCCTCAGGGTCATCTTCGCGTCAGCGCGCCTCTCTCTAATAGCCATGAGCGCCACGCTGGCGAAGTGTGAGTGGCCGCCCAGTTGAGAACCAGCGACTCGCGGGGGCGAGGCGCCACCTTGACGGGCGGGCTCGTGAGGAATTTCTTGAGGCCTTGGAAAAACGGCCTCCGCCTCTGGAGTCCACTCAAAGGGGATTTCTTCTTTATGAGCTTGAATAAAGGGAGAGCTCGCTCGCCTTCCTTGGAGATGAAATGTCGCAGCGCGGTTACACAACCTACCAATTTCTGCATTTTAGTGAGAATTTGAGGCTGGCGCGTCTTCTCGATTGCCTTGATCTTCTCAGGGTTGGCTCAATTCCTCGGTGTGACATGAGAACAACTTGTCAGACGGGACCCCGAAGACGCACTTCTCCGGGTTGAGCTTCAAGTTAATGCAGCGTAGGTTGGTGAACGTCTCCTCTAGGACTTCGATCGGTGTCTTCGCCTCTCGTGTCTTGACCACGATGTCATCAACATAGGCTCTTGCATTCCTTCCCAGTTGTGGCCCCACCACAATGTGCATCAGTCGTTGGAAGGTTGCTCCAGCATTGCGCAGCCTGAACGACATGCATGTATAGGAATATATCCCGCACGGAGAGATGAAGGCAATTTTCTCAATGTCTTCTATCGCCATCTTGATCTGGTGGTATCTAGAGAAGTGGTCCAAGAAACATTGCAGATCACATTCGATGGTGGAGTCCACGATCTAGTCAATGCGGGACAGCGCGAAGGGGTCTTGAGGACAAGCCTTGTTTAGGCTCGTGAAGTCGACGCACATGTGCTCGTTCTTGCCCTTCTTAGGGACGACGACGGGGTTGGCCAACCACTCGGGGTGCCACACTTCACAGATGGCCCCTGCTTCTTGCAACTTGCGCACCTCTTGGATGATGAATGACTGCTTCACTTGTGCTTGGCATCCTGCCTTCTGCTTCACTGTGCGGGCATTGGGGCATACCGCCAGGGGATGCTCAATTACATCTCGAGGGACGCCCAACAGGTCAGATGCCTCCCATGTGAACACGTCCATGTTGGCCCGGAAGAAGCTGACCTATGCTTCCTCTTGCTCTGGAGGGAGGCCGACGCCAGTGGTGAAGGTGAGGCCCAACGTCCCCTCATCAACAGTCACTTGCTTCATCTCGGCTCGGTCCTGAGTGAACGGTTGCTTCTTCTTTGCTGACACAGCCTGCAGAGCCTCCGGAGTGCCTGCTGGGATGGGGCGCGAGGCCGGGCGGGCCTAAAGACGTGCTTGAGGGCCCGGACTGCCTCCTTCGTATCTCCAGCCCCCATGATGATGCCGCTGCTGGCCAGCAACTTGATAATGTTGTAGCTCGAATGGGTCGCTGCCATGAACTTAGCAAGGGCGGGGAACCCCAGGATGGCGTTGTATGGCAGGCTGATTTCTGCCACATCGAAGTCCACGAACTCAGTTCGGTAATTGTCGTGGATGAAGAAGGTCACCGGGAGGCGCACCTGCCCAAGGGGGGCAACAGAGCCCCGTTCACCCCCACGACCGGCTAGGTGGGTGCGAGCTGGTCGCGTGACATCTGGAGCATGTCAAAAGTCACCACGGAGAGGAGGTTAAGGTCGATGCCACCATCAATGAGGGTCTTGGTGAGCGCGACGTTGCTGATGGTTGGCGTGCAGAGCATGGTGAGTGCAGCGGCAGCTGCCGTGGTCCTGGCATGGTCTCTGTAGTCGAAGACGATGCCGGTCCCCAGTCCCACTTGGCCCTGCAGAGCCTCCTGCTCCGTCCGGGCGGAGCCCGCCCAGCGAAGAAATTTCTTAGCGTGGTGGCTTGACTCGTGTGCCTATGACCCGCCAAGGATGTGTGTGACCGCGTGCAGCCCAGGGGCAGCGAAGCGTGTGATGAACTGGCTGCAGAGCTCCTCCCAAGAGGAGATCCAGGCATCCGGAAGGCCACCAAGCCAAGACCAAGGGACCTCTATCAGGGTCAGAGGGAACCAGTTTGCCGCGCCCTTGTCGTCGCCGTTCGCCGCTTGGATGGCCTACTCGTAAGACAGGACAAAAACCTCTGGGCCTGCTGCGCCATCGTACCGTGAGGGTATCGACGGCCTGAACTTCGCCGGGCACCTTAATCGATGCAGGTCTTCGGTAAAGGCTGGGCACCCCGCAATGCCTTGTAAGCTCCAGGCGGCCATGCTCGCAGGGCATCGTCTACCATGAAGACGAGGAAGCTAGGGAAGAGCGGAGTTGGAGGAGAGGCGGAGCTTCGACACGCCCCAACCTAGCGCGCTAAATGTCGGATTTAGGGCTCCGCAGACCCAAGAAGGTTTGAACACTGGGGCGTGTGCAAAGATCATTGACCTCTCCAGCCCCAATTCGTTGTCCTGCGACTTAACACATCTAGATTCACAAGAGGAGGGAAGAAGATGAACATCGTGAGGAGGGAATAAGATGAACACCGCAGTTTACCTAGGTTCGGGCCACCTTGCGGTGTAAAACCCTAGTCCTTCTTTGTGGTGGATTGACCTCATGCGGGGCCGAATATGAACTTTATAAAATGGGAAAACGGCCTCAGGAGAGCTCGTCATAGGAAGGTGGACTCAAAGGATCGATCCCCCTCTATGGTGGATGCTAGTCCCTATTTATAGTGGCTTTGGTCCTCTTCCCGCATCATTTGGGCGGGATGAGATCCCACAACGGCCAATTTTGAAGGGGGACAAGCAGTAGATCTTATCCTGACGAAAGGTGGTATTTGCCTGCAATGCTTCTGTGCGTGACACTACGGTGGGCTCGGCGATGACACCCGTCCTACCGGGCTGGCGTGCTTGGTCTCGTTGCACCGGAATGGAAACCTTTGCCAGATTCCTTAGGAACCCACGCATGTCCTTGCCTCCTTAGCACCAAAGAGGAAACTACCTCCTCTGCGCCTATGTGGCATCGGTCATCATGGTTCACGTCACCGCTGTCGGGACCCCGATCCTAAGCCACACAGGTCTAGCATGTAACACATCATCACTTTGCGGCCTCACGCACGGTATCTCCACGGGTGCCACCTTACCTGGCCCGGGACCATTTGCGCATTTTGGCACACGTATATGATAGTGTCGCTAGCATCCATATGACAGAGAACCCGGGCCGACATGACCAGTTATAAACAAAAAGTGGCACTAAATTACAGAGACAGGCATACATGACCCAGCAACGAACGTGTCGGCCATCAACGTATGAACCCAAGTCGTAGCAAGCTACAAGGACTTAAAGGAACAACGCGTGACATTTCCCCTAAGGGACAGACACAGGAACGAAGAAGGACACATGCCGGCCAGCCTAAGTGTTCCGGAGCAGTAGCAAGCTACCAAGGCTCAGTGGAAACACTAGGAGACATTTCCCTATAAGATAGGCTACCAAAGGTAAACAACTAGGTGTCGGATCCCACACATAGCAATACACATTACACGTACGCATAACATGCAAGTATGTGCTGTACAACATGGCATCACAACATAACTCAACAAATCATATAGATAAAGGCCCAGAAGAGCCATCATAGAATTTATTACAAACAGAGGTCACATGACCCAACATACAGAGCATACAGGCAACGAAAGCATAACATGTCTGGGTACAGACAACTACAAATGAAAAAGGCTGAGAAGCCTGACTATATACAAGACCCTTCCAAGGGCACAAGACCGTAGCTGAGGTAACAAGCTAAACGTCGAAGTCCACGCGGAACCACTAGCGAGACTGAAGTCTCTCTACAAAACATAAATTAAGCAAACGTGAGTACAAAGGTACTCAGCAAGACTTACATCAGAACTAACTACATATGCAACAGTATCAACAAGGGGGTGGTGGAGTTTGACTGCAGCAAGCCAGCTTTGACTCGGTGGCTATCCTAAACTATGACTGCAGGTAACTTTTGAGGTGGCGCACACAAGTCCACATATTCACCAATCAATACACCACTATGGATCTGCTCCCGTCTCCCTACGAGAAGGCCATCCATAGTACTCACACTTGTCTTGAGTATTTTAGAGTATCCACCTTCAATTGTCTATGTACCACATAAGCATCCAAGAAGTCCATATCCGCGGACCCGGCTATTCGAATAGATCATGTTATCCCTGCAGGGGTGTACTTCTTCACACACGCTCTCGCCACTTACCGCCATGTACACGTCATGTATCTCGGCAACCTTCAAGCGGAGGCCTGGCGTGGGTGTCGGCCACGACCTGACTAACCACACAAGTCTCTCGTCCAGGTTTATCGCCTATTCGGGTTCCATCCGTGGGGAGATCCGGCCGAGGTGTCGCTCACGGCCCCAAATGATGTGCGCAGGGTTCCCAAGCCCACCTTAACGGATGGATCTACGCTTGGTACACCGTGCCACGGTGCCTAGTCTTCCCCAAGCCTACATGTACCGTGTGCCACTTGGTAGACTACTAACACTACCTACAAACACCAGAAACTAGTTGCAACTCCTGGATAGAGATCGAGTTGATTAATAAGTCGAGAGGGGCACTTAAGCATTCCAATGCGTGGTAGTAGCTATGTCATTGGACAACTTACACAGAACTCAGTTCTTAAGGACGGTTCCAGTGAGACAACCCACCATGTACTCCTACATGGCCTCTCACCGCTACCTTTACCAAATCGTGTTCACACACTTAGCTCTCAACAGTAGGACATGTTCATAATTTCCCAATTCATCCCCGATGAATCAGACCTGACACAACTCTAAGCAATAGCAGGCATAACCAGAAACATGAATGAGTAGGCTTAACATGGCTCAAACAACTCCTACTCATGCTAGTGGGTTTCAACTATTTACTGTGGCAAAGACAGGTCATGCAGAGGAAAGGGGTTCAACTACCGCAGCAATAAGCAGTTCAATCGTTGTTGTCCTAATGCAGTAAAAGAGAGCAGGAGCGAGAGAGTGGGATTGTATCGGGATGCTCAATGGGGGTTTGCTTGCCTGGCACTTCTGAAGATAGTAATAGTTCTTCATCGGTGTCATCGAACTCATCGTCGGAACGTCGTCTATTAAGAGGGGACAAAACCGACAAACAGAGAAAGAACACAATCAATGCAATGCAACAATATGATGCATGAATGTTACATGTCAATATGATGTTTATTGAGCTAATGCAACTAGCAACACAATTAAATGAAGTTGGTTTGAACCAAAGGTTCAAATTCAAACTCCATATGTGATTATTCAAATGCCATTTATTCAAATTGTCCTAAACAGCAGCCATAATTTGTTCTAACATGCATGAAAATGCCATAAACAGATTCCTTGGATTTTTTGATCAATTTTCATATATAAATTATTTTCATCTGAGCTACGGTTGATTTTATATGATTTTTAGAAGTTTAAAGCATTTTCTGGAATTTCTAAACCTTTTCTGATTTATTTTAATTCCAGAAAGGCTTTATTGTGTCAGCACTGTGTCAGGCTGAGGTCAGCAGGTCAACTGACCGACCAGGGTCAAACCTGACGTGTGGGGTCCACACGTCAGTGACACATGTACTAAATCCGGTCAAACCCTGTGCTGACTGGGGTTTGACCAGGGACTGGGCCCACTGTCAGTGGCTATTAGGGGTGTTTAGCGGCAGGGTTTAGCACTAATGATAGCGCCACGTCAGCAGTCGCCGGAGTTTGGCCGGCGGCGACCAAAACTACGGCGGAAGCTCGCCGGACTTGCGTTAGGGACGGCCGTTCGTCGCGCTGCTGGCACTAGGGAGGAGCCCTGGCTCGTGCGCATCCAATGGGCCATGCAGGGGGTCGCGAGGCGGCCGGAATCTCGCCGGCGACGAGATTTGGCGGCGACAGAGCCACGAGCTCGAGGCAACGACAGCTGCACTGCATTAAACGGGGTGTGGATCATCGTTTTGGGTTGCTGGGAAAGTGCTGAGCACAGTGGTATGCTTGGCTGCGAGGCGCAGGGTCTGTGGCCACGGCGGCGACATGGCCGGCGGCGGGATGCTCGCGAGCGCGATGGCTAGCAGGGCTACGGCACGGCAGAGACCACGAGGGGGGAGGAGAACATCAAGGAGCTCACAACGGTGTCGTGGGGGTGCTCTGCGGCTCGGGGGAGGCGTCGAAGGAGGCAGGCAATCGCCGGCGATCTCAGGCGGGCGAGGTTGAAGACGGTGATGGCGACGGCGTTGTAAGGCCTCCGGCGTCGCGTAGCTTGGTGGAGAGGACGATGGAGACGTGGCGAAGCGTCTGGGCGCGTTGGCGAGGCGTGTGGTGGCCGGTGGCCGTGGTGGTTCAGGGCGGCGGCGACGGCAGCATTCGGGTGCTTGCGAGGGAGAGCGCCAGAAGAGGGAGAGAGATCGAGGGGGAGTGAGAGGGGCCTGGGGGCGTGCGTGGCGTCTCCAGCGGGTCGGGGAGGGCCGACGGAGCAGGAGGTGGCGGGGAGACGTGGCCGCGGCCGGCTGTGCGCCGGGCACGCAGCTGCTTCTCCTCCTGGCAGGAGGAGGAAGACAGTGCTGCCCCTGGTGGGCCGGGCCTGCAGCTGGGCCACACAGGAGCTGGGCCAGGCGGGCTGCTAGGTAAGCCAGGTAAGAAGGCCCAGGTACTTCTCTCCCTCTCTGCTTTCTATTTAAATTTCTGTTTCTGTTTTTCTTTCTTTGTTTATTTTCTTTTGCCACTGTTTTGAAATTAAACAATTTCAAACAATGCCAAAAACTCCTCTGAACAATTTTATGTTGCTAGATGGACTTTTCCAAAAGCACATAAAACATTTCAAAGTTATTTGAAAATATATTCTATATATTATGAATAAAATTCCAAATTCAAATACAATAATAAATTAAATTCCATGCCCAAAATATTCCACAAAGATGTCCATTATTTTTGGTTTGCTGCAAGAGCCTTGCCAAAAATATCCAACAAATATTAGGAACATTTTGGAAACATTGAATGCAATTTTTTTGACTGGACCTATTTGAAATTTGAAGTGCTAGGGTTTGAAGAATCCCCATTTCAACCTTCAAGGGAAAATAGACATGATGCATGATGCACTCAAGGGAAACTAGTTACAAGCAAGACAACAAGGGCTTATCTAGGGCTGTGACAACCGCACCCTCCCGAGGGGGAGCTTGCATAGGGATATCCGCCCCTTGGGAGGCGACCAGTGGAGCTGCTCCCTAGGAGGTCTTGGCGAGTTTCTCGTTGATCTGTCTTGGACTGGGTATTGTTGGGCCATCGCGGGGCCGCGCGTTGGGCCGCAGGCAGGCAAGTCTGGGTACCCTGGTTCCCAGAACGCCGATAGACGGATATGAGCACAAACGTCATGCCAGCCCCTGATCATGGAATGGTCATGGGAGGGGCCGCGAGGGCGCGATGATATCACCGGCAGTGAATCACCAGCATAGGGTTAAGTAGGAAAAAAATGATGAATGCATAACTTGGTTTATTGCACAACCAAAAAGTGTGGCACCTCAAGGGACTGACCCTGACCATCTTGAGGATAATGCAGCCCACGAGGCGCCCTTAACTGAACAAACCAAAAAGTCACCTGGCAATCATGCCGCTGTGGGAGCGTTGGGGTGCTTGGCATAGCATGCCACGAAGGTTGGCCCTTCAGCGGCCGGCTGGCTCCTGAAGCTCCAAAGGCTTGCGAGTAGCTGGGACCTCGTGAGGCGCGAGCACCCTGCATCGGACCTCGTGAGTTAACAATGCTTGCTGTGCGAACCGCTGGTGTGTGGCTCCCATGTTCAACAGGCTGATGGTATGGGATGCAGTTGGGATGCCCCCACTCCGGCCGATGCACAACGTCCAGAAGATGTCCTGGGACCTAGCCCTGTTGAGGCCCATGATGTTGACACACATGCGCAACTCGCTACACACGTCAGTGGCTGCACCTGATCCGGTGGGGCACGTGGGGTGGCACTCGCCACTACTAGGAAAAGGCATGCTAGGGGCGCACCACATTTGCCTACTAATGGCGCACTAGTGGTGCGCCACTAGCACCATGCCATTAGATTTTTTTACTAATGGCGCACCCCTGGTGCGCCATTAGTATCTGGTGCACTAATGGCGCACCAGGCAGTGCGCCATTAGTATGTCCATCCGTGCGCCATTAGTATGCCTCCCAGGGGGGCATATGTACCCATGTGCTTTCGCATACTAATGGCGCACTGATGGGTGATGCGCCATTAGTATCATCTGGACAGTACGCCATTATTATCCTGGGTGGTGCGCCACTAGTATGAATATTAGGGATTTTTTTATTTTCTGATATTTTCGCAGGATACAAATGTATTATTAGACAGAATTTAGACAACACCGGATTCATCGAACACAATAGAAGGTTAGTCTCCGAATACAATTCATCATATTAGTCTCCGAATACAATTCATCATATTAATCTCCAAATACAATTCATCATATTAGTCTCCGGATTTAAAAGACTGAACAAAGATAGAACATTATATTACAAGTCTCGAGACCGCGAGTAGCGAGTTTGTCTTCACATTACAAGTCGATATCGATCATCTAAACTAACATCACATAGAAGAGAGCTACAGTCATCACGATAAGCATCATTGCGATCAAACTCATCTTCATCCGGTTCCTCCAACGCTCCCTCCTCTATCCCGCTAGATAGCGTGTGTATCTAGATTCCGCCTCCGCCCTAGTGGTGTACCCTTTGTAACTGTTACCGTTGAAACGGTGAACCTGTCTCCGACACTCCTCCCAGTCGTCGTATACTCCGGGAACCTTACCCTTGTACACGACATACGACGGCATCGCTACGCACTAGCCAAACGAAACGTTAGTACCAATTCACAGACAATACATAAGCAATATATAAGTATGCAACAAAAGGATCGGAAGAGAAAAGCAAGACATTACATAAGCAAGGAATAAGCAACGCATGTCCTTGACGTGGCACGCGCCTCACAAACCACACACACTGGCGGGAACGTCGAGGACCGGCTGCGTTCGTCCCCGAGACAGAGTCTTTGGTGGGTGATCCCGTGATAGAACGGGCCTAGACTTGGTCTGTCATCTCGCAATGACATGCACTAACATGAAGAAGGAGTTATTCTCCGCGGCCTACCCCCTCTAGGTGCCGAACAACGCCCTAGACCGCCGGGGCCACCGGAGGGGTGCCGGTCTCTAGAACCGGATGAGGCCCATCCAAAGAAGAAAACACAAGACGGTAATTATGATGTGGTAAGGTTGTTTGCCAAGCATGGAAGAAAACAACAACGAAAGTATAATACATATTATCGAGAATGCACAAGAAGGAAAGAGATCTAGGTTAGATGCTTTACCGAGAGCTCCTCTCGGAATAGGTGGCCATTACCGAGAGTATTATCCTGCCTACACCTAAGGGGTCAATTACAGGCATCTACCATTTGTTTTCCATGCTTCCGAGAACCAAAATTACCATCACAGTTGCCCCATAAACAAGCATGTTTGTTCTTCATCCTACATACAACTCACATAAAAAATTTCTCATTTTCACATGCTACTAACACGTCCGGCTCAGGCTTCAATGTACACAACTATATGCTTCACTGCTCTAACCACAAGCATATGTCTATTGCAGGACACTTACGACCATCGCGCGCTAACCACAACCATTGCTGGCGGTTCCGTTTCCTCGTGGTCGTGCGCGTGCACGTGTGTGTGGATATTTTCCAAAAAAGGCCCCTAATATAAGAGCAGGGGAACGGGCACCGGCGGCATCGCCCACCTCATTTCCCCCAGATCGCCTCCCTCTCCCTCCTCCCTCCTTTGCCTTGTCGTCTCCCTCACCGGCTACCCCACCTGCTCGCTCACCACCACCGCCTCCCTCTCTCCTCCTGCTTGCTTCTGGCTCGGATGGAGCAAGGCCGTTGCGAAGCTGCCATGACAGAAGGAGATCTCGATAGGACGGGCGCGGAGACCGTAGCAGATGTCGTGCAGGACCTCGTCGGCGGTGCGGGTGCAGCAGGTGTTGCATCCCCATGCGCTGGATCGGTCGCTGCGGCGGCGGGTGTGGAGGAGAAGAAGGTGGCCGTGGCGGCCTCCTCCATGCCGGAGCTTGGCGTGACGGCATCGAGCGGCCCATCTCATGGACCTACGGAGGCCGGCGGCGAGCACGTGGACCTGCAGGTAATCCTTGCCAGCAGTCCCCTCCGTTTCTAGTTACCCCCATTAAGCAGTAGATTTAGGTGTTAGGTTTTTTTTGTTGTTGCTAGTTGCTACATCGATCCCCTTCTCACAATTAATTAGGGTTTTTAGATGTTTGATTGATTGATTTATAGTGAAAGGTTAAGTTTGGTGTGATTGCACCATCCAGTAGATCTACTAGTTAGGGTTTTTGAGTTAGATATTGAGTTGTTTTTTTTATTGGATTCAATTATAGTCACTGATATGTGGAATCTATGATTGAATTAATCATCCAGTGGATGTAGTGTGGTTAGGGGTTTTTTGTATTGGATTAATTTATAGGCAGTTATATGTAGAATCTGTGATTGAATCATCCAGTGGATGTAGTGGTTAGGGTTTTCTAATTAGATGTTTAGTTAGGTTATTTATATTAGAATCTGGATTGCCGCATGTGCTCAGATTCTGTTATGTGATGTATATGTTGTTAGATTTGTTGTGCATATTCCCTCAATTAATTGTTGAAATGAACACGGTACGTTTATAACTAGTGCACAATTTCAAAATAGTTAGGAGCTTCACTTGATTATCCATAAACTAAAATTACTAGTGCGCAATTTCAAAATAGTCAGCATGATCTAAAAATTTAGTTTGACCAAGCTATCATTGTAGAATGCTTGATCTTTGGATAATTTTAGGTCAAATTACATTTTAGGTTATTAGAAGCACATTGCAGATTGCTTGACCTTTGCATATTGTGTTATATGTCGTTAGTAGTATAATTGAATTAATTACTTATATTGCAGAATGAGGAAGCTGCTGGCAACAAGTGGAAGCTGGACATCGCTGGGTTCAATGACCCGTCTGATTCTGACGATGACGAGGAGGTAACCCCAATCTGTTTTTTGGCCCTATTTGGATGCATAGGTTAGAGCTAGTTTGGGGTGCTTGCCATGGATCTCTTCAAGGTCTACTACATCGGCCTCGAGTACAGCGCCCGCACGCTCCTCCCGCGCTGCGTCGAGTGCCTTGTCGACGGCGAGGCCTCCGTCCCCGGCAAGCCCCGAGACTCCTCTCCTGTTGTTTAGTTTAGTCAGATTTATCTCCTGCCGTTCTCTTCTATTTGTACTTAATTGATTCCTGGGAGGCATGGCTATCTATCTCAGGGGTAGGTAATCAATGAAGTATTGTAATGTAGATCTACATCTGATATTGTGTGTGGGGAAAATGACGGAATCAAATCACATGAGCTAACTTAATTAGCTTCATCTAGCGTACCAGTTCAATGACGTAGCTGCTACTATGTGCTTTGGTAATAATCATGTTCTGGGTTCCCATTTATCTAGGACTGGGAGCATCGACCACGCACAATTTCCTTGATGTCTCTGCATCTTTGGTGAACTTCTGCCTTATGTTATTATGTGTGATGTTCTAATGCCCCTACTGCTTCTTTTGAATCATTTTTTTCAAGACAGAATATATGTTCTCTAGCTCATGCAACCTTTTGGTATGAGAGTGCAGTTGGATCAGATTTACTCTGCTGCATGCTGCAAATCTGTGTTAAGTTAATTTTTGGACCACTGTGGCTATCTTAATTAGCTTCATTGGGGGTAAATGTGGTACGCAGTGTATTGTTGATCATGGACATGCTATATGTGAGAGAGAGACAACCGAATCAGATCAAATTGCAGTTTTAGCGCATGTCCAAATTTGGGATTTATTTGTACATCCTACTAGTATGTGTTAATCATTTGCTGGGATGGCAAGGTCAGGTGCCCATACTGCACCACTAAGCCCATTCCCAAGGATGGGATGTATGACCACCTTATGTCGCATGCACGCAGTTTAAAGACGAGTGGGAGGGACCTGAAGATCAGGGCAGAGCATGCAACCCTCCTGAAGGCTATGGGTCCCATCTAGTCACCCTCTGTGAAGCTGGTAGTGGTACTAATCATCAGTATAGTTGATGATGTTTAACTTTTGCGCTAGTATGGTTGTGAACTGTGAAGAATCTGGAAGGTGGGAAGTGTTTGTGAACTGTTAAGTAGTATGGCAGACTCTTAATTATGACAGAGACTTAATTAATCTAGTATGTCTCTGAAATATATCAACTATCTAGATGCCGGCAGGCTCTTAAGTACCCCATATGTCCTATTTTTAGCAAAGTCATGCTAAAATTCACGGAAAATTTCAGCATGACCTTTGCTGAAAATAGGACATATGGAGTACCCGAATTTGCCGGAACGGAAGTTAATTGACATTCCAGCAACACTGTCCATTAACTTTTCACTAAATGAATGTGTATTGTGACGATAAATGGAACAACCGTAGATATTATTATTTTTAGTGCAATGTCCTAAATTTCAAAACGAGGATTATCTACCCGTCCTTAACCTACTAACTTGGTTCTCCAGAGTACTTAATAGTTAAACATAATGTCCAAATTAGACTGCCAAACCAGCAAGACTTGAACAAGTATGAGCATCAAATCGAAGTTGCAAAAGTGCATCATTCAGGCACGAGAAAATTTGACATGAACAAGCACAAGAAAATAAAACTATATGCATCATACATGTACTAGCTAATAAAATTGATGGAGCACAAATGTACTAGCTAATACTACAAGTTAACATCTACTCCATCGCAGGTGAATGATTAACCACCAGAAAAATTGAGATGGGAGTATTAATTCGTGGAGTATTTAACAGAAAAGTTAACCACCATGGTTACACCTTGTAGGTTCGCACCACGTCACAGGGGCTGGTCCGGAAGGAGCCAAGGAGCTCACCAACGACTTGCAGCCGACGAGGTTGAGGAGGACGCGAGCTGATGCTGGAGAGGCGATGACGAACCTGTCGCTGTCGGAGCCTGAGATGGGAGGCCGTGACGAACACACTGCAGCGCGGATCTTAGCACTCCACGAGCTCCGATCTGGTCGGCTTCAAATTGGACCATCGGCGATTTGGCGGCACAACGAGCACGAGCCATCGGAGAGATGGAACATCACCTCCGGTATGCATACTCGCCCAGTTTTCAGCCAACACAAGCTTGGAGGAGGATCGAGGTGGAGAGAATGAAGTGGGGAAAGTGAGTGGGTAGGTGTGGCTGCAAAAAATATCTAGCTGGTCCTACTTTACTAATGGCGCACCAGTCATCAATGCGCCATTAGTAACCAGTGTTACTAATGGCGCATTGATGGCTGGTGCGCCATTAGTAGTTTTGCAAAAAAAAAAATTAGAACTGGCACACTGAGTTGGAGGTGCGCCATTACTAGTTAAACTAGTAATGGCGCACTGTGCCACCGTGCGCCATTAGTATGTCTGTAAAAAAAATTGTTACTAATGGCGCACTGATTATCTGGTGCGCCATTAGTATTTGTACACTAATGGCGCACCAACACATGGTGCGCCATTAGTATATACTAACGGCGCACCACATGTCTGGTGCGCCATTAGTGGCCATATCATCTATAGCCCTTTTCCTAGTAGTGCGCCGCTCGTGGCCCGAGCTTCCTACAGCTTGCTGATCTCCTGAGTGATGAATTCTCGTTCTCCTAGCGCCTGGCGCCGTGCTTCTTGCGTTCGGGGGCGCCCGTCGAAGAACGCCTCCAAGTGGTGCCAGAGCACCTCCCTCGTCGCACCGGTCAGGTCGGATGCCCTCCAGACGGAAGCCACCGAGCCTGCCCAGATGGAGGCGCCGGGTGTGCCTTCCTATGTGGGAGGAAGGCATGCCCCAACGGTGGCTGCGGTGCCCGAGGCGTCGCCAACCGGTTCCTCCTTTACCTTAGGACGACCCTTGGGGAGGAGCTGCTTCTTCTGTGTGTGGCGGCCTCAAAGGGAGCAATGCCGCTCTCGCCATTGGAGTTCTTAGTGGCGGCGGCCCGGTATGCATGCTCACGGGAGCAAACAGCATCTTTCTCGTTGCAGGCGATGGTGATGATGGCACTGCATCCTGGCATCTTGAAGACCTTGTAGCCATGGTGAGTCACTGCCATGAACTTGGCGAGTGTGGGGTGCTCCAGAATGGCGTTGTATGGGAGGCCGATGTGCGCCACATTGAATTCGATGAGCTTGGTGTGGTAGTTGTTGCCTTTGACGAAGGTGACCGGAAGGCGCACCTGCCCAGAGGGATTGTGGACCCATTTGTCACCCCGGAGAAGGGCTTGGTCGGCATCAGTTGTTCATCGGGCACCTAGAGTGTCTCAAAGGTCATGATGGAGAGGACGTTGAGACCGGCGCCTCCGTCGATGAGCGTCTTGGTGATAGAAACGTGTTGATAGTGGGTGTGCACAACATGGGTAGAACGCCGGCGGCGGCCGAGCACCTGAGGTGGTCCTTCGAGTCGAAGGTGATGGCGTACTATGACCACTTCAGGGGCCGCATGGCCTCAAGCCTCGGGAGGGCCACATTCACCTCACAAGAGAACTACTTGAATAGGCGGTTGGATGCGGGAGCCTGAGGCTCGTCAATGATGCATGCTACAGCATGAGGCTCTTGATAGCCTCTGGCCCCGTCGTCATGCTTGTTGTTGTCGTTTCTCCTGGGCGGCGGTGGCAGTGGCGAAAGAGTCGCATTGTCTTGGGGGCATGCCTCACAAGGCTGATCACGCCAGGCATTGTCGCGTGGCTAGGTGTGCTAGCCACCCTCAAGAGGCTGATCGCACCAGCCCTGGCTGGCGTTGCCACTATGCTTGTCCCAGCGGCTGCCACCACTGCCTCCTCCACGGTCGAAGCCACGGTCATTGCGGTTGGGACGACGGCCCAAGCGCTCGTTGTGGAGCGCCTTGATCTCCTGGCAGTTGTCTGTGTTATGAGTGCGCAAGTTGTGATAGGCGCAGAACAGGCAGCCATCGTTGATGGGCTCGTCACCACCGCGGCCGCGCTTCTACTCCGGCTCCACTGCCAGCACGGTAGGGCCCTTGCATTTAACTTCCTTGGCGTTGGCTTTCTTGTCGTCGGTCTCAGTGTTGGGGTCATTGTGGATGAAGAGGCGGCCCTCCTCCGCCCTGGTGCACTTATCGGCCAGGTTGAACAGCTCCAGGGCCATGCTCACATCATCAATGATGACGAGCTTTTCGCACATCCTGACATCCGCGAGACCGTTGGTGAACGACGAGATGATGGCTTCGTCTCAGGCCCTCAGGGCATAATCTGGCAGCTTGCCTCATTACGGGCCAGCGATGGCACTCCACAAGGTGGATCATGCATCTTTACTATGTAGGGGAGGAGGCGGAGGCGCGCCATGCATGACGTCGCCAACACGAGATGGCGGAGGATGGAGAGAGTGGGAGGGTGTCAGGGCCTCTCCCATGGCGTTGATGAGCTCAGTGATTCAGCCAAGCCAAGCGTCGTATCCTGCATCGGCCAGGCGGTAGCACAGTAGCTCGCGTGCCATGAGCAGCGCAGCCTGCACATTCACTGGCCCGATGCGATTGTGGGAGGATGATCCTGTGGCTGGGGTCGGGGAAGGCATGGCGGTGCAGCCACCAGGTTGAAAGGAAAGGTGCAGGAAGGAATCCTGTTGGTCATGAGCAGAGCGAAAACTGGAGCGAAGCGGAAGAACTCCAGCAGAACCCTACCTAGCGCGCCAAATGTCGGATCCTGGCTCCGGGAACCCAAGAAAGGTTCAAACACTAGGGTGTGCACGAGGAACTTCGCCTAGCCCTATCTAGCTCCAAACTACCTCACGGTGATGCTACGAGGTGCTCGAGCCAAGGGGATGATGAACTACACACAAGGCAGTTTTACCCAGGTTCATGCCACCTTGCTGCCCCTTCTTCACTAGTGGAGTGAAGCGGAAGAACTCCAGCACAGCCCTAAAAAGATAACTAGTTGACTGGAGATCAATATCATGGAAGATAGACCCGGGTGCCATAGGTTTCACTAGTGGCTTCTCTCAAGATAGCATATTCTACGGTGGGTGAACAAATTTCTGTCGAGCAATTGATAGAAGAGCGCATAGTTATGAGAATATCAAGGCATGATCATGTATATATGCATCACGTCCGCGACAAGTAGGCCGAAATGATTCTGCATCTACTACTATTACTCCACACATCTACTGCTATCCAGCATGCATCTAGAGTATTAAGTTCATAAGAACAGAGTAACGCCTTAAGCAAAATGACATGATGTAGAGGGATAAACCCATGCAATATGATATAAACCCCATCTTTTTATCCTCGATTGCAACAATACAATACGTGCCTTGCTGCCCCTGCTGTCACTGGGAAAGGACACCGCAAGATTGAACCCAAAGCTAAGCACTTCTCCCATTGCAAGAAAGATCAATCTAGTAGGCCAAACCAAACTGATAATTTGAAGAGACTTGCAAAGATATTTAAATCATGCATATAATAATTCAGAGAAGAACCAAATATTGTTCATAGATAATATTGATCATAAACCCACAATTCGTCGGATCTCGACAAACACACCGCAAAAAGTATTACATCGAATAGATCTCCAAGAAGATCGAGGAGAACTTTGTATTGAGATCCAAAGAGAGAGAAGAAGCTAATAACTATGGGCCCGAAGGTCTATGGTAAACTACTCACAACTCATCGGAGAGGCTATGTAGCAGCCCTCCATGATCGATTCCCACTCCGACAGAGCTCCAGAAAAGGCCCCAAGATGGGATTCACGGGTACAGAAGGTTGCAGCGGTGGAAATAGGGTTTCGTGTTGCTCTCAGATGTTTTCAGGGTATATGAGTATATATAGGATGAAGAAGTACGTCGGTGGAGCTACGAGGGGCCCATGAGGGTGGGGCGCGCGCCCTCCTACCTCCTGGCTGCATCGTGCCTTCCCAGGCGTGTACTCCAAGTCTTCTGGGTTGTGTTTGTTCCAAAAATGATCCTTGCGAAGGTTTCATTCCGTTTGGACTCCATTTGATATTCCTTTTCTGTGAAACACTGAAATAGGCAAAAAAACAGCAATTTGCACTCGCCTTGGCTTAGTAGGTTAGTCCCAAAAATAATATAAAAGCACATAATAAAGCCCATTAAACATCCAAAATAGATAATATAACAGCATGGAACAATTAAAAATTATAGATACGTTGGAGATGTATCAAGCATCCCCAAGCTTAATTCTTGCTCGTCCTCGAGTAGGCAAATGATAGAAACAGAGTTTTTGATGCGGAATGCTACCCAACATAATTCTCTATTTAATTTTCTTTATTGTGGCATGAATGTTCAGATCCGAAAGATTCAAGACAAAAGTTTAATATTGACACAAGAATAATAATACTTCGAGCATACTAACAAAGCAATTATGTCTTCTCAAAATAACATGGCCAAAGAAAGTTCATCCCTACAAAATCATATAGTTTGGTTATGCTCCATCTTTGTCACACAAAATACCAAAATCATGCACAACCCAGGTTTCAGCCAAGCAATTGTTCCATACTTAATTTTTTTTCAAACTTTTTCAACTTTCACGCAATACATGAGCGTGAGCCATGGATATAGCACTATAGGTGGAATAGAGTGGTGGTTGTGGAGAAGACAAAAAGAGGAAGATGGTCTCACATCAACTAGGCGTATCAATGGGCTATGGAGATGCCCATCAATAGATATCAATGTGAGTGAGTAGGGATTGCCATGCAACGGATGCAGTAGAGCTATAAATGTATGAAAGCTCAACAAAAGGAAACTAAGTGGGTGTGCATCCAACTTGCTTGCTCATGAAGACCTAGGGAATTTGAGGAAGCCATCATTGGAATATACAAGCCAAGTTTTATAATGAAAATTCCCACAAGTATATGAAAGTGACAAAACAAGAGACTCTCTATCATGAAGACCGTGGTGCTACTTTGAAGTACAAGTGTGGAAAAAATATAGTAGCATTGTCCCCTTCTTTTTTTAATTTTTTTGGGCCTTCCTTTTTTGCCTTTCTTCTTTTTTTTTTCATTTGGCCTTTCCTTTTTTGGGACAATGCTCTAATAATGATGATCATCAAACTTCTATTTATTTACAACTCAGGGATTACAACTCGATACTAGAACAAAATATGACGCTATAAGAATGCCTCCGGTGGTGTACCGGGATGTGCAATGAATCAAGAGTGACATGTATAAAAAAATATGCATGGTGGCCTTGCCACAAATACGATGTCAACTACATGATCATGTGTGGCAATATGACAATGATGAAACGTGTCATAATAAACGGAATAGTGGAGAGGTGCATGGCAATATATCTCGGAATGGCTATGGAAATTCCATGATAAGTAGGTATGGTGGCTGTTTTGAGGAAGGTATATGGTGGGTGTATGGTACCGGCGAAAGTTGCGCGGTACAAGAGAGGCTAGCAATGGCGGAAGAGTGAGAGTGCGTATAATCCATGGACTCAACATTAGTCACAAAGAATTCACATACGTATTGCAAAAATCTACAAGTCATGAAAATAAAGTACTACATGCATGCTCCTAGGGAAAGGGTTGGTAGGAGATAACCATCGCGTGGTCCCGACCTCCACACAAAGGATGACAATCAATGAAATACCTCATGCTTCAAATTTGTCACACAACGGTTACCATACGTGCATGCTACGGGACTTGCAAACCTCAACACAAGTATTTCTCAAATTCACAACTACTCTACTAGCATGACTCTAATATCACCATCCTCATATCTCAAAACAATCATCAAGTATCAAACTTCTGATAATATTCAATGCTCTTTATATGAAAGTTTTTATTATACCCATCTTGGATGCCTATCATATTAGGACTAATTTTATAAACGAAGCAAATTACCATGATGTTCTAAAGGACTCTCAAAATAATATCAGCGAAGCATGAGAGATCAATAATTTCTATAAAATAAAACCACCATCGTGGTCTAAAAAGATATAAGTGAAGCACTACAGCAAAATTATCTAGCTCAAAAGATATAAGTGAAGAACATAAAGTATTCTAATAAATTCCGATTCATGTGTTTCTGTCCCAAAAGGTGTGTACAGCAAGGATGCTTGTGGTAAACTAAAAAGCAAGGACTCAATTCATGCAAGACACTCCAAGCAAAACACATATCATGTGGTGAATACAAATATAGTCTCAAGTAAAGTTACCGATAGACGAAGTCGAAAGAGGGGATGTCTTCCCGGGGCATCCCCAAGCTTAGGCTTTTGGTTGTACTTGAATTTTACTTTGGGGTGCCTTGGGCATCCCCAAGCTTAGGCTCTTGCCACTCTTTGTTACATAGTCCATCAAATCCTTACCCAAAAACTTGAAAACTTCACAACACAAAACTTAACATAAAATCTCGTGAGCTCCGTTAGTATAAGAAAACAAACCACTACTTTAAGGTATTGTATTGAACTCATTCTTTATTTAGATTGGTGTTAAACCTACTGTATTCCAACTTCTCTATGGTTCATACCCCCCGATACTAGCCATAGATTCATCAAAATAAGCAAACAACACACGAAAAATAGAATCTGTCAAAAGCAAAACATTCTGTAGAAATCCGTAACTTTCGAATACTTCTGTAACTATAAAAATTATGAAATAAATTGGTGGGTGTGAGGAATTTGTATATTAATCATCTTCAAAAGGAATCAACACTCTCCCGTAAAAAATGGCAGCTAATCTCGTGAGTGCAAAAGTTTCTGTTTTTTACAGCATGATCGCAAAGACTTCACCCAAGTCTTCCCAAAGGTTCTACTTGGCACAAACACTAATTAAAACACAAAACCACATCTGACCAGAAGCTAGATGAATTATTTATTACTAAACAGAAGTAAAATCTAAGAAAATAAAATTGGGTTGCCTCCCAACAAGCGCTATCGTTTAACGCCCCTAGCTAGGCATGATACAAGAACAGATCTAGGTATTGCCATCTTTGGTAGGCAATCCATAAATGGCTCTCATAATAGATTCCTAAGGTAATTTGATTTTCTTTCTAGGAAATTGTTCCATTCCTTTCGTTAACGGAAATTGGAATCTAATATTTCCTTCTTTCATATCAATAATTGCAGCAAACGTTCTAAGGAAAGGTCTACCAAGACTAAGAGGACATGCAGGATTGCAATCTATATTAAGAACGATGAAATCTACGGGCACATAATTCCTATTGGCTACAATAAGAACATCATTAGTCCTTCCCATAGGTTACTTAATGGTATAATCCGCAAGAATACTGGTTCTATGAAGAATAGATCCACCCATAGTGGGCAAAGCACCGGCATAAGTAAAGAAATCTTGAATAACTCCTTTTCCAATAATATTACCACTACCAATCCAGAACTTCTTAGTGTGTAAAGTGGTAGGTTCCTCAAGAGAATTATCAAAAGCATCAAAGTTTCCCCCATCGTAACTACTATTTTCAATGATATCCTCCCCCATCTCAGACATGATAGCAGCAAAAGGCAAGCGAACAGAAAAGAAGAGCGAATAAAATGGTAAAGGTGAAGCGGGGGAGAGAAAAACAAGAGGTAAATGGAAAATAATGTAATGCGAGAGATAAGAGTTTGTCAGGGGTACTTGCTATATGACTTGTGCGTAGATCTCCCCGGCAACGGCGCTGGAAATCCTTTGTGCTACCTCTTGAGCATTTGTTGGTTTTCCCTTGAAGAAGAAAGGGTGATGCAACAAAGTAGTGTAAGTATTTCCCTCGGTTTTGAGGACCAAGGAATAAATCCAGTAGAAGACTACACTCAAACCCCTCGTACCTACACAAACAAATAAGAACCTTGCAACCAACATGATAAAGGGGTTGTCAATCCCTTCACGACCACTTGCAAAAGTGAGATCTAATAGAGATAATAAGATAAATATTTTTTGTATTTTTGTTGTATATATTGAAAAAAAAAGAATGCAAAATAAAAGATAGCTAGTTGACTGGAGATTAATATGATGGAAGATAGACCCGGGGGCCATAGGTTTCACTAGTGGATTCTCTCAAGATAGCATATTCTACGGTGGGTGAACAAATTACTATCGAGCAATTGATAGAAGAGCGCATAGTTATGAGAATATCTAGGCATGATCATGTATATAGGCATCACGTCCGCGACAAGTAGATTGAAACGATTCTGCATCTACTACTATTACTCCACACATCGACCCCTATCCAGCATGCATCTAGAGTATTAAGTTTAGAAGAACAGAGTAACGCCTTAAGCAAGATGACACGGTGTAGAGGGATAAACTCATGCAATATGATATAAACCCCATCTTTTTATCCTCGATGGCAACAATACAATACGTGCCTTGCTGCCCCTGCTGTCACTGGGAAAGGACACCGCAAGATTGAACCGAAAGCTAAGCACTTCTCCCATTGCAAGAAAGATCAATCTAGTAGGCCAAACCAAACTGATAATTCGAAGATACTTGCAAAGATATTTAAATCGTGCATATAACAATTCAGAGAAAAACCCAATATTGTTCATAGATAATGTTGATCATAAAACCACAATTCATCGGACCTCGACAAACACACCGCAAAAAGTATTACATCGAATAGATCTCCGAGAAGACCGGGGAGAACTTTGTATTGAGATCCAAAGAGAGACAAGAAGCCATCTAGCTAATAACTATGGACCCGAAGGTCTATGGTAAACTACTCACAACTCATCGAAGAGGCTATGGTGTTGATGTAGAAGCCCTCCGTGATCGATTCCCCCTCTGGTGGAGCTCCTAAAAAGGCCCCGAGATGGGATCTCATAGGTACAGAAGGTTGCGGCGGTGGAAATAGGGTTTCGTGGTTCTCTCAGATGTTTTCAGGGTATATGAGTATATATAGGCTGAAGAAGTACGTCGGTGGAGTTACGAGGGGCCCATGAGGGTGGGGGCACCCCTAACCCCCCAAGGCGCTCCCTCCTACCTCGTGGCCATCTCGTGGCTTCCCAGGCATGTACTCGAAGTGTTAGGACCCCGATCCTAAGTCACACAGGTCTAGCCTGTAACACGTCATATCACTTTGCGGCCTCACGCACGGTATCCCCACGGGTGCCACCTTACCTGGCCCGGGACCGTTTGCGCATTTTGGCACACGTATATGATAGTGTCGCTAGCATCCATATGATAGAGAACCCGGGCCGACATGACTAGTTATAAACCAAAAGTGGCGCTAAATTACAGAGACACGCATACATGACCCAGCAACGAACGTGTCGGTCATCAACGTATGAACCCAAGTCGTAGCAAGCTACAAGGACTTAAAGGAACAACACATGACATTTCCCCTAAGGGACAGATAGAGGAACGAATAAGGCCACATGCCGGCCAGCCTAAGTGTTCCGGAGCAGTAGCAAGCTACCAAGGCTCAGTGGAAGCACTAGGAGACATTTCCCTGTAAGATAGGCTACCAAAGGTAAACAACTAGGTGTCTGATCCCACACATGGCAATACACATTACACGTACGCATAACATGCAAGTATGTGCTGTACAACATGGCATCACAACATAACTCAACAACTCATATAGATAAAGGCCCAGAAGAGCCATCATAGCATTTATTACAAACAGAGGTCACATGACCCAACATACAGAGCATACAGGCAACGGAAGCATAACATGTCTGAGTACAGACAACTACAAATGAAAAAGGCCGAGAAGCCTGACTATCTACAAGACCCTCCCAAGGGTACAAGATCGTAGCTGAGGTAACAAGCTAAACGTCGAAGTCCACGCGGAACCACTAGCGAGACTGAAGTCTCTCTGCAAAAACATAAATTAAGGAAACATGAGTACAAAGGTACTCAGCAAGACTTACATCAGAACTAACTACATATGCATTAGTATTAACAAACGGGTGGTGGAGTTTGACTGCAGCAAGCCAGCTTTGACTCGGTGGCTATCCTGAACTACGACTGCAAGTAACTCTTGGTGGCGCACGCGAGTCCACATATTCACCAATCAATACACCACTATGGATCCGCTCCCGTCTTCCTACGAGAAGGCCATCCATAGCACTCATGCTTATCTTGCGTGTTTTAGAGTATCCACTTTCACTTATCTATGAATTGTTATAGGCAACCCAGAAGTCCATTTCCGCGGACACGGCTATTCGAATAGATCATATATAACCCTCCAGGGGTGTACTTCTTCACACACGCTCTCACCACTTACCGCCGTTTACGCGACATGTACTCGGCAACCTTCAAGCGGAGGCCCAGCGAGGGTGTCGGCCACGACCTGACTAACCACACAAGTCCCTAGTCCAGGTTTATCTCCTATTTGGGTTCCATCCATGGGGAGATCCGGCCGGGGTGTCGCTCATGGCCCCAAACGATGTGTACAGGGTTCCCGCATCACCAAACGGGCGACCGGTACACCATGCCACGTACCTGCCGCGTCACAGCCCACCCCGAGGGTCAGCGCTGTGCACGACCTCCAGTAAACTACAAACACCAGAAACTAGTTGCAACTCCTGGACAGAGGACAAGGGCAGTTAATAAGTCGAGAGGGTCCATTGGTTTCGGGCCCAATGCATGGTAGTAACTGGTCATGGATCAACCAACACAGAACTCAGTTCCTGCAGACGGCTGCAATGAGACAACCCACCATGTACTCCTACATGGCCTCTCATCGCTACCTTTACCAAATCGTGTTCACACACTTAGCTCACACACATTAGGACATGTTCATCACCATTCCAATTCATCCCCGATGAATCAGACCTGACACAACTCTAAGCAATAGCAGGCATAACCAGAAAGTATGAATGAGTAGGCACAACATGTCTCAAACAACTCCTACTCATACTAGTGGGTTTCAACTATTTACTGTGGCAATAACAGGTCATGCAGTGGAAAGGGGTTCAACTACCGCAACAGGTAACAGTTGAAGCGTTGTTGTCCTAATGCAGTAAAAGAGAGCAAGAGTGAGAGAGTGGGATTGTATCGGAATGCTCAATGGGGTTTGCTTGCCTGGCACTTCTGAAGATATCACTGGGTCTTCATTAGTGTCATCGATCACATCGTCGGAACAGCATCTACTGAGAGAGGGCAAACACCGGCAAACAAGGGAGAACACAATCAATGTAATGCGACAATATGATGCATGATCATGACATGGCAATATGTTGTTGATTGAGCAAAGGGAACTAGCAACCATATTAAATGGAATTGGTTTGAACCAAAGGTTCAAATTCAAATTCCATATGTGATTATTCAAATGCCATTTAGTCAAATTGTCCTAAACAGTGGCTGTAAGTTATTCAAACATGCATGAAAATGCCATAAACAGATTCCTTGGATTTTGCTGATCAATTTTCATATATAAATTATTTTCATCTGAGTTATAGATTATTTTCTGTGATTTTTTAGAAGTTTTGGCTATTTTCTGAAATAAATAAATCATTTCTGATTTATTTTAAATTACAGAAAATAGTTACTGCGTCAGCACTAGGTCATGCTGACATCAGCAAGTCAACAAGCGGTCCAGGTCAAACCTGACAAGTGGGGCCCACTGGTCAGTGACACAACTGACTAAACTAACTTATTTAGCACTAACCTAGTTTAGTTAGCCGGGCGGGGCCCACATGTCACTGAGTCAAAGGTCTAACTAATTGCAAATTAGCACTAATCTAAAATTAGCAGGGCACTGGGCCCACCTGTCAGTGTCTACTTAAGCTAATGACAGTAATTAAAACTTAACTAAAAACCTAAACCAATACTAGTCAAGGGCTAGCCCACAAGTCAGTGAGAGAGAGGGGGGTCAAACTAGGCAGTGGGGTCAACCCATGCCGGTCAACGGGTCAAACTCGCCGGCGTTTAGCTGCCGGCGAGGCCCGAGACGGCGTCTGGCGTCGGGTTTCACCCTCAGGCGACCAAACGAGCGGCGGAGGGGCTCTACGTTGAGCTGGGACTCGCCCGCATCCATTTATGCCATCGGGAGGGGCTGACGTCGACCGGGCTCGCCGGAAACAAGCTCGCAGTGGCGGCCGGCGTGCGGGTTAGTGCGGGGACGCGGCTGTAGTGCTCAGGCGAGCAAGAAGAGTGGCTAGCCAGCCTACTAGAGGCGCCAGGAGCGTGTTAGTGCCCCTAGAGGGAGCAGGAGAGGCTCCGGAGCGCGGCTCGCCGGCCATGGCGGACGACGGCGTCGGGTGCTCGCGGGGCGGCGGCTACGGCGACCAAATGGAGGCGGGGTTAGGGGGAAAAAGACCGGGGGCTCACAGCGGTGCCGTAGGGATGGCTAGCGTGCCCGGGGAAGCGACGACGCAGGCGAATCGATGGTGGAGGTCCTCGGTGGCCGGCGATGAAGAAGGCGATGATGACAATGATGGAGGACGTCCGGCGTCGCCTGGCTTGGTGATGAGGTCAAGGACGAGATGGCCGAGCTACTGGGCACGCCAAGGGGTCGAGGGGAGGCTCTGGGTGCGGCAACCGCGGGTGGCGGCGTCGGTGGCGTTCGTCCATGGCGAAGAACATGGGAGGGAGAAAACTAGGGGGAATTGAGGCGTCGGCCCGATCCAGACGGCAGCCGGGAAGGTCGAGGCGGTGTCGACGTGGTCTGAGGAGGCAGGCAGGCAGGTGGCGTGGAGGCACGGCCGTGCGGGCGCGTCGGCCACACGCCTGGCCGACTGGCGCCAGGAGGACGACGGCGGTGGTGGGCTGGGCCTGGTAGGCCGGCTGTCTACAGGCTTCTAGTGGGCTGCACAGTAGGTAGGTCCAGGTAACTTTCTCTCCCTTCTCTTTCTATTTAATTTCTGTTTTCTATTTTCTGCTTTTGTTTTGCTTTAATAAAAATGCCACAACATTTTCATAAATCTTGGAAATATTTGTGGGCACTGTCTGGATTAATTCCAACAACCCTCATTTACCTCCAAGATTATTTGGACATTTGAAATTATCTATAGGATTGAAATGTCCAAATGCAAATATCTATGATTTAATTCAAGGATCCAAAATGGCTCCCAAAATTATGAAACCATTTTTGGCAGAGGTTTTAGCCAAGACCAAAAATGATGAACATTTTGTGAAGGGCACTTTGGGTACATTGAAAAGTATTTATTTGAACCTAGTTGAGATCACTTGGTGCTAGGGCTTGAACAACCCTAATTCAAGTTTAAAAGAAAATTAGACATGATGCAACACAAGATTAGCTAGACCAGAGCATACCAGAACTAGGGATGTGACACGAAGTCTTCTGGGTTGCGTTTGTTCGAAAAATGATCCTCGCGAAGGTTTCATTCCGTTTGGACTCCGTTTGATATTCCTTTTCTATGAAACATTGAAATAGGCAAAAAAACAACAATTTGCACGGGGCCTTGGGTTAGTAGGTTAGTCCCAAAAATAATATAAAAGTGCATAATAAAGCCCATTAAACATCCAAAACAGATAATATAATAGCATGGAACAATCAAAAATTATAGATGCGTTGGAGACGTATCAGCGTTACCAACATGAAGCCACGGGGCAGTGCAACTACTCCACCTGCTCCTTGATACATATGCCTCCTCGGGAGTCATCGAGAGATGGCCTCAGGAAGTCACCTCACGAGAGGGCCTCACGAGTCGACTAGCGATGCCTGACGATGCGCGCCGCACGAGGAGGGGATCCTCTTGAGGTGTTATCTACGAGGCCTGAAGATGGGACCCATGCGGGGCCCCGCATGATGAGACGCTGGTAGACGAGCTTGGGTAGATCTCACTCCCAACTCTAGTCTCAATTTGTTTAACTTCCAAGTATATTGGGAATTGTCAGGACAAGATTGCCATCGTGTGGCTCGCCCCTTTCTTTTCCAGCTACCAAGTACCTGATGTGAGTCTTCCTTGCTCCTTTATAGTTTATGTAATTTCTTTCGCTCTATTCTGCTATGTTGACTTTTGTTTTGAGTAGAAGGATGCTGCGTGGTGGAAAACCGATCCTCGAGTTCCAACTCCACCAAAAGATGACAACCTTGAAGTGGTAGATAGGGACGGGGAAAATGACGAAGAAGAACTTGAATCCCTTGGTTGCCTGCATAATGAACTTGCTGATGCCACTTCTTCTCAGGGACAAGCCGGAACCAACAAAGCTGAACAAGCTAACATAAACCCATCTACTTATGACTTGGAGACATTAGGTCAAAGGAAACCCTGCCTTGCGGTTCGTAAGGTACCATTTTCTCAGGGACAAGCCTTCTACTCACCAGGTGAGGACCTAAAACATTTGACCCTTGGGCAAGTCAAATCAAGACTTCGTGGAGCCGCTTAGTCCGGGATTACCAGATGACTTCACCTTCGTTTGATGAGTCCAGCGCCAGCCAACTACCGGCTTTCAACATCAACCATGGGTAAGTTGCGTAATTTTTTTAATTCATAACATGCTTCTTTCATCAATTGGCGTATCATGCTATCGGCGTTATGGGAACCAGGGTACCCAGACTTGTCTGCGTGGGGCCCACCGCATGGCTCCACCAATGGCCTGGTATGGCCTATCTTCAGCATTAACAAGGCAAGACCCTCGCGAGGGGCGAAGCCTCGTGAGGCGGACGACATCAAGACCTCCGAAAGAAGCGCCCTCCTTAGGCAGCCGCTTGAGGAGCAAAGTTTCCTATGCAAGTTCCCACCTCACGATGATCAAGTGATGCAAGCCATGACGACCCAGACCAAGCGGGCGCAGAAGGGCAGGTTTCCACTTTGGGGCTAAGAAGGTAAGCGCATTCGCGGAGTCCCGGGGAATCAGCCAATGGTTTCCATTTCGGTACAACAAGACCGAGACCGCCAGGACGGCAGGACGGATGTCATCGTCGAGCCCACCACGCGTCATGTCAAGGAACTTTGCAGGCGAAGACTACCTTTCGTCAGTATAAGATATACTTCTTGTTCCCTTTCAAATTGGCCATTGTGGAATCCCTTCCTGCCTTCATTTTCGGGGAAGAGGACCAAGGCCACTATATATACAGCCTAGCCACTACCCTAGTGTGGGGTCAGACCGGAGATAGATAGGAAGTAGCCACTCACCCAAGAACAGACTTCCTAAGGTTGTTCTTTCCCTTGTACTAGTTCATCCTCACCCCTGTGTGAGGCTAATCCTCCACAAAGAAGGAGTAGGGTCTTACACCGCAAGGTGGCCTGAACCTGAGTAAACTGCCGTGTCCCTTGTCTTTCTTGTTCATCGAGCTAGGCTGTGAGATCAACGACTGAGCAAAGAGAGAGGTTGAGTTTTTCACAGACGCCCCAGAGTTCGAACCTTCTTGGGACTGCGGAGCCCTAAATCTGACATTTGGCGCGCCAGGTAGGGGCGTGTCGAAGCCTCTCTCCCATGCCGGTCGTTGCCACTTCTCCACCAGTCCCATGGCCGACGCTCTCCGAGTTCACGGTGAGCATCGGGCGGCCCTTGTCGCCCTCGTCGTTTAGACAACACCCCTATGGACGGCATCCTTTGTCGCTCGCCGTCGCCAACGGCCAACGATGCCACCGGCCCCGCGGCCCACGAGCAGCAGGACTCATTGCTGCCACCCTCCATGCGGCGTGATGAACGCACTGCCACTCCATCACTGACTCTGGCTGCTTCTTCATCATCCCATGCTCGACGCGGGCTAGCGAACTCGCAGGTCGCGTTGCTCATGGCACGCATGCTCCTGCGCTACCGCCCGGCCGACGACCGCTATGAGGACTGGTTGGACCGCATTGCTGAGCTCGCCAACACCGCTGGAGAAGCCCCCGTGTCGTCCCGTTTGCTGTCTCCCCCTCCACTTCAAGTGGGCGACGTGGACCACGGCACGCTCGTCCTCCTCTCCGGCACGATATTGTCCCCGAGCCATGGCGTGAGGCCCCCTAACGCGACCCGCCACGCAGGGCGCCCGCACGCGACAAAGCTGCCAAGTGGTGCAGCGCCGCCAAGGAGAAGCGCGTGCGCCACCTGAGGTGGCGGCACGCGAGTACTCAGGCCATGCTACCCCTCCGTAGTGGGCTCTTGTGAGCTCGGTAGGCTGCCGAGCATTCACTCCGGAGTTGCACCGCATCATCTGGCTCGACAAGCTCAAGCCAGACCTGCCTCCAGGCTATGATGGCACCCCTAACCCTGCTGAGTTCCTTAAACTCTACGAGCTGAGCATCGAGCCGGCGAGCGGCAACGATAAGGTCATGGCGAATTTGTACTCCATGGGCCTCAAGGACGGCACGCATTCGTGGCTCTTGAACCTCCCCGCTGGGTCAATCTCCTCCTGGGACAAGATGCGCGAGAGCTTCATCTCCAACTTCTTGGGAACTCGTGACCGCGCCCATGCAGAAGGCGACCTGTGGCGCATCAAACAGCAACCAGGGGAGACCCTGCGCAAATACATCCAACATTTCACCAATGTTCGCATCAAGATTCGCAAGGTGTCAGACGAGGCCATCATCTCAGCGTTCACTGATGGCATTCGGGACGTTAGAATGAAGGAAGAGCTCGCCGTCCATGAGGACCTATGCTCAGCTCTAGAGATGTTCAATATGGCGACCAAGTGTGCGATGGCAGAAGAGGGTCGCCTCTCGCTCGTCGATCTTTCAAAGGCCGACTTTGAAAACAAGAAGGCCAAGGACAAGGACGTGAAGCGCAAGGACCCGACTGCGCTCGCATCCGAGCCAGAGATGAAGCGCAGCTAAGCAACTTGTCAAGAGACAGAGAGTAGTGTATGAGAAGCGTGATAAGGAAAAGGGTCGGAATGTTGCTGGCGGTAAGGGCCGAGGTGATGAAGTAAATCATCTCGGCAAACCCCTTCGGAACCAAGGAAAGTCTGCCAGAGGTAGAGAAAAGGGAGTCTGTGATGATGAGCGTGATGGAGGGGATAAAGAGGAAACCAGTGAGCAAGATTTTCAGAAGGCCACTGACGCCCTGTGCATTGACGGAGGTGCATCTCTACATGCCTCTCACCGTCAACTCAAGCAGTGAGCACGAGAATTCAATGCCGTGGAGCTAGTGCCAGAGGCCCAGAAGCCGCTCAAATGGTCCCGTATGCTCATCATCTTTGACATGAAGGATCATCCTAGCCATACCATTGTGGTAGAAAGCTTGCCATTGTTGATCGCTCCAACAATTCGCAACCTCAGGGTCACAAAGATGTTTGTGGATAGTAGGGTCGGGTTTAATCTAATTTCCCCAGTAGTTATCAGCAAGCTTCAAATAGCAGAGGAAGGCTAGAGGTTACCGGCATGTTTCAAGGAGTTAATCCCGACAGGAGTCATCCTAAGGGAAAGATCATGTTGCCGATAATGTTTGGGGGAGAATTGAACTACCGGACTGAGAGGATTGTGTTTGATGTGGTTGAGTTCCCCCTGTCGTACAATGGGATTCTTGGACGCCCGGCACTGGCTAAATTCATGGCGGCATCCCACTATGCCTACAATACCTTGATGATGCCTGGACCACGAGGAGTTATTACCATTCCGTCACATGAGAAGGATGCAATCATTTGTGTGGACAAGATGTACCGGGACACAGTCGCAGCAGAGGTAGCGATAGTAGCAATTCCCGCCAAGGACAGTAAAGAAAAGAAGAAGGATTGTAAGACCTCCGGCAAAGAGTCTGGGAAGTGTGCCCCCACCAAGTGCACGGCATCCATTGACAATGTGCCGGAGTGTTCCTACAACAAGAAATCCAGGGTTACTGCACCCCAAGTTAGAAGGTCGCGGCAGGACTGGGTAGCGTTGATGGTACTTTCACTATCAGCGCCACCCACGATGACAAATAGGAAAGTGCACTCGTTGCCTTCTTGCGGGCGAATATCAATGTCTTTGCCTCGCAACCATCTGATATCCCTGGTGTTCCCAGGGAGGTAATCGAGCACCACATTGTTGTCTGCCCACATGCCCACCTGTCAAGCAGAAAGTCCGGAAGCGAGCCTTGGAGAGGCAATAGTTTATTGCAGAAGAGATCAAGAAACTTGAGACAGCTGGTTTGGTCAGAGGAGTGCTGCATCCAACATGGTTCGGAAATCCAGTGGTTGTCTGTAAGGCGAACGGAAAGTGGAGGCTTTGCATAAATTTAACAGATCTCAACAAGGCTTGCCCGAAGGACCCGTCTCCCTTATCGCGTATTGATCAGATTGTGGATTCCACCTCTGGTTGTGATTTTCTCTCCTTTCTGGATGCATACTCTGGATATCACCAAATCTTCATGTTGAAGGAAGATGAAGAGAAGACATCGTTCATCACTACAAGCACGAGACGACAGGCCGTCTAAGGTGCGGCTACCTGGGGTATATATGAGAACAATATAAGAGAGTCCTTGGAGGACAGTAAACGAGTTGTACTCGTGCGTGTCGGTACGAACGCAAAGGCCCACACCGTATGTACTACGTCTAGTTCAATATGGTAGAATTTGGATCACATTTTAACAATCTCCACCTTGAGCCAAAGTCCCTCCAGTAGTCGAAATAAAGTAAATAACTCCATCCAAATCAGCATAAACTCCTTTTGCGTCAAAGTGCATAGGACTAGTGAGAAATACCAACTAAGCTTGAGCAAAGCTCAAACTTATTGGTAGGAACTTGCTTTGTCATCATATCAGCAGGATTATCATGAGTACTTATCTTGCATACCTTCAAATCACTTTCAGCAACATCTCGAATATAGTGAAATCTGACATCAATGTGCCTTGTTCTCTCATGATACATAGGATTATTTGTAAGATACATAGCACTTTGTCTGTCACTAAATATGGTATGGCAAGATGAATCTCCACAAAGCTCAGTGTACAAACCTCTGAACCAGACAGCTTCTTTGCATGCCTCAGAAATAGCCATATACACAGCATCAGTAGTGGAACAAGCCACAATAGACTGCAAAGTTGCTCTCCAACTCACATTACAACCACCAATGGTGAAAACATAACCTGTGAGTGATCTTCTCTTATCCAAATCACCAGCAAAATCAGAATCAACAAAACCAACAAGTCCATCTCCAGTTTTCCCAAACTGTAAATAAGCATTTGAAGTACCTCGCAGGTATCTGAAAATCCACTGAACTGTTTTTCAATGCTCTTTTCTAGGATTAGCCATGTATTTACTGACAACACCCAATGCATATGATAAATCCAGACGGGAACAAACCATGGCATACATAAGTGAACCAACTACACTCAAATAGGGAAATTTAGACATGTACTAAATATCTGCATCTGACTTAGGACATAAAGCTGATGATAATTTGAAGTGTGCACCTAACGGAGTACTCACCAGCTTGGCATTATGCATATTAAAACGTCGAAGAACTTTATCAATATATCCCTTCTGACTTAGATATACTTTTCCAGATGGTATATCTCACTACAAAAAAAATACACTTCAGTGATGATACGTGTTTGTCACAGTAGGTCACGTTTTCTGTCATGCATGTACATCCATGACAAATTTATGACAGAATCAAGATAGTCATACATGTGCTGTCGTAGAAGTGTTCCATGACATTACCAAAATTATCATCACGGAAGTGTCCACTTCCAGGACGATAAATCACGCGTCATAGAAGTGCTTTCGTCAAGGGTGACCGACCCGTGGCATCCACCGTAACGAAACGCCGTTAAGCTATCGGGTCTGGTTTTGGATCCGATAACCCGTTAACAGCCCCGACCAATGGGGATTTTCCACGTGTAAAATCATCATTGGCTGGAGGAAACACGTGTCAGCTCACCGTTGGGACAGATGTCATCCACTCATTGGACCCAAAGCGCCTATGATACGTCGACACGTGGCACGGCCCAACAGAGGCCCATTCCTGTGAAAAAGGCCGGCCCGTTTTACTTGGTTAAAAGGTGGCGGGCCGGCCCACGGCAAGCCTGTTAACGGCATGTTCGCATATAGCCCATTTGTAGCCTGCTAACCCTGGGCCCGTTTACGGCCTATCCGAATTAGGCCCAGTAGCGTCATCTGGGTCGTCCAATATAATTCCAGTCCATTTTAACTTCCGGCCCATGAATGGCCCATGACGTCTTTTGGCCTATGATACGTTGACACGTGGCATGGCCCAATAGAGGCCCATATAGGTTAAAAGGTCAGCCCAGCCAAAAGCCCATAGTACTTACTTAGGTACTAGTGGGCCAGCCTAATAACGGCCTGCTTAATAAAGGCCCATTTATGGCCTGAAGCCAGATCTGGCCCGTTAATTGTTCCCCGGATATTTGGGCCCATTTACAACGCGAAGCCAGATCTGGCACGCTAATTGTTCGCCGAATATTTGGTCCCAATTACAGCCCAGTGACTTTCGGCTTGTTAGAGGCCCGATGTAGACATGGGCCCATTTTAGCCCGGTGTGACTTTCGGCTTGGGAATGGCCCGTGCTGCCCATGGGCCATATATGGTCCGATAGGACATCGGGCCCATTAACGGCCCGTGATAAACGTGGCATTAGTTAAGCCCAACGTGACTTTGGGCCTGTTAAAGGCATGTCGCATAATTCAGCCCGTTGATGTCTGTACTATAAGCTTTCGGCCTCTTAAAGGCCCATGATATCAGTGGGCCAACTAAGGCCCAAGATATGTTTCAGCCTTGTAACTACCCGTGATATAACTGGGCCCAAAAAGGCCACGTCTACATTTCAGCATGCTGAAGGCCCGTCGACGAGTAGTGAAAATTGAGGCCCAATATGCATTTTGGCCTGCTAAAGGCCCATGGTTTCATCTGGGCCGTAATAGGCCAGTGCAATATTCAGCATGTTAATGGCCCAATGCTACCTGGGCCAAACTAAGCGCTGGGTCCACAAAAAGCCCAACTAAAATATAGGCCGGTGTAAGTTGTGGGCCTCGCGCCAAGTGTGAAGGCCCCAATGATTCGGGCCCAAGAAAGATGCAGGCCGGCCTAATTGTGGCTCGCTAAACACCAGGCCTGTTAGAGGCGAATGTTTCGGCCCGGTCGACTACATCTGATTTTTTTTCAGAGAGCGAATGATGGTAGTAACTAGTAAGAATTAGGAACAAACCTACTCTGTAAAATAAAGAAATTATGGCATAGTAACTAAGAATAAACCTACACTATACAATAAAGGATTTATGGTATATTACATCCACTTGGCATCGAAGTTCACCACCAGTGATCATAACGCGCAACGAAGAAGCAGATTAAAAAAATTGGGTACCATTGCAGCGTAACAAAATAATACTGAACCGAGACCACTTCCTAGACAGTTCAAGAAAGGTAGCCTTGCACGGGAACTGCTGCGCAAGCTGCTGAGCAAGGCTGTGAGACCGGCCTAGCATGTCGGTCGTAGCTTCCAGGTGTAGCTGTTTAGCGATGAGGCTCTCATTGGTGTTCTCCGCAATCTTTCTTAGATATAGGACTTCAAGTCGAAGTTGAGTTGAATAATGCCTTTCTGGTAAAATTTGGGACTGAAGAAGTCGAACTGATTCAGACAATGAATTATGTGAGCATGTCTGACTGCTAGTCTCAAGTGACATGAACACTGCATCAAGACAAGACTTTCGGGTTGTCTCGCTATCTTCAAGATGTTTTGCCTTCTTTGTTGTAATATATGTTGGGTTTGTCTCTCAGCCTTCAGCAGACTTGTGCATGCCATCAGGCATATCACCCTGAAACAAAGCAGAGAGATAACAGGTTTTGCACGTGTATAAACAAAGATGATAAATGTGCTGTCAATTCCATCCAATTTCAAATTAGAAAATAAAGAGTAAGTTCAAAATATCAATAGCATAATTTGGCATTGTTTATAATGCGGGGAGCTTCACCACACTGCTGGATTACCATTTCAACATAACAAGCATAGATGAAGGGCAAAGAGAATCATTGTATCTATTTTGGTTAATGTGCATGGCATGTTGTTCATATCATCAGCCACATCAGTAAGATAAAATAGGAGATGACAAGGTGCAAACATGGGCTGCTTCCCCACACACTAGATTATATATCCACAAAAACAAGCATACATATAGGGAGTATTGAGTAATGTGCATGGTATGAATAAGGAATTTGGTTTTACAAGTAAAACTGAGAACTTACGGTTCTGGCGAACATGCATTTTGGTAGAAACAGCAAACTAACATCAGTAAACGATAGGGAGTACGAGCAAATTAAATAGCAGTTGAGGATAAAGACTTTCGAAGGACTGACTTACATTAACGGTTAACACCGGCTTTATAATGCCCTTCTCCATGTCAAGGGAAGGATAAATCAAGAATTTCAGCACAGAATCTTCTTCATAAGCATTGCCTGTACTCTACATTTTGTAGAGAGTAATTATAGATATGATAATACTAGAAGGGATAGAGGATAATGAAGATAAGATGCAGATTGATGCTACATAATCAACTACCAATCCCTGGAAGTACAAGCATTATAGGAAAAAATATACTGACAAGAGCAATGGGCTACACTTCTCCACTGGAATTGTTGGTGTATTCTACTTTTTGGTAAGATTAAATATAGATCTGATCTTTTTTACTAAATGGTGGGCGAGGGAGATAAGATGGAGAATGCTACACAATGAACCAATCCCTCTTCCCATAATACAAGAGTGTTTTGAACACTGGTGTACTGTACAAAACGTTCTTATATTATGGGACGGAGGGAGTAGCTGTTAATGTAAATACAGTGATAGACGACGTTCAGGCCTTACAAGAGGAATGCAGAGCTAAACCTCTTCAAAAGCATTGTGTTGATTCTAAATTTATGTAAGAGTCCATATGGATCTTATGATGTCCTCCAAATGGACGATAACGAGGCTAAATGTGCAGTGACGCTACATAATCAAACAGCTATGAAAGTAAGTATGGTCATACAGGGCAAGAGGTACTCACAAGAGAAATGCAGTGTGCAGTATAGTTGCCAGATTATGTGGTCCCTTGAGAATGAATGTTCTTCTGCTAATAGTTTTCGTACGAGTGAGACGTTAAGGCAAATGCAGAAATGTAGTTCAATTTGTGATGTGATATCATAGATAGTACCTTACGCTGCAGCCGAGACCAATGTGTAACAAGATTATTCCAGTCACCGTCGGATAAATGTAGCACCAGACACTTTACAGAAATTTCATTTAGAGGCTTGCCAGCGAAGTCCGCTTGCCTCAGGTAGGAACGATACTTCATCAAGGAGTATTTGAAAAGTGCAACTAACCCTTGCTCGTCTTCACAATCCAGTTTGGTCCTCGCCTATTTAAAATAATGAAATCTTGTGTCTTCTGTCAGCAGAAACATATGCAGCAATGAACATGAATAACATTAGTACATTACTTACGCGTAAGTTGCGGAGGAAGACTAGAAATTGTTCTGTGTCTGCGGTATAATCTTTCCATGAAGGAAAGATGCGCGCAAAGTTCCTGACAACAATATAAGCTTTGTCTTTTAAACTGGGAAGAAATGGAACAGGGGTCCTATTTGCTGCAATTGGAGCTCTCTGTGGTTCGAAAAGGGATTTGGCAACTGGATTTGGTGTACTCTTTGCTTCAATGGGGGTTTTGCATCATAGAGCTGGTGCTATGTCAACTGGCATAATCATAATGTTTGCTGCAGTTGGGGTCTGCTGAGTTGGGGCATCAGAAATGACCAGTGTAGTAGGGCTACAGTCTGCTAGAGTTGGGGGGTTTTGTGGGTCAGGTGATATTGCAACTACACCTAATGGGCTATTTGATTTATCAGGTGCCACTACCTTTTCCAAATACTTTGCTTGTGCACCTCCATGATCAGAAATCGCCCTCTTCCTTTTGAACGTCTGATACACAAGAACATCATTTGAATGGATAAATATGGTATGATGACAGATGGAATATGTATTGAAAATGGATAGGTAGGGTGTATTCACATACATGATGTGTAAACTAAGCTAATGGCAGTTCAACAAAGTAGAAGCAATGCAAAGCATCAGTTGCAAGATATGTGCGACAAATATAACCTTGAAAAGTTAGAGCAAGCACCTTGATGGGGGAATAAGATAGGGCATCTTCCTCTGACTCCTCCACTAGCGAGCTACATTGACTTAGGTCTCCCTCTAGCTCAGAATCACTGTTAGGATCATATTTTGAGCATGAATCTGTAGGTGGAGAGCGTTTGCATTGCATTGCATCCAGACTTGATTTCAGTCCCTTAATGCCATGTTTGACAGCCATGGCATTGTTCTGCTTTATTCTTTTCATGCGCGCAAGCTCATAATCATTATGATGTTGTTCAGAATCTGAGATTCATGAAAACTGAAAAAGTAGTTAGATTATCTATGGAATGCATTGCGGATTCAACTCGAAGAGTGTCTCCCTATAAACCCGTTCATATGCAAAGCTCACCCCCCCAACCGCGCTGACCAGACCACACATAGAAATACAAACCCCTTATGTCTCTATAACAGGCAGACACACATTTCAAAACTAAAGTAGGGACATTAGAATCATATGAAATTTACATTTGAACAAATAAACTATGGAATTATGAGTGGCATAATGTTTAGCTTCAAGGGTGGAGTGTTGGTAGTGCGACACAAAGCAAGTAGGCAAATTGTATTCCATGTAAAAGATCGAAGCCTATGTAAAAGCTGGAAATGACACTTTGTTTCTATACAATGTAGTGTTCGTTGCCCACACATGATGGAAGAGATCACATAGAGAAATACTATTCACTCATGTCTACGGTGGAGTATTTAGAAAAAGGGTGGTCCACCCTAAAAGAAAATTGACAACAAATATGACAACGCAAGCATAGATGTAGTGAATCAATCATTTACTTGTGAGCTTACTAGGACAAGTATGCAGAATTGTAACTGCAGTAAGAGACCGTCCAAAATCTGAATCAAGAAGTTTGTCTAGCACTTATTGTTTGCAACTAATCGACGTTAATAATAGGATATTATATCGAATGAGTAAGAAAGACAAGTAAAATTGTTAACAAACCTGGTTTGTTGTAGTAATCTGGGTCAATGTCGCTACGACCAACAATCCAAAATGACTAGTGCCTATTCCTAGGGCCGGAATTTTGAAAACCCAGTGAACTTTACAGGTACTAAAGATTACCGAAATACATCTGAACCATTAAGTGTAGGTAGCACTAAGCACACAACAAACCCTAATGATAGTCCTGCCTAATGAGTAATGAATCAATTAGAAAATTGGTGATGAGGAGTGGCTGCTGAGTGATGAGGACTTATCTCTGGATAAATCGGGTTGTCTTAGTGGGTGTTACACGCCTGAGCCCTGAACGGAGTGGGAAGGTAGGCACGGCGGCGTGCCCGGGCAGCGGTGACACTGTTGGGTGAGCGGCTCCTGACCTCCTGTTAGTCCGGCGTCTCCTCCTAGAGTCATGCCGTCCGAGGACGGCAAGTCGCCGGCGTGGCAGGCGGCTGGGGGCGAGTAGAGATCGGAAGCGCGCAACAGAACGGATGGGAATCGGGGCCTGGTGTGACGCCCCAAGACCGACGCTCCAGAAGACTTCCAGCTATTCCGGGTTTCCTAGTGTGTTTCATATTGCTTGCTTCATTTTATTTTGCATTGCATCATGTCATCATGCCATCATGTCATAAATCTTTTGAATCTCATCTAAATAAATTGTGTGGATCTTCGATCCATTTAAATCGAGGGAAGAGTGACTTCTCATTATAACATATCCTCCTAATATTTAGGGAGCTATTATAAAATTATTCCATCGCTTTGGAATCACCATAACACACTTGAGAATATTCCCATGCCTCTTTTGCTTCAAGTTTCACCTTCAAATCTTGTCCATAATTCTTATCTCTTTTATCGAGGCTCCTCCTAAAGTCTCAACATTTTTGGACACTTCCTAAACCTTGTCCTAATTCAAACCATTTGAATTAAATTCAAATGAGTTTGAATTTAACTCTTGCATTCATGCCTCTCCTATTTTTCGTGGAACATGCGCATTTTTGCGAGTCCGGGAAAATTAACCTCATGCCCTAATTCCATCCCTAACCTCTATTTCTTTTCTTTCTCTTAATTCTTTTATTTTTTATTTTTTTAGAGAGAGAAGAGAGAGAGAGAGGGGCAAAGAGACCAGCTGGGATGAGCTCCCCTGCGGCCCACCTATGGCCCATCTGGCCCAAGGCCTCCTGGCCCAGCCTCTCTCTCTCCCCCTCCAACCCTAGCTACCCTAGCTCGATCCCATCTCCCCCCTCTCGTTCCCTCTGCCGCTGCCACTCAACACACGCACACCCATCGCTACCAGGGGAGGAGCCTGACCCCCCTCACCCTCCACCTCACTCGATCCACGACCGCTCCCCCGAGCACAACGCGTCCCCGTGACACGACCGCCGCCGCATAATCGTCCCCGCCGCCGACTCTGCCCCGCCGCTGGCAAACTTCGACGCGGCCGCCGCCTCGTTGCTCCTCCAACCGCTTCCGCCGGTGCTCTACTCCACCTCCCACGCGCCGCGCCCGATCCCGTAGTCGCCAGCATAGGGGGACCGCGACGGCCTCGTCCCTGCGACCCCGAGCGTCGCCTCCCGTGTCTCCTTGCTCCACCGAAGCTGCCCGTCGCCACCATCGCTTTGGCCCCGCACGCGCGCAGCCGCCGCGAGGCCTCCTTCCTCCGCTCCGCTGTCCTCTTCCTCGCCTCCATGCCTTGCCGGCCTTCCACAGCAAGTCGCCACGCCCCTGACCCTGCTTTTCCTCGTTGCCGTCTTGCTCCAGCACCGGCAACAAGCTTTGTCGTCGCCGCTCATCCCAAGTCTTGCACCGCTGACCCCCTGAAGAACAGTACCCGACACCCGTGGCCTCTGTTGCTAGTTTCATGGACGTCAAGTACCGCTACGATGACTCTGGATGTCTACGACTGCCAAGTACCACTACGACCCGAAGACCCAAGTTACGCCAAGTACCAAGACGAACGTGAACGACTTCCGTTAGCCCTCCAAGTTCGACTACAAGTGCCATGAACGACTACCGTCGTCGTCGAGTACCACTACATCAAAGGGTGTACCACTACCATCAACCCTTGACGACCCGATGAACGACTACTTCAACTACCGTCGCCGTGTACCACTACTTCCTCTACACCGCTCCGAAAACGCACGCTTCAAAGGTATACCGCCGAGACGACGCCCGTGGATGAATGTTGTGTGATGTATGAGATGAACCGTGTGTTTAAATCGTATGCGTTTGACCGTGCACGTTCCTCCTCGTTTTCCATGTCGCCGACCCGTGGGAACCCGGTTTCCGAGATCACCCCACCTTCTTTCGCATGACACGCTCACGTCGCCCTTCATCTTTTGCATCGGTCTCTCAACAAGTTACCGGAACCGATATGTTGTCGTGGCATCATTTTCGGTTATTGCCGCCGTGGCACCCTTTTCTTTCCACCACGGCGACGAAATGCTCCATATCTTGCTCATGTTAAATTTTAATAAAAATTGCATAAAACTTGCAGGTGTCATCCGCATCATGATAACAACATTGAAATGACTAAAATTGTTGTTTGCATTAAAATTGCTAAATGACATGTGGGGATTTTCCGGAATTGTTGTTGTTATTTCCGGCCCTATTTAAATTGCCTAGATAGGTAATTTAGTTGTGCTTCACCCCTTGACATGTTAATCAACATTTAATATTGTTGAGTATATGAACGAGTGTGAACTAAATAATTAGATGTGGTGTTTTGTAATATGCAACTCGTTGCATATTGAGCTCCACTTAACTTGTAGTGTTGTTTGTGCACTTTGACATGCCATGCATATTTTAACCGGACAAGCATCATACTTGTTTGTGCATCATGCCATGGTTATGATATGTGTGTTTACCATGTTGTTTGATTCTTTCCGGTATGCTTCTCTTGTTAGCTTCGGTTTCATTCCGGAGTTGTGAGGATTCGTTCGACTACGTCTGTTTGTCTTTTTCATGGACTCGTTCTTCTTCCTTGCAGAATGCCAGGCAAGATGACTATTCCCCGATATCACCTCTATCTCCGCCTTGCTAGTTGTCTCGCTCTTTAGCTATGCCTCGATGCCTAGTCTTGTCTTGTTAGACTCCTATGTTGCCATGAAACACTCTAACCGCCCTCCTAGCAAACCGTTGATTGGCTAAGTACGCTTTTTCTCAGCCCCTCTTATAGCGTTGTTAGTTGCAGGTGAAGTTTTGAAGTTTGCTTCAAGTTTGGAATTCTTTATTGGGATTACACAATATATTTTTTATTTAATTAATGCACATATATATTGGTAATGGGTGGAATACTTGGCCTTCTGCTTGGTGTTTTGTTCCACTCATGCCACCTTAGGACCCGATAAACCGGTGTTATGTTTCTTGATTTTGCGTTCCTAACACGGTTGGGGTTTATGGGCCCCTCCTGATAATTCGCACTGCTTAAAGCTTTTCTAGCAAGACCCAACTTTGGTACTACATTTGCCTAACAACTAAAACTTACCGAGGGATTAATTAACCCGAGGATTTATTAATCAACCCCCGGGCTAGTGCTCATTTTGAGTGTTGATCCAAACTAAAGCCACTTGCGGTGCCACCCAGTTTCTGGGGTCTTTAGTTGCCGTACGTACTGCTCATCCGGTCATGGCCTGAGACGAGATACACGCGGCTACTATCAGGGTGTCGGCACGCCGGGAGGTCTTGCTAGATTAGTTTTACCTTTGTCGAAATATCTTGAGCACGGGATTCCGAGAATACTCGGGTCTTCCCAACATGGAGTTGCGACTCCACAGATAGGGAGCTTGTGATGGGCTAAGTTGGGACACCCCTGCAGGGTTATGATCTTTCGAAAGTCATGCCCGCGGTTATGTGGCAGATGGGAATTTGTTAATATCCGGTTGTAGATAACTTGACACCATATCCTTAAGAATACACTACATGTGTGAGTATCATGATGGTCTTTTTCCGAAGGGCTTCGGGAAGTGAACACGGTGGGGTTATGCATTGTGACAGCCTGATTTTTGCCTTCTTTATTTGCCAAAACTTTATTTTAATTTATTTTAAACCTTGGGATTTTTGAATCATTTCATATGGACTTAAAACACTCGGGTACCCTTGACTTTCACCCAAGTGCCACCTATCCATCTCAAAATGTCATATACCTCTGGACCACTCCAATATACTTCGTGGAATATTTTTCTTATTTGAAAAATATTCATTTTACTCCCCAAATGCCTAGCTAAAAGCTTTGTGCTCCAAAGCAACCTCTAGTTTTCTAGCTCATAAAATTCTGAGGAAATTCCTAAATATTCTTTGGACCCTAGGACACATTCCTGAGCAAAAATATTGCACTACTTTTTGGAATATTTTTGCTACAGAAAATATTTACTATTCTGGACAGAAATGGTAGCTTCACAGCAACTACCATTTTACTTGCTCCATTTCTTCTGAAACTCCTTGTGCATATTCACCTTAGTAACTCATGACTAGCCTCCAAAGCACAACCTCCAACTATTCACCATTTTACCTCAGTAAGCTCTCAAAGTTCCTATCCAGAAACTTACCAGGCGAGTTATTTTCATCCTACTGCGTCTGGAAGTAAACCAACCACAGGTAACTCACCAATCTACCAAGAACAACACGCCAGACACGATTTTTGGCACCAAGTCAGCCCGTAGACATTGGTTCGCGCGGTGACCACGCGTGTACACCGTGCCATGGCTGTCAGTCGGCGCGCTCTGGATGCCGCCGAGCGCTCTATAGAGCGCATGCTCGCTTCCGAGCCTGCCCAAGCGCGCCAAACCTCGCCACCACCATCATCTTCATCTCCACAGTCCACCCCTGGCGCTCGCCGACGCCGGAGCAAGCCGCAGCGAGCACGGACGCCGTCCGGCCAACGCACAGTGCGGTGCGCACTGTGCTCGTCGCCACCTCCAGCGCCCCTGTGCTCGTCCCCGCTCAGCCACAACTCCTGCGTGACTCCGTCTTCTTCTTCCCCCTCTCACTGAGGCCATTTCGTCGCTGGGCGTGGCCAGGTGTCGCCGGCGAAGCCCCGTTTCACCCCTCACGCTCGCCTATAAATAGACCCTCTCCGAGCCGCTCCGAGCACCCAGCTCCACTCCCACACAACCACATATCGAGTAGAAACCCGTGGCCTGGCCGGGCAGGCCTCAGGCCACCGTTCCCGAGCCCGAGCTCACCAGCGATACCCCTCGGGTCGTCGAGGTAGCTCTAAACCCTCTCCGTCCCAAGCGACCTCACCAGGGCCTCCGCCACTCTCTGGTTGAGCTTCTTCACCTAGCTGGAGCTGCTAGAGGCGTTGTAGCTCGTCGTCTTCTTCAACTCCGGCGAGCCCTCTGTTCTGTCTCCGCCTCCGAGCTCCATTCCGACGCCGTCCGTCCACCTCTAGCTACCCTACGGGTACGTGCAGGTGCGCCTCGAACCCCGCCATCGATCTATCCTTTTCGCTTGAGCCAAGGAGCAGCATCGCCGGCGTGCGCTCCGGCGAAACGACGGCCGCCTCTGCTCATCTCCCTCTCTCCCTCTCACCTGACGAGCGGGGCCCGCTAGTCAGCCTCTCCATACCCGTGTGAAACGGTATGAGTGGTGGCGCTTTGGGCGTTTACGCCTTCGACGTCACCCCCCCTTGTTCTATTTATTAAAATTTCTAAATTTGAATAAATTCTAGAGAACTTCGAACTGCAATAACTTTTAAACCATAAGTCCAAATGAATTGATTCTTTTTGCAGTGTGTTCTTTGTAAAGAAATCTTGCAGCACACAAAAAATGAGACTATTTGGTGCCATGTAGATTTTCTGGTGAATATTTGAATGATTCTGGATAGTTTCTCTTTGAACTTTTATTTATTTTCAGAAGAAGAAACTTGTCTTGAGGATCACCAGGAGGCTTGTGAGCCTCATTTGAACTAAGGCAAGCCACAACAACATTTTCATAATGCCATTTCAATATTTGTGATTTTTCCAACTTGAATGAATGATTTATATTATGGATGTTAATTATTTTGTAAAATAATTTATTTTGGTTGCTGTAGTTGTTGGTTTCATTTACTTTACAGAAAGTTGCAGTTTGGTTTAAGTTATTAAGATAGCTAAAAATAAAGTTGGGATATTGAGAATGATTATGGGCATACATATGTGAAGTTACTTTCTTTTACATAAGTATTTATGATAAAATTTTGCTAAGATAAAAGTTTGTTCTGAATTGAAAGTCAAGCATAACCAGAATAATAGTGAATTTAAGATGATATAAGTAAACTTGACCCAGTTATATTTTTTAATGGCATTTTACTTGTTTATGTGTTGCATGTTGGTATATTGCATGGCATTGTATGACACCGGTTATTTATTTCTTCTTTTAGTTGAAACTGTTAATAACTCAACTTGAATAAATTGTTGACCGGGTCATGGTGCCACTGAATCGAGTCTTCCCAGTGCAACCACATTACCTTTATGGGAAGGTCTTGATTCTGTCCATTGAAATGCCTCCTGTCGGTACCTCCAGATAGGGAAGGTTATGGGCATGCAGTACCCTGGCCCTGTAAGCAGACATAACCTTGTGTGCCCGTAGTTAATTTTATGGTACCGAGTTACCGTTTGGGACAATTTTTTTTGTTTGGCCACGACGGTGGTCAGTGTGCCTTTGGTAGGCACAGGACCACCCAGGAATGTTCCAGTGGGAAACAAGTCGGAGTGGACGGAGGAGTGTCATGGCAATGGACGGGTTTCGTCGGAACGCCGTTGGTCCACCCGAATGGGAGAACGAGGCCATGGGTTCCGTGGTGTGGGTACAGTGCACTACCTCTGCAGAGTGTAATTAATCTATCGATAGCCGAGTCCACTGTCACGGACACGCTCAAAAGTTGGTCACACCATGGGTCAACAGATAATAAAATTTTGCTCACTAAGTTCTACAATTTTGGTACTTTAATAAATTGGTGGAAGAGCTACCGAGGTGTTTTGAGACCCAGAATGGGCAGGTTGGTGATCACCGGAAAGGTCACGATTTATATCTTGTTGAAATGAATAAGTTTGTAGTATAATAAATTATCATGAGTAAGATAGACCGAGGTTTTATTTATGCAAAGGCATGAGCACAACATGTTAGTGAATATTCATTTAAGTTTGTTGTTGCATATTTAATATTGATTAATTATCATGATATTGTTTGTCGTTATGATTTTGTTTTCTGTAAGCTTGCAAGTACATTCAAAGTACTGACCTGGCGTGTCATGCCAGATTTCAGGAAAGTTCCACTTGAAAGGAGTGACGTCTGAGTCCAGTCCGTATCGACATCGGTGTCCCTGTGAGATGGAGTCCCGCTACGACGTCGTTCCGCTGCTGCGTAGTTTATGCCCGACGCCCTTTTATGTTCATTAAATAATGTACATATTGTCTAGCCGCACCTTGTGTGCCGCTCGGCCTCGCTAACTGTTGTAATGTAAAACTATGGTCCGCTAGTATCAATAAAGCGGTTGTTTTCTGTACCAAGATGTTGTGTGTTGCCAGAAGACAAGGTCTCTAGGCTGGCAATGCAAGGTAAACCGGTCGCTCTGATCCGGGGTGCCACAACGCTTGGTATCAGAGCCGCGCTGACTGTAGGATGCGTTAGACTAAGACGTGCTGTTTAAACGCTAGATACGCGCTTAGGTTGTGTGCCGGTAGTCTGTCTAGTTGGATATTGATTTACATCTACTTGTAATATTTTTATACTAACCCGATAATTGTTGTGAGTGTAGATGGCTCCGGTGCCGTATCCGTGCCAGTTGCAGGTGATGCCGTACACGTCACTGCACCTCCTTCGCAATGTGTGGCATCGGCTGTACCCTCGTGGAGACGACCCAGTTTATCATGTGTACCGGGAGCGTCTAGCTGACTCAATTTATGAATATCAGGCAGTGGTGACTCTGCGCGGCCGTTCTGACTCTAGCTTCTATACTCGTACCTCTCGAAGCGGTCACGCTTCTACCGCTTCGCTAGCCGTCCAATTTGCTGTATTTGAGATCCTCGTTGAGCTCCGTCACAGCGAGATCCGCATGCAGGACCACCCAGGTTTCCAGTACTACCCTTCTCTGCACGACAACGGTTGTATTCATTTCCCTGAAATAGATCCGGAGTCTGATAGTGTTGCTAGCCATCTTTCCCATTATATCACCGCTAGTTACCTCATGATCCACGAGCTAGCACGCGAGTTGACCCACGCTCGTATTGCTTTAGCCACTACTAGGTCTGTCACCATTCCCGCTTCCTTGGGATTCACCTCTTACGTCCCCAGTTCCGTTTCCCCTACTTCACTAGTCACCCCTCCTAGTAGCTCGGGCACCTCGACCATAACTCCTCTTAGTGCCCCTACTGAGTGGATCTCACTCCTCACTACCCCTGTAGCTCCTATGATCCACCCTACACCTGCCCCAGAAGGAGAGCCTCCGAGGCAACGTCGCCGTGTTACCTTTAACCCCGAGGTTTCCGTTAATCTCGTCAGTTCTGGATCCGAGTCAACTTCAGGAGAGAACCCCGCAGCACCCGCAGAGCAGTAGAGCTCCAGAGTAATAGTAGTTGTCAGACTGATGTACGATGTACGAGTCGTGATGTTTTATGTATGAGAGTACTGTAATCAGGCATGTTGATTTTCTTTTCATGTATGTGTCCTTGTATAATTATGCTGAAGTTATGTATCTTCTACTCGCTGTTTTCTTCGCAATTCTGTTTTTCCATCGATTTTTGTTGTTGGCTTTCCCCAACTATTTTGCTTTTGAATGCTTCTCATCTTGATTGCGTTGTCTTGGGAAAAATCCAATATAGGATGACGCGGGGAGGCAACAGTAACAGCGCTCATGAGGATGTTCCTATTCGTCGCTCCGCCCGACAGGCAGGACATTCCCCCGAGCCATTCATACCACCGCCTCCATCGCCACATCCGCCTACCACTGAAAAAATCCTGCGTATGTTTGAGGAAAGAAGAAATAATGATCTGCTGGAAGTATTAAAAAGTGTTCACGGTATGATTGGCCAGAATGGACAGCAGAATGGTCATTTCTCCAAGCTATCAGATTTTCTGCGAACTTAACCTCCCAGTTTCAGTCAGGCAGTTGACCCGTTGGATGTCGATGATTGGTTGCGAACCATTGAGAGGAAGCTTGAGATTGCCCGTACAGCCGAAGATGACAAAGTTCCATATGCAACCCACTATCTTGAAGGCACTGCTGCCGTATGGTGGGAAAATACAAAAGCTATGTGGCCTGCTGACGATGCACTCACCTGGACCAAATTCAAGGATCAGTTCCGAAAATATTACATCCCTACTAGAGTAATGATGACCAAGCAGCGTGAGTTTCTTGCCCTCTCCCAAGGAAATCTATCTGTGGGAGAATATTTGCAGCAATTCAACCTTCTGGCCCGTTATTCCCTGTATGATGTGGCCACAGAAGAGAGAAAAATTGACAGGTTTCTTGGAGGATTAAACTCACAACTCAGGTGCACTCTCAGCATGCTTGATTTTCCAGATTTCCGATCTTTGTTGAATAAAGCTTTCATTGCGGAAAGAAAACACAAGCTCGTACTGGACAACCGGCCCGCTAACAACGAGCACAAACACAAGTTTGAACCAAGAAAAGAAGGACCACCGGTGTAGAAGGCTCGAACCTGGTAGCAAACTCGGGTAGATTACAAGCCCAATTGGCAACAAAATGTTAACAAGACTATTACCCAAGTCAAGAATGTTGTCACCAACCCAGTGCATGAGGAGCGTCATCGCAATAATTCTTGCTTCAATTGCGGGCAAAGTGGACATTATGCCCGTCAGTGTCCCAAGAACAGCAAGGCGAATGCCTTATTTCGGCCACAAGTCAACTTCATGGGGTCATACCCGGACCAGCAAAACATCACTGGGCACGTCAATCACCTCTCCGCAGATGAAGCCCAGGAAAACCCCGAAGTAGTCACCGGTATGTTTTCTATTAATAGCATACCTACAGTAATTTTATTCGACTCGGGGGCTTCCCACTCTTTTATTTCTCGGAGTTTTGTTGCCCAAAACATTTTTTTTCTTGTTCTCTCTGGTACAAAGCCCGGGATCTTTAATCAAGAGTAGTCTGGTCTGCCGTGGCTTGGAAATCAATATCAACAGAATAAGCTTTCCAACTTCCTTGATACTCATCGAGTCAGCACAGTTGGATGTTATTTTGGGCATGAATTGGCTGACTCAATACCAAGTATGCTTAAACTATGCAACCCGAGAAGTCACGTTGATCAATCAAGAAGGGCAAGTTACAAAGTTCTACTCACGCAAAAGCATACCAAAGAAGGGGATGATATTCACCGTCGTGGCTGAGTTGGAATTAATTCCTGTGGTCAGTGAATTTCCTGATGTATTTCCGGAAGAACTCCCAGGCATGCCGCCAGACCGAGAACTTGAGTTTGCAATAGATATGGTACCCGGAACCGCACCATTATTCAAGAAGTATTACAAGATGCCCTCATCAGAGTTAGTGGAATTAAAGAAGCAACTCGATTAAATGCTCTAGAAAGGGTATATCCGTCCCAGTTCCTCACCATGGGGATCGCCTACACTCTTTGTAAGCAAAAAGGATGGTAGCCTCCGCATGTGTGTAGATTATCGGTAGCTGAATGATGTCACTATCAAAAATAAATACCCGCTGCCAAGGATTGATGATTTGTTAGATCAGCTCAATGGGGCCAAGGTATTCTCCAAAATTGACTTATGGACCGGATATCATCTGCTCAAGATTAAAAAGGAGGATATTCCTAAGACCGCATTCACCACTTGATACGGTCTTTATGAATATACAGTTATGTCCTTTGGTCTCACCAATGCCCCTGCCTTCTTCATGCACATGATGAATAAAGTGTTCATGGACTTCCTCGATAAGTTTGTGGTAGTCTTTATCGATGACATACTCATATATTCAAAAAGTGAAGAGGATCACAAGGGACATCTCCGAGCAGTGTTGCAGCGACTCACAGACCATCAGCTCTACGCCAAGTTCAGCAAATGTGAGTTCTGGCTTTAACAAGTCGGATTTCTTGGACACGTGCTATCCGCCGAAGGTATAGCCGTAGACCCCAGCAAGGTCAAGGATGTACTCAATTGGTTGCCACCCACAACCGTATCTCAGATCCGAAGCTTCCTTGGACAGGCGGGATATTACCGTCGTTTCATTGAAGGATTCTCCAAGATTGCCAAGCCCATGACCAAGCTACTCAAAAAGGACAAGAAGTTTGAATGGACAAAATACTGTGATCAAAGTTTCAGTGAGCTAAAGAAACGGCTGACCACCACACCCGTATTAACTCTTCTAGACATCTATCGCAGTTTTGATGTTTACTGTGACACATCCAGACAAGGAATTGGTTGCGTACAAATGCAAGACGGCAAGGTGGTGGCATATGCATCCGGACAGTTGCGACCGCACGAAGGATTATCCTACACATGATCTGGAATTGGCCGCGGTAGTGCATCCTCTCAAAATATGGAGGCATTATCTCATTGGAAAGAAGTGCCAAATTTTTACAGACCACAAAAGTCTCAAGTATATCTTCACTCATCCCGATTTGAAACTCCGTCAGCGAAGATGGCTTGAGCTGGTTAAAGATTATGATTTTGGAATAAACTACCACCCGGGTAAAGCCAACGTGGTAGCTGACGCACTCAGTCAAAAGCCGGTCAGTTTAACTGCCATATTAAATTATTTGGCCGTTGAACTTCAGGAAGAGATTGCTCAACTCCACATGAACATCGTCGAGGCTGGTCTCGCTAACACATTGGAAGTTACCCCCACACTTGAAGAGGAAGTCCGCAAGGCCCAGCCAGATGATCATATCCTACAAAAGCATGCCCAGAATATGCAGGCAGAGCGTGCACCGGACTTCTCAAGAGATCACCTTGGGACTCTCCGATTCCGCGGAAGGATTTGTGTACCAAATCAGTCAGGCCTAAAAAGGAAAATATTGTCTGAAGCCCATGAGTCCTCATATTCTATTCACCTTGGGGGAACAAAAATGTATGAAGACATTCGTCAAATATTCTGGTGGTATGGAATGAAGAAGGATATTGCCTATTTTGTGGCTTGTTGTGACATATGCAACAAAGTAAAGGCAGAACATCAGAAGCCAGCCGGACTTCTTCAACCGCTGCCAGTTTCACAGTGGAAATGGGATGACGTTTGCATGGATTTCATCACAGGATTACCCAAGACTCAGCGAGTAAATAATGCAATATGGGTCATCGTGGACACTCTGACCAAGGTAGCCCATTTTATTCCAGTCAGGACCACCTATCGAGCAGACCAACTTGCACAACTATATGTGTCTAGAATAGTTAGTCTGCATGGAGTACCTCGAACCATCACTTCTGACCGAGGTTCACTCTTATCTCCGCTTTCTGGACACGTCTCCATCAAGCTTTGGGGATAGCCCTAAAATATAGTACATCCTATCACCCTCAAACAGATGGACAGACAGAGCGGGTGAACCAAATACTGGAAGATATGCTGCGAGCTTGCATCTTGGCCCAAGGATTTAAATGGGAAGATTGTCTACCTTACGCCGAGTTTTCCTACAGCAATAGCTTCCAAACCAGCCTAAAGATGTCACCATACGAGGCTTTATATGGCCACAAATGCCGTACCCCGCTAAACTGGTCTCAGATAGGAGATAGTCGTATTTTCGGAACGGACCTCATGATGGAAGCTGAGAATCAAGTCAAGGAAATCAGAGACAGATTACAATTGGCCAAGTCTCGACGAAAGAGTTATTACGATGCGAAGCATCGATAGATCAGTTTTGAACCTGGAGAGCACGTATACCTTCGAGTTACCCCGATGAAAGGAGTCAAGGGATTCCAAACTCGTGGAAAGTTGGCACCCAAATTTATTGGCCCCTTCCCAATTATTTCTCGAGTGGGCACTGTTGCTTATTAGTTGGAATTACCCCCGGAATTGCCTGATGTGCACAACGTGTTCCACGTCTCACAATTGAGGCGTTGCATATCCCCGCCTGAGAAAAAGACTAACGTAATCGACATAGAATTGGCAGAGGATCTAACGTACGAAGAGAGGCCATTCAAAATTATAGATCAGATGGAAAGAGTCACTCGCAGTAAAGTACGGAAGTTTTATAAAGTCCAGTGGGAGCATCACACCGAGTCAGAATCAACCTGGGAACAAGAAGAGTTCCTACTGACATATTATCAGGAAAGGTTTTCCCAAGCAACCAAATCTCGAGGATGAGGTTCACTCTAAGTGGGGGAGGTTTGTGACAGCCTGATTTTTGCCATTTTTATTTGCCAAAACTTTATTTGAATTTATTTCAAACCTTGGGATTTTTTAATCATTTCATATGGACTTAAAACACTTGGGTACCCTTGACTTTCACCCAAGTGCCTCTTATCCATCTCAAAATGTCATATACCTCTGGACCACTCCAATATACTTCATAGAATATTTTTCTTATTTGAAAAATATTCATTTTACTCCCCAAAACCATAGCAAAAAGCTTTGTGCTCCAAAGCAACCTCTAGTTTTCTGGCTCATAAAATTCTGAGGAAATTCCTAAATATTCTTTGGACCCTAGGACACATTCCTGAGCAAAAATATTGCACTACTTTTTGGAATACTTTTGCTACAGAAAATCATTACTATTCTGGACAGAAATGGTAGTTTCTACAGCAGCTACCATTTTACTTGCTCCATTTCTTCTGAAACACCTTGAGCATATTCACCTTAGTAACTCTTGACTAGCCTCCAAAGCACAGCCTCCAACTATTCACCATTTTACCTCAGTAAGCTCTCAAAATTTCTGTCCAGAAACTTACCAGGCGAGTTACTTTCATCCTAATGCGTCTGGAAGTAAACCAACCACAGGTAACTCACCTATCTACCACGAACAACACGCCAAACACGATTTTTGGCACCAAGTCAGCCCGCAGACATTGGTTCGCGCGGTAACCACGCGTGTACACCGTACCATGGCAGTCAGTCGGCGCGCTCTTGATGCCCCCGAGCGCACTGTAGAACGCGTGCTCGCTTCCGAGCCTGCCCAAGTGTGCCAAACCTCGCCACCATCATTGTCTTCATCTCCACAGTCCACCCCTGGCGCTCGCCGACGCCGCAGCTCGCTGAAGCGTGCATGGGCGCGGTCTGGCCAAGGCACAGTGTTGTGCGCACTATGCTCGTCACCTCCTCCAGTACCCTTGTGCTCATCCCCGCTCGGCCACAGCTCCCGCGTGACTCCTACTTCTTCTTCCCCCTCTCACTGACGCCATTTCATCGCCGGGTGGGGCCAGGTGTCGCCGGCGGAGCCACGTTCCCCCCCCTCTCGCTCGCCTATAAATAGACCCTCTCCCAGCCGCTCCGAGCACCCCGCTCCACTCCCACACGACCACAGATCGAGTAGAAACCCATGGCCCGGCCGGGCAGGCCTCAGGCCACCGTTCCCGAGCCCGAGCTCACCAACGATCTCCCTCGGGTCGTAGAGGTAGCTCCAAGCCCTTTCCGCCAATGCGACCTCACCAGGGTCTCCGGCACTCTCTAGTGGAGCTTCTTCACCTAGCTGGAGCTACTGGAGGCGACGTAGCTCGTCGTCTTCTTCAACTCCGGCGAGCCCTCTGTTCTGCCTCCGCCTCTGAGCTCCATTCCGATGTCAGCCCTCCACCTCTAGCTACCCTACGGGTACGGGCAGGTGCACCTCGAACCTCTCCATCGATCTATCCTTTTCATTTGAGCCAAGGAGCAGCGTCGCTGGCATGCGCTCTGGCGAAACGACGGCCGCCTCTGCTCATCTCCCTCTCTCCCTCTCACCTGACTAGCGGGGCCCGCTAGTCAGCCTCTCCATACCTGCGTGAAGTGGTATGAGTGGTGGCGCTCTGGGCGTTTACGCCTTCGACGTCACCCCCCTGTTCTATTTATTTAAATTTCTAAATTTGAATAAATTTCAGAGAACTTCAAACTGCAATAACTTTTAAACCATAAGTCCAAATGAATTGATTCCTTTTGCATTGTGTACTTTGTAAATAAATTTTGTAGCACACCAAAAATGAGACTATTTGGTGCTCTGTAGATTTTCTGGTGAATTTTTTAATGATTCTTGATAGTTTCTTTTTGAACTTTTATTTATTTTTAGAAGTAGAAACTTGTCTTGAGGATCACCAGGAGGCTTGTGAGCCTCATTTGAACTAAGGCAAGCCACGACAACATTTTCATAATGCCATTTCAATATTTGTGATTTTTCCAACTTGAATGAATGATTTATATTATGCATGTTAATTATTTTGTTAAATAATTTCTTTTGGTTGCTGTAGTTGTTGGTTTCATATATTTTACAGAAAGTTGGAGTTTGGTTTAAGTTATTAAGATAGCTAAAAATAAACTTGGGATATTGAGAATGATTATGGGCATACATATGTGAAGTTACTTTCTTTTACATAAGTATTTATGATAAAATTTTGCTAAGATAAAAGTTTGTTCTGAATTGAAAGTCAAGCATAACCAGAATAATAGTGAAGCTAAGATGATATAAGTAAAGTTGACCCAGTTATATTTTTGTATGGCATTTTACTTGTTTATGTGTTGCATGTTGGTATATTGCATGGCATTGTATGACACCGGTTATTTATTTCTTCTTTAAGTTGAAACTGTTAATAACTCAACTTGAATAAATTGTTGACCGGGTCATGGTGCCACTGAATCGAGTCTTTCCCAGTGCAACCACATTTACCTTATGGGAAGGTCTTGATTCTGTCCATTGACATGCCTCCTGTCGGTACCTCCAGATATGGAAGGTTATGGGCATGCAGTACCCTAGCCCGGTAAGCACACATAACCTTGTGTGCCCGTAGTTATTTTTTATGGTACCGAGTTCCCGTTTGGGACAATTTTTTTTTGTTGGGTCACGACGGTGGTCGGTGTGCCTTTAGTAGGCACAGGGCCACCCAGGATTGTTCCACTGGGAAACGAGTCGGAGTGGCCGAAGGAGTGTCATGGCAATGGACGGGTTTCGTCGGAACGCCGTTGGTACACCCGAATGGGAGAAAGAGGCCATGGGTTCCGTGGTGTGGGTATAGTGCACTATCTCTACAGAGTGTAATTAATTTATCGATAGCCGAGTCCACGGTCACGGACACGCTCAAAAGTAGGTCACACCATGGGTCAACAGATAATAAAATTTTGCTCACTAAGTTCTACAATTTTGGTACTTTAATAAATTGGTGGAAGAGCTACCGAGGTATTTTGAGACCCAGAATGGGCAGGTTGGTGATCACTGGAAAGGTCACGATTTATATCTTGTTGAAATGAATAAGTTTGTAGTATAATAAATTATCATGGGTAAGATAGACCAAGGTTTTATTTATGCAAATGCATGAGCACATCATGTTAGTGAATGTTCATTTAAGTTTGTTACTGCATATTTAATATTGATTAATTATCATGATATTGTTTGTCGTTATCATTTTGTTTTGCTGTAAGCTTGCAAGTACATTCAAAGTACTCACCTGGCATGTCATGCCATATTTCAGGAAAGTTCCGCTGGAAAGGAGTGCCGTCTGAGTCTAGTCCGTATCCACATCGGTGTCCCTGTGAGATGGAGTCCCGCTACGATGTCGTTCCACTGCTGTGTAGTTTATGCCCGAGGCTCTTTTATGTTCATTAAATAATGTAAATGTTGTCTAGACGCACCGTGTGTGCCGCTCGGCCTGGCTAACTGTTGTAATGTAAAACTATGGCCCGCTAGTATCAATAAAGCGGTTGTTTTCTGTACCAAGATGTTGTGTGTTGCCAGAAGACAAGGTCTCTGGGCTGGCAATGTAAGGTAAACCGGTCGCTCTGATCCGGGGTGCCACATGCATGAGCGTGAGTAGCTAGAATCACTTATTGATCATCTTTGGCGACCGTTGGCACATTTCTCTTCTCGCTCTGACTTCGTAAGCTAGTGCTTAGTGCTTGCTGCAAACACTCTATTACCTCTCCACACCTAAAGGCTTTGTTAGTTTTGATACCCGGGAATGGGAATGCTGAGTCCTTATGACTCACAGATTACAACACGCACCAGATGCAGTTACAAATGAGTACGATGCAGGGGATGGATAGGAACTTCACTGGGAGTTTGATGAAGAGCGTGGCCGTATGTATGTGACATATCCCGATGATCAGTAGTGGTTCCTACTAGGGGCGATCAGGACTTGTGGTTGTGGTATCTTTTCTCGTTTAGATTTCGTTCGTAGTCGGACCCTGTTTTATTTGGTTGAATGTATGCTATTGTATTAATTGTGTGACGTGGTAAGTGTAAGCCAACTATTTTACCCTTTCATCCATGTTCTTTACATGAGTTGTGCAAAGACACCACACTTGCGATCATTCCAGAATGCGCTTATGTCTCTAACTCGTGCCTCGACACGTAGGAGATATAGTCGCATCCTAGGCATTATACCTGGGACGACCCGAAATCCCAGGATGGGCCGGCCCACCGTGGGCACCCTATAGAGATACACACCCGAGCAGGGAACATGCATTTTCGAAACTAATTTAGGAACATTTTGCTGACCAATTAAACGAATCTATTTTAATAATATCAGATTCGTATTTCAACAACTAAGCTTGTTTAGCTTGATGGGTCGAGCAGTGCTATTATGACACGAAGCACGTATTCTGATTGTATAGTGATCATAAAAGGGGGAAATTGGAGAAATGGTATTTAGCAGCCATTGTTTGCTTCGAACTAAGAACTAAATTCTAAGTGCTGAAAAGAAAGTAGAGTAACCAACTTAAGATCTACTTTCTGGTTGAGATCAAAAAGTTGAGGAGATATGAAGTACCACCTCTCTTGCGGCGCCGTGTAGGCATCGGGGGTGCGATGGCTGTCGGCGGCGTTGAAGCAGATCTGCGATGGTAGACGGGTGCATCAGGGGATAAGTCCCGTTGCGGTGGAAGAGAAGGTCGTGTGAGCAGCCCCGGCAAAGAGGACGACGACGCCGATGAAGCGAGAGGATGTGATGCAAGGCTCTTGGTCCGTCGCTGTGGATGAGAAACGTCCATCTCTAGCAGTGGACGACGCGGTCTTGGTAGGTGCTCCGGCATGGTGGAGGATGGTGGCGATGCATGTAGTGGAGGACGGCGGTGATGGATGTGGTGGAGGACGACGGCGATGGATGGGGTTGCTGACGGAGACTGGTGTGGGGATGGTGTTCTACCGCGGATGGTGTATGAATGCGAAAATGGAGGGAGAGGTACGGGGAACCATGTTTTTGGGACACGCTTGTCTGAAATATGGGAAAGTTACGAACTTAGCCCCCGTTTAAAATTTGGACGTCTTGTCGGTTGGGGATACGACGGTAATCTCGCATCCCGCCAATATTTTCTCAGAGCGATTTTGGGCGAGGAGAGGGTGGTTGGCGCCCATGGTTGGCGCCCATGGTGTATGAACGGGGCTGACAGGTAGGGAAGTTGTGTCACATCTAAGTGAAGTTACAAACCTGCCCCTATTGAAAATATTTGCCTACATCGATTTCGGCCGAGTCGAGTTTTTTTTTCCGCCCACCGTGTATGAATGGGGAAATGGAGGGAGAAACAGAGGTCTTTCGGACGAGCTTGAATCAAATGTGTTTTGCCGCCCATGTTTGGCGCCCACCGTGTCAGAATGGGCTCAGAGGCGGTCGTGTCACGTCTAATTGAAGTTACTATCCTGCCCCTATTTCGAGCAGTGGAAGTCGGGTCGATGGATTGTCGGTGTAATGGGGAGATAGTAATTTCCATCTCCCAAACACTTGCCTTCGGGCAGCCGACGTGGGAGTGGACATTTTGGCGCTTCTTTCGAATTTCGAGACAATAAGCATCCACGTTTACCCTAGCAACGAAGTTCAAATCCATTTTGTATTCCTATACGAATCTTTATAAATCATTCTATGTGTTTTTATATATCTTCAAATGGACGACAAAGATGTATTCCACTGTCATATATGAATATGGTTTACAAATGCCGATACTCAAATTCAGAAGCTAGAATCAAATTTAAGGTGAATTCGAATATTTGGAACACTTCATGTCCAACTCAAATGTCACACGCAACATAATGTGTACTCCCATTTAGATATGTACACAAGAGATGTATCAAAATTCAAATACTGAGTCAATCAACCAAGAATGTACAGAACTAACAGACATATAAACACTTATAGAGTATATGGATCAATAATATCAACTAACATACATAAGCCAGGCCGCTGTACTTTTCTTTGCTACAACAGCATCATTTTTTTAGCCAAGCTACTACAGCATCTTGGCCCTTTCCGATGCGCGCCACTTATGGTCCATCTATACTTCTATTATTGTTGAATGCACATTCAGCCCAATTGTCATATTTGTAGGTCTGGCAGAGCAATCAAAATGATATGTCTCCGAGTCTTATCAATTAATACAGACTTGTGCTCAAATAAAATTACAAGCCAAAAAACAATTATTACATGATCTCTAAAACAAATGGTTTGATTGATTACATGAACAAACAACACAAAGGTTATTCAACGATGGAAAGAATATTTCACCTATGATTTACCAAGTGGGAATTTAATTTCCTTTTTTCCTTCAAGACCTTAACAATGTGGTCAGTCTCAGCTTGCTTTGTTTTGAAATCCACCAAATATTTAATGGTTGTCTTGAGTACTGCTACTGATTGTTTTGTTTGCTTCCTCAACATGCCAACTTCATATCTAAGTGCAGAAGCAGAATCTCTTTCTACCACTAGTTTAGCCTCTAGAGCATCAACAGTTGGCAATTCATAATGCACGATTGGGCCGGTGCCACTGCTGTGGGATGATACAACGTCCATGGGGACCTCGCTCTTTGATCTTGGGCTAACCTGTTTTGACATTAAACTTCCGATTGGATTCAGAAAAGTTGAAGTTAGCAAAACATCTCAACTGGGAGTTATAATAGCAAAACAGTTAAACAAACAAGGAATTAAAGAGTTTCAATACGATGCTGAAAAGTAGTTATTAACATCATTGTAACCCGTTGTTGCAGCAGCAAAGCGGTTAAACAAACAAGTAGCTATTTAAGTTCAGGCAAACAGGTAATTCTTAACAGTAAGTATCAAACACATAGATAGGCGCATTCTATAATAGGATTAACAAGCTGTGGCATTATGTAATTAGTAGCAAACTAAATTAAGCCAAGCTACGTAATTGAACAATTCTGCAATAAGTGGCTAACTAAAATTCTGAGAAGCAGGTAACTGAACTTACGCTAGTTCTTTGTACAGGCACACTGCAACTTCTTTTTCGCTTACAAGGTTGTACGAAGGAGTCCATGGCATCAATTGCTTGGATACGCAGTCCCAATACTTCTTTCTTCCCACACTGCATTGGTAAGTCGAATGGTTAATCTGGTAAGATGGTGCGTCCTCGATATGTTATATGAGGACGTGTAGTCAGACTAGTTGTAGCCACACACATCATACTGGCTTTTACTGTATATTTCATGCGATTACTTTTGGCATATCGAGATCTAAGCAATCTACAATAGGATGAAAAGACTGGCATCCTTCACATTATTGGCGAACTCAGTTCATAGAAACAAGCAATTCAACCATTATGTGGGTAAATCAAAAGCGTCACTGGAATATTTTTCACTACCCCTATCATACACGCAAAAAGGGGCGACGCCACCATAGGGGCTGGTATGGGCGGCCGCCTTGGGTGGCTCGAAAGTGTGCACCTAGTTTGAGTCGTCCAGGTTGGCCCAGGCTAGTTTTGTTCTTCCCAATGCACGAGCAGGCAATGTAAAAAATGAACAAAAATGTTTCAATTTGGATAGGCCAATAACATAAGTGCAAGGCAGGCCCTATAGCAGGCTCGCGGCCCAAACGAGCGCCTCCCATATTGATCGACAGCAGGAAAAATCACAATTCATCCTCTCCAGCCTCCAGTCTGGTTCGCTCCTAACCTAGCCGCCGCTGCACAGACCGACACAGCACTTCCTCGCGCCCTCTTTGGAGGGTGGTCGCCGGGCTTCAAGCGAACGGAAGGACAAGAAGATGGAGATCCAACCCTAGGTGTAGCCTACGTGGGAGGCAGCGGCGGCAGCACGGGCATGGCATCGAGCTTGCACGAACGGACGGTCGCAGTTTGCAAGAGTAGCATGCGCAACGAGCAGGTACATCACATCCCTGATTATATCTAATTCAGCTCTTCAATTTCTGGCCAATAGTTAAACCTGACGGTGTTGTAAAACTACTTGTATGTAGGCAACCCATTAGAAAATGAAACCAATTTCTACTTATTTTATAACTCCCCCAATCAATACTAAACTGACTGAATCTGATGAATCTAATCAAGTTTCCGGTGCAAACATCTAAGCTCATGTTGTTCTTGAGCATGAAGTCTCTAATGAATAGACTGGTAATGAAGGATTTGATGCAAACATTTTACATGCTCCTGGTGATGAACATATAGAGTCTAATGAGGCATCCAATACAAGCATTTTGCAAGCTCCCATTGAAGGATTTATTGTCTAATGATGATCTGCTATGTTGAAAGAGGCATAGAGATTTGTAGACATTGATGACAAGCAAATTATAGTGCATTTTCATGGCTTGAGGAAACGTCGAGGCCATCTACCAGAAAGTCCCCATATCATGACAACGTAGCATAAATACTTTTCTAATCTGTTGTTTGAAACTATTGGCATACTTGAGCAGGATAGATATATTGATATGCAGTTTCCGCAATGGTTATAGGTGCAATTACACTTCGATATTTTCAGCCAGAAAACGAATAATTAAAGCAGGTACAGACCATGTTTGTAGTCCTTGTACACCATGTTGCATTTTGTGGTTTTTGGTGCTTGCATCATTTAGTGTTTATATCTGAACTACTTTGGATCATTACCTGGTTTTCAAAGTGCATGTAGCTTCACATTTCTCAAGTTATGTTTATTTCCGGAGTGCAAGTGCCTTCGTATTTTTGAACTTAAATGTTCGCCCTGGTAACTTCAATTCATGGATCCGCCACTGCACACAAATCATACACGAATGCCATTACAACTTAAATGAAATGCAGGAACTTACGCTAGCTCATTGTACAGGCTCGTTGCAGCTCTGCTTGCGCTTGGGATGTTCCATGTACAAGTCCATGTTACCACTTGCTTGGATGTGCAGGCCTTGTGCTCCTTGCATGCCCCTCTGCATTCTTGATAGGGCGAATGGTTGATAAAATAAGAGGAATCGACCTTGCTGTTGTACCGGAGGACAGATACTTACAAGGTTATACGGGTGTGCAGGATGTGTATCAGATCCCGTAGTGCCGTCATGCTTCGCTAAAAAATTGATTTGCTTGTTTCATATGATATCTCCAGAAGAAATAAGAGTTCAAAGCAGAGTTGGATAGGCGTGTAAGCTAAGAGAATAGTGAAAGGATATCCAAACATCGTCGGACCAGTGCACAAAGGAGTGATGTGTGGATACCTAGTTCGGGCCGGCGTTTGGGCATGCTCGCCTAGCTAGAGTGCGGGTCACTTCAGAGCCATTGAGGGTGATGCGCTGGCGTTGGCTGGCCACGCACGGATGCATATCTTGAGTGGCAGCGGAGCGCTACGATGCGGTGGACGAGGCCGTTGGTGAAGCCCCAGCGGCCTCGGGGGCGGAGGCGCGATGATGTGCTCGGTGAAGTAGCCCCGGTGAGCTGGGAGACGGCGTCGGTGAAGTGAACCTGATGCGGTGGAAGTCGGTGTCTGTGAGGCATGTCGGTTGCATCGGCCGACGTTGTCGGTGGACCAACCGATGCGGTGGACGAATGCGTAGATGAGGTAGCTCCGGTGCGGTGGTGAAGCGCGACCGTCGTCTTCATTGTCGTCGTTCGGCAGAGCGGTGGGGAAAGAGATGAGACGAGGGGCGATTAGAACTTTGCTTGGGTTGGCGGCAAATTAGGGATTTGAGCAATCTGGCCGCGGAAGGGGACGATGGAGAAGGGAGATTTTGCGGGGCTGGAATTGGGACCGCCAGATATTTCAATTCGAAACGTGGAAGCGCGAACTTATTTTGTCGTCGTCCTTTTTTTGAGGGGGGAGGGGGAGGTATGGAGGGGGTGGTTGGGTGCTAAGCGTCCGTCCGACACACGCGACCACGACAACACGACCCTGGTCTGCCTGGTGTGCCTACATTTGAGAATGCAAACGAATCTTCTTTCATTTGCAAACGAATCTGTATGTATTACCATGCCCGTGTTTTCCTTGCAATAATTAGTCATTCGAAATGAGATACTATAAATTAATTAATGATGAGTTATTTGAAGAAAAAATCGAAACGGTATCCACGGTATCCACGCTAACGTGGATTAGAGTGTGTGTCACATAATTAGTTATTTGAATTAGAGTGTGTGTCACATAGCGATCTCCAATTCTAACGTAGATTTTGCATTTCACTGTATCCACGCTACTTTTTTAATACAGATTCATATGTATATGATGAACACCTTGGTAATGAGAAAACTTTTGGATGGATTCAAACATATGACCTACAAAATAGCACAACAAATCGAGTCAATGTCAACTTTTCGACACCTAGTATGACACGAATTTGAAATAATTACCCATATGCATGGTCCTCAGTTCAAATCTTAAAATGTACACTGAATTGACCCATCGATATTAAGTCTCGTACTATCTACATTCAAATATATTTTTAGCCTC
>LR738711.1:299372521-299423377 GCA_902687465.1 Secale cereale
CCACGACCTGACTAACCACACAAGTCTCTCGTCCAGGTTTATCGCCTATTCGGGTTCCATCCGTGGGGAGATCCGGCCGGGGTGTCGCTCACGGCCCCAAATGATGTGCGCAGGGTTCCCAAGCCCACCTCGCCGAGTGGATCTACGCTTGGTACACCGTGCCACGGTGCCTAGTCTGTCCCAAGCCCACTGGCCGAGTGCCACTTGGTAGACTACTAACACTAACTACAAACACCGGAAACTAGTTGCAACTCCTGGACAGAGATCATGTTGATTAATAAGTCGAGAGGGGTCGAGTTACCGGAACCCAATGTGTGGTAGTAGCTAGTCATTGGACAACATACACAGAACTCAGTTCTTAGGGACGGTTCCAGTGAGACAACCCACCATGTACTCCTACATGGCCTCTCACCGCTACCTTTACCAAATCGTGTTCACACGTTTAACCCTCAGCATCAGAACATATCATTTCACTCTAATTCATTCCCGATGAATTAGACCTGACACACTCTAAGCAATAGCAAGCAAGGCATGGTAAGATCACATCATGGCTTCAATCAACTCCTACACATGCTAGTGGGTTTCAACTATTTACTGTGGAAAGACAGGTCATGCAGAGGAATGGGTTCAACTACCGCAGCATAAAGTAGCAGTTGAAGTTGTTGTTGTCCTAATGCAATAACAGGGAGCAGGAGCGAGAGAGGGATTGTATCGGAATGAACAAAGGGGTTTGCTTGCCTGGTAAAACAACGTGCAGAGCACTGCTCCTCTGACAGGTACTCTGGATCGGTCTCCGGAGCTGGACCTATCGAGAAGAACGGTGCCGACAATCAAACACAAGCATATGCAACAATATGATGCATGAATATGGCATGAAAATATGATGTTGTTTGAGATAATGCAACTAGCATTTTAATTGGTTGAACTCCATTTGAACCAAGGGTTCAAATGCAACTCTTTAATAAGTATTATAAAATGCCATATATGTGTTTTCATATAAACAGTAGGTTTAACTTCATTTGTCATGCATGAAAATGGTACAAATGGATAGATTGAATTTTTCTGATAATTTTTCATATATAATTTATTTCATTCTGAGCTACGGTTGAATTTCTGTGATTTTTTGAAGTTTAAACCAATTTCTGAATTAAATAAATCATTTAAGATTTATTTAAAAACCAGAACTGATTTACTACATCAGCATGACTCAGGCATGACGTCAGCAGGTCAAAGGGGCTGTTCCAGAGTCAAACCTGACAGTGGGGTCCACTGGTCAGTGACTCAGTTAATTAACTGAGTTAATTAACTCTAAATTAATCCTAACAGAACTAATTAGCAGGGCTGGGCCCACATGTCAGTGGCTAATCTAATTAACCAAAAGTAATTAATTAAACTAATTTGTCAACTAACTAAAAGGTGGGGGCCCACCTGTCATTGACACAGGGGGTCAAAGCACACCGGTCAGCGGTCAAAACCAACCGGCGGCTCGACGCCGGCGACCAAAGACGCGGCGGAGGGCTTCGGGATTCCTGCTCCGGGGGTCAAATGGGCAGCGGAGACCACGGACGAGCTGCTGGAGCTCGTCCGCGTCCATTCCCGCAACCGGCAGCGGCTGGGATGGCCGGAGCTTGCCGGAAGCGAGCTCGCGGCGGCGCCGAAGTTCGGTCGAGCTCGGGCTCGGGGCTGTGGTGGCCTAGGCGGGGCAGCGCTAGCAGCTACGGCATCTACGTGACGCGGGGAGCGTGTTGGTCGCACGCCCGGGACCAAAAGGTCACCGGAGCACCACCGGCGACGAGCGCGGGCGGCGGCACGTGCGGGTGATCGTGGAGCGGCAGCAACGGCCTGCGAGGGGGAGAACGGAGAGGGGGAGCATGGCCAGAAGCTTACGGCGATCGCAGCGGTGCAGGCGGAGGGCTCGGAGGAGGACCGGAGCAAGCAGGGCGGCGGAGGGGATCTCCGGCGGCCGGCGATGAAGAAGAGGTCAGGGTCGAGGCCTCGGGGCGTCCGGCGATGTGTGACTCGTCGAGGGGGTCGGGGATGATGCGGCGGAGCTCTTGGGCACCTTGGCTGGGCGTGGGGGAGATGGTGGCTACGACTACGGCGATCGGCGGTGACGGCGGCGTTCGGGAGCTGCGAGAGAGAGCGAGGGAGAGGAGGGGAGAGGGCCAGGAGAGCGCGAGAGGGTCGGGGCGAGTGCGTGGCGCCTCCAGAAGTGGCTAGGCGGCGAGGGGAGGGCAGGCAGGCAGGAGGCGTGGCGCTCCGGCCGTGCGCGCGCGCCGGCCACACGCTCGGCCTCCTGTCGTCGGGGAAGACGACAGGGGAGGGCTCGGTGGGCTGGGCTGCCAGCTGGGCCGGCCCAGTGCCAGGCCAGTAAGTGGCCCAGATAAGTCTCTAACCTTTTATTTCTTTCTGTTTTCTAATTTTCTGACATTTGTTTTGATTTAATATCTAAATTAAATCAATTATTTCTTCTGACATATTTATTTTGCAGGGACCTAGAAATTAACCCAAGCCCCTAAAAATAAACAACCAGAATTTTGGACATATATAAAATATAATATATATATATATCCAATGCAAATAACTAATGCATTAATTCCAAAAGCCCAAAATAAATACTTATGAGCTTTTAATAATATTGGCTTAATTTTTATCTCTGACCAATATTTTTAGAGGGCCACATGAACATTTTCTTGGACCTTTTTGGAGCAACTTTTATTTGGGTCATTTTCAAAAGGGTTTCTGAGGTTTTCACAAGTCCTCATTTCAATTTCATTTGAAATTTAACCATGATGCAAACCACAGAACTAACCTAGTGCATACCAGAGCTAGGGTTGTGACAACTCGCCTCCACTCGAAAGAATCTCGTCCCGAGATTAAGGAGTAGGCGGAAAGAAGGTGGGGTACTCCAGTCGGAGACGATCTTCTCGCTCCCAAGTAGCTTCTCTCTCGGAATGATGAGACCATTGAACTTTGAGAAACTTGATGTTATGACGTCGAGTGACACGCTCTGCTTGATCCAATATGCGAACGGGATACTCTCGATAAGTGAGGTTATCTTGGAGATCAAGCGTTTCGTGGTCCACTTCGCGGATGGGATCCGAGAAGCAACGCCTGAGTTGAGAGACGTGGAAGACATCATGAACTCGAGAAAGATGTGGGGGTAGTTCCAATTGGTAGGCAACCTCTCCTCGTTTAGCGAGAATGCGAAAAGGACCAATGTAACGAGGAGCCAACTTGCCCTTGATACCGAAACGAAGGGTACCCTTCAAAGGAGTAACCCGAAGATAAGCTTTGTCACCAACTTCATAAGCCACTTCCTTATGATGACGATCATATTGGCTCTTTTGACGAGACTGGGCTGTTTTCAAATTCTCACGAATGATGCAAACTTGCTCTTCTGCTTCCTGGATCATATCCGGTCCAAAGAATTGTCTTTCACCGGTTTCTGACCAGTTCAAAGGTGTTCGACATCTTCGTCCATAAAGAATCTCAAAAGGAGCTTGCTTAAGACTGGATTGATAGCTATTGTTATAAGCAAACTCGGCGAAAGGAATACATTTCTCCCAATCCATACCGAAGGAGATAACGCAAGCTCTAAGCATGTCTTCGAGAATTTGATTAACCCGTGCCACCTAACCACTTGACTGAGGGTGGAAAGCGGTACTGAAGGATAGATGGGTGCCCATGGCAGTCTGGAAACTCTCCCAAAAATGAGAAGTGAAAAGACTACCACGGTCTGAATTGATCTCTAGTGGGACACCATGAAGTGACACTATTCGAGAAATATACAAGTCAGCAAGCTGACTAGCAGTGATACTCTCTCGAACAGGTAGGAAGTGAGCCACTTTGGAGAGACGATCAATGACTACGAAGATAGCATTATTCCCTCTCTTGGTCCTGGGAAAGCCGGTGATGAAGTCCATACCAACTTTATCCCATTTCCACTCAGGAATAGCTAGAGGCTGAAGGGTGCCAGCAGGTCTTTGATGTTCTGCCTTAACGCGACGACAAACGTCACATTTAGCAATGAACTCAGCAATTTCTCTCTTCATCCTAGTCCACCAGAATCTCTGGCATAGATCCTGATACATCTTAGTACTACCGGGATGAATCGTGAGAGGAGATTCATGAGCCTCTTTAAGAATCAATTACCGAAGATGTTGCTTCTTGGGAACCACCAGCCGGTTTTGGAAGAGAACAACACCTCGGTCATCTATGGAGAAACTACCAGCAATACCTTTGGCAATGTTTCTCTTGATCCGGGTAATTCCGGTATCATGCTTCTGGGCTTCTATGATATGATCCACGAGAGTAGGTTTCGCCACCAAAGTTGAAAGGAATCCGTGAGGAGCAATGTGAAGGTTAAGCTTACATAATTCCTCATGGAGAAGTGGTTGGCCCTGCTGCAACATGAGATTGTTGCAATAGGACTTACGACTTAGCGCATCAGCCATGACATTGCCCTTGCCCGGGGTGTAGGTAATCCCTAAGTCATAATCGGAGATCAACTCCAACCAACGTCTTTGCCTAAGGTTCAAATCTGGTTGGGTAAAGATATACTTGAGACTCTGGTGATACGTGTAGATCTCGCAACGATTACCAAGGAGGTAATGCCGCCAGGTCTTAAGTGCATAGACTACGGCTGCAAGCTCTAGATCATGTGTAGGATAATTCTCCTCATGTGGATGCAACTGTCGAGATGCATAGGCAATCACACGACGATCCTGCATAAGAATACAACCTAGTCCCTGTCGTGAGGCATCACAATAGATAACAAAATCCTTAGTGAAATTCGGTGGCACAAGTATGGGAGCAGAAGTCAGGCGTCTTTTCAGTTCCTGAAAACTGTGCTCACACTGTGGGGACCACTCAAACTTTTTATCTTTCTTAAGAAGTTCCGTGAGAGGTTTGGCCACTTTAGAGAAGTTCTCAACAAAGCGGCGACAATAGCTGGCTAGACCAAGGAAACTCCTAACTTGTTTAACTGTTTCAGGCGGGGTCCAATCAAGAACGGCCTGAACTCTCTCGGGGTTGACAGCAATGCCCTTACCAGAGATTACATGACCGAGATAGGTCACTTCTGGCAACCAAAATTCGCACTTGGAGAACTTGGCATAAAGGCGGTGCTCTCTGAGTTTTTCTAGAACAAGCCTAAGATGTTCGGCATGCTCTTCCTCGTTCTTTGAGTAAATAAGAATATCATCGAGGTAAACCACGACGAACTTGTCTAAATACTCCATAAAGATCGAGTTCATCAAGCGGGAGAAAGTGGCTGGAGCATTTGTTAAACCGAAGGACATGACGATGTACTCGTACTGACCATAACGAGTGACGAAAGCCGTCTTGGGGATGTCCCCATTTCTAATCTTGATTTGATGGTATCCTAACCTCAAATCCATCTTGGAGAAGACTGAGGATCCAGCGAGCTGATCATACAGGTCGTTGATCCTGGGAAGCGGATACTTGTTCTTTACCGTGACCAAATTAACGGGACGATAATCTACAACCATCCGATCCGTACCATCCTTCTTCTTGACAAAGAGGACGGGGCAAGCCCAGGGAGAAGAACTAGGACGGATGAAACCCTTTTGCAAGGACTCATCAAGTTGTTTCTTAAGCTCGGCTAGTTCTAAGGGTGCCATTTTGTAGGGTCTCCTAGAGATTGGAGCGGTTCCTGGGATAAGCTCTATAACAAACTCTACATCTCGGTTGGGTGGAACACCTGGCAGTTACTCTGGGAAGACATCCGGAAAGTCACGGACTACCGGAACATCTTCAAGATCTGGAAGAGGGCTGGCATTAAGAGAATAGAGTTGACGCTTTGCAACTCTAGTGTTGACAATGACTGTCTTGCCAGACGGGTGTGTAAGCTGAACAGACCTAGTGAAGCAATCAATCTTGGCATGATGAGCTGTCATCCAGTCCATACCCAAGATGATATTAATATCTGAAGACTTGAGAGCTACAAGTGATGCAAGGAACACAAGTCTGTCAACAAGGATTTCATTACCATGGCTTACACTAGAAGTTTGCCATTTGGAACCAGGAGTTTGAATAAGTAGTGGGGAAGGCATATCACAAAATGACATGTCGTGCAACCGGGCATAACTTTCGGAAATGAAAGAATGAGACGCTCCAGTATCGAATAGAACCGATGCCGGATGACAATTGACAAGAAGTGTACCAAGAACGACATCTGGATCATCATGAGCGTTCTTGGCTGAGACGTGATGCACACGTCCATGTTCGATGGGAGTTGACTTAACACTCATCATCTTGCGTGATGATTTATCACGTCTAACAGACTTTACGGACTGAGATGGGGCAACACGGGTCTGAGTGCAAATACGAGCAATGTGGCCCGGCTCTCCGCACTTGTAACAAATCCTGGGATTAGGACGTGGACCCGTATTGACAATCGGTCCATCAATAGACCTGGGTGGAGCAAACTGCTGAACTGGAAGAGGTACCATACGAGATGGCCTCGGAAGATAAGTGGGTGGAAGAACAGAGTTCGGAACCCAAATCCGGCGCTTTTGGAGACTAGTACCGGAGGAAGTTCCCAATTCAAGGTTGTGCTTACGAGACTCATCGTAAGTGAGCTGAGCTGTCTCTGCGTTGATGGCCTTGTTCACAAGAGCCTGGAATGTGTTGCAATGATGCAAGTGGAGATCACGACGCAGTTTGGGGTTGAGACCCTTCCGGAACCTAGCCTGCTTCTTGGCGTCCGTGGACACTTCTTCTGTAGCATAGCGGGCGAGGTTCTCAAACTCTCGACTATAAGCATCAACAGCCATCTTAGCCTGTGTAAGACTACAGAACTCTTCTCTCTTACGATCGATAAGGGCTTGAGGGATATGATGTTCACGAAAAGCCTCGGTGAAATCTCTCCAGGTAGGAATCTGGTCAGCTGGAATCATGGCTTCATAGTTCTGCCACCAAAGACTAGCAGGACCTTCCAGGTGATAAGTGGCATAGATGACCTTGTCCTCTTCAGCTACATTCGCAGAACGCAGCTTGTGAGTGATACTACGGAGCCAGTCATCTGCATCGAGTGGCTCAATGCAATGATGAAAGGTGGGTGGTTTCAGACGAATGAAGTCATGGATGGTGGTTGATTCCTTGCACTGATGTGCGGTGTTCTCCTCAATACGTGCCAACAGGCGGTTAGACTCACGCTTGTTTCTCTCCATCTCTATCATTAACTCTGCCATCGAAGGCTGGTCGGGAGGACCCTCCTTATCCCTACCATCTCCGTGGTTCTGTCTACGAGCAGCTGAGCTTCGCTTAACTGAAGACATCCTGAGAAGCGAAACCGAAGACGGAAACATCAACAACTATAGGAAGCATAAGGTAGAACAAGAAATTAGTATCTCTCGAACTACTAGGATAATTCCGGTAGCATAACGGCAGTAAAATGCTCAGAATGAGACATCCTGCTATCAAAGGGTAGTTCAACATCTCAACATCATCACTCAAGGTACTGTGATAGTACTAAAACAACTCCACCGGAAGAGCTTGAAACAAGATTAGGACTCTGATCAACCAATCTTAAGGGACTACGGAGTAGTAACTCGTGATCCTCATAGACGGAAGAGAAAGCCTAGTTCCTTAACCCCGTAGGAAGGTAAGATGACTCAGATCAGAAGACATGAGGTATAAGGAGTAAAAAGAGCCTTACGTTCCCTTCCACAATCAACTCCCGTATATAACTAAAGAATTTCTAGACTCAATTTCGACCAGTTTGTCTTGGTAATCCTACAGGCAGTCAGGCTCTGATACCAGCGCTGTCGGGACCCCGATCCTAAGTCACACCGATCTAGCATGTAACACACCATATCACTTTGCGGCCTCACGCACGGTATCCCCACGGGTGCCACCTTACCTGGCCCGGGACCGTTTGCGCATTTTGGCTCACGTATATGATAGTGTCGCTAGCATCCATATGACAGAGAACCCGGGCCGACATGACCAGTTATAAACCAAAAGTGGCACTAAATTACAGAGACAGGCATTCATGACCCAGCAACGAACGTGTCGGTCATCAACGTATGAACCCAAGTCGTAGCAAGCTACAAGGACTTAAAGGAACAACGCGTGACATTTCCCCTAAGGGACAGACACAGGAACGAAGAAGGACATATGCCGGTCAGCCTAAGTGATCCGGAGCAGTAGCAAGCTACCAAGGCTCAGTGGAAACACTAGGATACATTTCCCTGTAAGATAGGCTACCAAGGGTAAACAACTAGGTGTCGGATCCCACACATACCAAGCATTTCAATAACATACACACAATATGCTCAATATGTGCAAATACAACATGGCATCACAACAAGACTCTAATAAACAAAGTATTTATTCATTAGGCTCCGAGGAGCCAAGTATTACAAACATGGTTCTCATGACCCAACATTCAGAGCATACAAGCAACAAGCGGAAGCACTACATGTCTGAGTACAAACATTTACAAATGAAAAAGGCTGAAGAGCCTGACTATCTACAACACTCGTCCAAGATCGTAGCTGAGGTACAAGCTACTTGTCGATGTCCAAGCGGAACTACTAGTGAGACATCAATCCTATCTGCAAAACATAAATTAAGCAAACATGAGTACAAAGGTACTCAGCAAGACTTATATCAGATCCTATCATACATGCACTTGTATCAAGAAGGTATAGTGGGGTTTAGTTGCAGCAAGCCAGCTTTGACTCAGTGGCTATCCTATTCTACGATTGCTGGTAACACTTTTGAGGTGGCGCACACGATTCCACTAAGCACCACACAATACACCACTATGGATTCATTACCGTCTCCCTACGAGAAGGCCATCCATAGCACTCACACTTGTCTTGAGTATTTTAGAGTATCCACTTCAAGTTGTCTATGTACCACGTAAGCATCCAAGAAGTCCATATCCGCGGATCCGGCTATTCGAATAGATTATGTTAACCCTGCAGGGGTGTACTTCTTCACACACGCTCTCGCCACTTACCGCCAGGTACATCTCGTGTATCTCGGCAACCTTCAAGCGGAAGCCTGGCGAGGGTGTCGGCCACGACCTGACTAACCACACAAGTCTCTCGTCCAGGTTTATCGCCTATTCGGGTTCCATCCGTGGGGAGATCCGGCCGGGGTGTCGCTCACGGCCCCAAATGATGTGCGCAGGGTTCCCAAGCCCACCTCGCCGAGTGGATCTACGCTTGGTACACCGTGCCACGGTGCCTAGTCTGTCCCAAGCCCACTGGCCGAGTGCCACTTGGTAGACTACTAACACTAACTACAAACACCGGAAACTAGTTGCAACTCCTGGACAGAGATCATGTTGATTAATAAGTCGAGAGGGGTCGAGTTACCGGAACCCAATGTGTGGTAGTAGCTAGTCATTGGACAACATACACAGAACTCAGTTCTTAGGGACGGTTCCAGTGAGACAACCCACCATGTACTCCTACATGGCCTCTCACCGCTACCTTTACCAAATCGTGTTCACACGTTTAACCCTCAGCATCAGAACATATCATTTCACTCTAATTCATTCCCGATGAATTAGACCTGACACACTCTAAGCAATAGCAAGCAAGGCATGGTAAGATCACATCATGGCTTCAATCAACTCCTACACATGCTAGTGGGTTTCAACTATTTACTGTGGAAAGACAGGTCATGCAGAGGAATGGGTTCAACTACCGCAGCATAAAGTAGCAGTTGAAGTCGTTGTTGTCCTAATGCAATAACAGGGAGCAGGAGCGAGAGAGGGATTGTATCGGAATGAACAAAGGGGTTTGCTTGCCTGGTAAAACAACGTGCAGAGCACTGCTCCTCTGACAGGTACTCTGGATCGGTCTCCGGAGCTGGACCTATCGAGAAGAACGGTGCCGACAATCAAACACAAGCATATGCAACAATATGATGCATGAATATGGCATGAAAATATGATGTTGTTTGAGCTAATGCAACTAGCATTTTAATTGGTTGAACTCCATTTGAACCAAGGGTTCAAATGCAACTCTTTAATAAGTATTATAAAATGCCATATATGTGTTTTCATATAAACAGTAGGTTTAACTTCATTTGTCATGCATGAAAATGGTACAGATGGATAGATTGAATTTTTCTGATAATTTTTCATATATAATTTATTTCATTCTGAGCTACGGTTGAATTTCTGTGATTTTTTGAAGTTTAAACCAATTTCTGAATTAAATAAATCATTTAAGATTTATTTAAAAACCAGAACTGATTTACTGCATCAGCATGACTCAGGCATGACGTCAGCAGGTCAAAGGGGCTGTTCCAGAGTCAAACCTGACAGTGGGGTCCACTGGTCAGTGACTCAGTTAATTAACTGAGTTAATTAACTCTAAATTAATCCTAACAGAACTAATTAGCAGGGCTGGGCCCACATGTCAGTGGCTAATCTAATTAACCAAAAGTAATTAATTAAACTAATTTGTCAACTAACTAAAAGGTGGGGGCCCACCTGTCATTGACACAGGGGGTCAAAGCACACCGGTCAGCGGTCAAAACCAACCGGCGGCTCGACGCCGGCGACCAAAGACGCGGCGGAGGGCTTCGGGAATCCTGCTCCGGGGGTCAAATGGGCAGCGGAGACCACGGGCGAGCTGCTGGAGCTCGTCCGCGTCCATTCCCGCAAGCGGCAGCGGCTGGGACGGCCGGAGCTCGCTGGAAACGAGCTCGCGGCGGCGCCGGAGTTTGGTCGAGCTCGGGCTCGGGGCTGTGGTGGCCTAGGCGGGGCAGCGCTAGCAGCTACGGCATCTATGCGACGCGGGGAGCGTGTTGGTCGCATGCCCGGGACCAAAAGGTCACCGGAGCACCACCGGCGACGAGCGCGGGCGGCGGCGCGTGCGGGTGATCGTGGAGCGGCAGCTACGGCCTGCGAGGGGGAGAACGGAGAGGGGGAGCATGGCCAGAAGCTTACGGCGATCGCAGCGGTGCAGGCGGAGGGCTCGGAGGAGGACCGGAGCAAGCAGGGCGGCGGAGGGGATCTCCGGCGGCCGGCGATGAAGAAGAGGTCGGGGTCGACGCCTCGGGGCGTCCGGAGATGTGTGACTCGTCGAGGGGGTCGGGGATGATGCGGCGGAGCTCTTGGGCACCTTGGCTGGGCGTGGGGGAGACGGTGGCTACGACTACGGCGATCGGCGGCGACGGCGGCGTTCGAGAGCTGCGAGAGAGAGCGAGGGAGAGGAGGGGAGAGGGCCAGGAGAGTGCGAGAGGGTCGGGGCGAGTGCGTGGCGCCTCCAGAAGCGGCTAGGCGGCGAGGGGAGGGCAGGCAGGCAGGAGGCGTGGCGCTCCGGCCGTGCGCGTGCGCCGGCCACACGCTCGGCCTCCTGTCGTCGGGGAAGACGACAGGGGAGGGCTCGGTGGGCTGGGCTGCCAGCTGGGCCGGCCCAGTGCCAGGCCAGTAAGTGGCCCAGGTAAGTCTCTAACCCATTATTTCTTTCTGTTTTCTAATTTTCTGACATTTGTTTTGATTTAATATCTAAATTAAATCAATTATTTCTTCTGACATATTTATTTTGCAGGGACCTAGAAATTAACCCAAGCCCCTAAAAATAAACAACCAGAATTTTGGACATATATAAAATATAATATATATATATATATCCAATGCAAATAACTAATGCATTAATTCCAAAAGCCCAAAATAAATACTTATGAGCTCCTAATAATATTGGCTTAATTTTTATCTCTGACCAATATTTTTAGAGGGCCACATGAACATTTCTTGGACCTTTTTGGAGCAACTTTTATTTGGGTCATTTTCAAAAGGGTTTCTGAGGTTTTCACAAGTCCTCATTTAACCATGATGCAAACCACAGAACTAACCTAGTGCATACAAACTACACACAAATTAAAGTGCTACAAACTACACACCGAGGGGCCCACATGTCATGAAACAAATTTGGACCCATATACAAATTAAAAAATAAAGGACGAGGATCGAACATGTGACCAGGGCCTTCAAGCCGCACGTCAATAGGCAACATACGTAGAACAACAATGTTTGTTGTACCTCCATTTGTTCAAATAATGTTTTTATATTACCACAGCCTATTTAATTGATAACATATTATATTATTTTTAGTAATATTCACCTTCATTTACTGGTGGGTTCCATGTGTGCTCTCTCTCTCCTCCCCTTTTGCGTTTAGAGGCACGGGCAAACACGAAGAACTCACGGGTGATGTTGCCGTTGACCATATCTGGACGCGTTCACAAGTTACGGCCCCAGTTTCACGTGCTAGCAGCACTAGTCAGTGTGTACGTGCAATGCACGTTAATTTGGAAGTATATTAAGTGCATGCGGATATTAAGTAGGATATTATTTGCGTGTTATTATGTGATTAGCACTATTTTTGGCATGAAATTAACTGCAGGCTAAACGTGTTGAGCGCTTGACATTGAAGCAGTCTAGGTCGTTGGATGACAAGGAATACATGTGGCTTGATGACGTTTTATATTTAATTTGATATGGCTTTAGCAGAACAATCAATCGATCAAACCATAAATTTCGTTCAGTCTGACTCCGACTTTAAATTATACGATGATCGATCTAAAGTAAATGAAAAAAATAAACGTTCGGATTTTAAGCATGGCAATCCGAACATTTTTCATGGCAAATTTAGATTACGCGACGGCGGCGGGGGAGTCTTGCAGTGGGAAGCGGCTCCTCTGTCGTGCTATGTGTGTCGTCGGGCCACTGAGCGACGGCAACGGCGGCGCCTTGCACCGTTGTTGGCATACTCCTGGACGTTGGCCTAGCTTTAAGGAAGGCCAAAATGTTCTGGACTTCGGAGCGAGTCAACTGGCGGGAGGAGGCGACTGGCGTTGGTGCAAGGAAGTGGTCGACGGCGGCCATCCATGCCGCTGATGGGGGCCACTGGCACCCGCGCGGGTACAGGCGCTGTCAACGGCGCGGCGGAGACATTCGTGTGCACGGGCACCGACACGGCCGCACACGTCAGTGCACGCGTAGGCGCATGCACTGGCAAGTGCATGGGCACTGGAACGGGCGTGCGCGTCAGTGCACGTGCAGGCGCACGCGCTGGCAGGTGCACGGGCGCGTGAATGTCGGTGGGGACCTCGTGGAACCCCGTGGAATCAAGCTCGGCGACAATGTGCGACTCCCATCCCATGAATGCCACGGGCATGGGCGCTGGCGCAGTCGGGGCGACGGGAGCCGGAACGGGAGCGGGGACAGGTACGACGTCTTCCCGCAAGGCCAGTTCAAGCTCGTCCCAAAGCGCCTTATGTTCTTGAGACTCCGGCTGGGTGTCTTCCTGAGGAAACTGGAAGACTAAGGGTAGACCATCATGATGCGGCATGGCGTATGTTTAGGTCAGGCTGGTTGGAGGTAGACGACAGGAGAATGAGAGAGGAAGAGAGAAGATTGTAGCGATACCGGGTAGTGCAGGGTTGATTTTAAACTGCGGTGCCGGCGACATTAAAAGTGGGAGCAGTTGGGACGAAGGTGGGCGGCGGAGCCTGGTCAAAGGGCTCGCCTCCCGGTGAGCCTCCACAGCGGTCTGCTCGCATGCCTCCCTGTCAGCCGGCGCAGCGGTCTGCTCGCACGCCTCCCGTCGACTCACACGCTTGCTCGGACGCCACCTGCCGATGAGAAGCGGGACTCTTGGCGGCACGTAAACACCCACGGTTTCAATAGTGAAAGCGTTTGCCTTAACGTGACAGGTCTTTGTTCCAAAATACCCTGGTTCTTCATTTGTGCAACTTGTCATAAGCAGCTTGTCTCAAATTGAAGAAAAAATTACGAAGTAATATTTGTGCCATATCACGTGCCCATGCTCAGTTTCAAGAATTTATGGTCACTTTTGGATTTCCTAAAATTTAAAATCCAGGATTCGAAACAATATCATAACTTGCATCATGCAATAAATTTTCAAGCCATACATATGTCCTGTTGTATTTCTTAAGAAATGATTTGGTCAAACATTTTGCATAGTAAGACTTTAGACAAGTTATATATGAAGAGAAAAAGGATAATCCCTCCGTACCAGTGCATTGCCTGATATATTAACTCAAGTACTAAGCTCGAACAAACGAGCTCAATTATGTGATCATCCTGGTGTAGTAGTAGTAGTACTAGGCAATGCAGTTGATGGGTGACCTTGGGGAGCGGCGACCAAGGGAATTGAACCGTGCTCGGCACGATAGGAACGTTGTCTAGTTACTAAAGCACCCTCCATTGTTCATCGGTAGTCATTATGGATCGGGGACATGAGGGGAATTTCCTAGGGCTGGAATTCTGGCCGCCAAATATTTCGACTTGAAACGCGGAGGCTCGACTGGTTGGGGTTGCCTAATGTGCGTACCACGCACGCCACCAGAAGGACACGAGCCTGGTTTTTTTGGATCAACACAAGCCAAGGTCTGGCTGTTACACCGTTGGGTCCTACCATTCGAGACTACGAAAGGAACCTATTAAATTTCCGAACGAATCTATGTGTATTAAAATGCCTGTATTTTCCTTGCAAATACTAATCACAACGTGGTAATTGATTTATGACGAGTTGTTGAATTAGAGTGAGTTTGTGATATAGTGATCTCAACGTGGATTTCACATTTCATGGTATCCCTGGTAAGTTTTTCAATGCAAATTCAAATTTAAAAGATGAACAATGTGGAGGTGAGAAAACTTTGTATGTATCAAGCATATGACCACACACACACACACACACACACATAGACACCCACACACGAACACAACAACAATCCAATAAGTATAGTGCATCTATTTTTCCAAACCATGCATGTATGACATGAATTCAAAAATACTCCTTCTATTCCTAAATATTAGTGTTTTAGAGATTTCAACAAGTGACTACATACGGAGCAATATGAGTGAATCTACACTCTAAAATATGTCTATATACATCTGTATGTGACAGTCCACTTGAAATATCTAAAAAGACTAATATTTAGGAACGGAGGGAGCAAAATGTAATACATGCATGGTCCTCAATTCAATATTTAAAACGAACATGAAACTGAAACATGAATATTAAGTCTAGTACTACAGTACATGCAAATGTTGTGTTTAATTAGGCAGAGCTATGATTGTCGGGGGTCACCCCCTCGACCTTAGATAAAATTGTGAAGCTCTGTTTAGGGTTGTTTAGATTATATTTGTCCCCACCCTCCCAACCACGGATTGGTTGTGCACCCCCACCCCTCCTCCCCGGGAGAATATCATGTGCCCCCATATCTTAGATATGCTGATACGAGTTGCTTGGAGCTTGTAGATCTGAGATATAGCAGCTCACATGATGTCTTAATATTTTTAAAGGAAACCTTGATGAGTTTGTGAATTGCACACAATTTGTACAAAAACTACTCAGATGCCCTTGGATCCCATATCCAACGACCTCGAAGCTCGTATCACCATAGCATCTAAGATGAAGGAGGACATCATATTCTCATGTAAGTAAGAATATCATGTGCTACCACACCTTAGATGCTTTGGTGATACAAGCTCTTCGGAGGCATTGGATTTGTGACCCAACACCTCCTCGGTGGTTCGAATGGTTTTTTGAAGAAAAGCCCCCAAAGAGTTCGGCCACTTCTTACAAGCACAAAGACTGCTCAGATGCCATTGGATCTCAGATCAAACAACCTCGAAGCTCGTATCACCGTAGAATCCAACCCGCGAGAGCACGTTATGTTTTCTCGCACGGGAGAATATGAGGTGCTCCCGCACCGTAAATTCTATGGTGATACGAGTTCACGGGGCCCACAGTAGGAGGTTTGAATGTTTTTGCAATATACGGCTGAGAGAGTTTGGGAATTGCGCAGAAAGTACAAGTACTACGCATGTGCCTTCTGATCACTGATCATACGACCTAGATGCTCATACCACCATAGCGGGTAATTAAGCTACGGGGAGCACCTAATATGAGCAACGGGCAGCCGTCGGATCCAAGATGCAGCGGCACACATGAGGCATGAATGTTTTATTTGCAAAAAAACCTTTGGAGAATTTGGAAATTGCGCATAATTACAAAGACTACTCCCAAGCCATTGGATCTCACTTCTAACGGTGTAAAAACTCGTATCACCATAACATCTAAGCTGCGGGGTGGATGTGATATTCTATGCCGCTGTCATTTAGTTCATAAACTTGCAAAATACGTGTAACTTGTGTCGTTACTTGTCTAACCGCGCAAAGTGTTTGTTCAAAAAAACCATCCTACACTGAAAAATCGGAACAAATTCCGGAGCAAATTTATTCATCATGAACAAATTCCGAAGGAAGGGATTAATCAACTTGATGAAAAGAATAAGAATTATATTATGCTTATCCTCCACCAATCAAATCGATGAGAAGCAATGGATTGGCATACCACTTATTCGTGATGGAAAGGCTTAAAGAGAGGTATATCGTGAACTTGCGAAAATCTTCATAAAACACCGGTAGGATTGGAATAAAATGAATGGATTGATATGATAACACTGGAAAAGAACTCTTGAGAGAACCATCGTAAGAATTGAAGCCGAGTGAAGGAAGAGAACAAACCACCGTAATGAATTGAATTGAGTGAATACAAGAAAATGAATCGCCGGGAAAGTTAAAGCACTTGAGGGAATTTAGATACAAGATAACGAAGAGATCACGAACTGGTTAAAAAATACTTGAACGAAGCACCGGACAGATGTGAGACGAACGAAGAGGCATCAATGAAGAATATTTGGAGGATGAAGTTGAAAACTGAGAACGAAGAAATCTTCTGAAATAATGGCCTTCGGAGGAACACAAAGAAAAGAATTCATGAATACTCCGGAAGAATGAAAAAAAGTAAGGTTTAACCAATGATGAAAAGAACTAAAAGCGATCTTGGAGAAGGCATATTACTGATGGAATCCATACTTACATCACACTTTGAAAATAATTTGGGAATACTCTGGGAAATTAAAAGAGTCAGGTAAGATCCTCGGAAAAAACATGTGGGTTATGAGCCCACCGAAGAGAAAACACTATTGGAAATGATTGAATAGGAAATGATGCACCTGAACGATTAACAGACTCGAAGGAGGTGACAACCTCAAATAAATTAAAACACGAACGATTCTCCTGAGATGTCTTCGGAACTCCGGAATAATTAATTAGCGAGAGGTGAACGAGCAAGGGGAAAACATTTGAGCTGAGGGAAAGAAAATGATGAGCACCGAATACAAATTAAATTGGAACCACCAGAGAAGAAAAGAGATGAAGAATGACGAACGAGACGAGAATTCATCGGAGAAGAAAAAGAGAAGAAGGATGACGAACTAGACGAGAATTCACAAGTTGAAATAGTTAAGGAAAGAAGGCAAAAGCTTCGCACGATTAGAATGGATACTGGATTAAGGACTCCGGCTCCAAGAAGAAAAAAAGGGTGGGCGGGTGGGAAAAAGAAAGACCACATCGGACGGGGAAACAACGTCGGTTGAAAAGTACTGAGGGTTGATCTTGCAAAAGGCAAAGAGGATTGAATAAACTTGACGAGAATTGCACCGGATGAAAGATCTGACATCGCAACAAATGAAAACTAACCACGTGATCCTAAAAAAATTTGAAGGGGAAGAGGAGTAATTCAAAACACCTACAACAAGACTCCTCACCAGAGCTATGAAGGGGCTGAGGAGTAAGAAGAATTCCTACTCTCCGATATAACTCAACTCCAAAATAGTTTTCTACTAGACTCGACAACGGCCAAACTACGATAAATCAAGGGGGCTCCTATGGTCGGTCGAGGCTCTGATACCAACTTGACAGGCCCAAGATGCGATTATATCCCGATCACGTGATACACTCGTGATTGGGGCACAACCGCATTTTGGGCGCTTGGCAAGATGGATATCATTACATCGTACCATTACATAAATACATGGGGATACATGCAATACATACAAGTCACATGAATACAACAACATCAATACAAGGCATCCGACTATGGATGCAAACATGAAAAGCACAACGACATTCATCCTGCTATCTTAGGCTGCCGACCCGGAACCTAACCCAAGACTGACGAAGCAGAAGAAGAAAGAACTCCAACACAAGTACATTGCTCTCACGTCAAGTCATCGGAAACCTGCACCTGCAACTGTTGTTGTAGTTTCTGTGAGCCACGAGGACTGGGCAATCCCATAACCATGGGTATCAAGACTAGCAAAGCTTAATGGGTATGGAGAGGTTAAGTGGTGAGGTTGCAACAACGGCTAAGCATATATGGTGGCTAACTTACGAGTACAAGAATAAGATGAGCATCTACGCAAGCGGTCGCAAACTAGTAATGATCGCTAAAGATCCGGATCTACCTACGAGTCAAACATAACCCCACCGTGTTCTCTTCTCAAAATGAAAAGAGACGGTAACGGTTACTCACGCGGTTCGTGTATTTTATTTCGGATCCTCTGTCAAGTTTTCTACAACCGGACATTAACAAATTCCAATCTGCCACATAACCGCGGGCACGGCTTTCGAAAGTTCATAACCCTGCAGGGGTGTCCCAACTTAGCCCATAACAAGCTCTCACGATCAGCAGAGGTAAAAATAATAATACCCCTTATCTTAGGGACAACCCGATTAGAGTCGGATTCCCGGTGCACAAGACATTTCGACAATGGTAAAACAAGTCCAGCAAGACATGTCGGCGTGCCGACACCCTGATAGTAGCCGTGCGTATCTCGTCTCAGGCCACGACCGGATGGGACAAGCTACGGGAGCCAGATACCTCGAGTTTTCCCGTGGCGGCCCCACAGGTTGCCCGTTTGGGACCAACACCATCATCACTTGCCCCCTGTAATGTAGAATTAAGAACCCGGGGACGCGACCCCCTATGCAATTTAATTAATTAAATAAGTTTTTATTATGAGGCAAATTAAAACCAATGTTGGGCCTTGCTGGAGGAGTTTTATTCAAAGACGAACTGTCAAGGTTAGGAACGCAAAATCAAGGAACATAACGCCGGTTTATCGGCTCTTAAGGCGGCATGAGTGGAACAAAACACCGAGAAAAAGGCCAAGCCTTCCACTCATTGCCAAGTATATATGTGTGTTAATAAATATAAGATATATAGTGATATCCCAACAACAAGTTCCATCATGGAGCAATCTTCATCTTCACCTGCAACTAACAACGCTATAAGAGGGGCTGAGCAAGAGGGTAACATAGCCAAACAACGGTTCGCTGGGAAGGTGTCAAAGGTTAGAGGTTTCATGGCAACAAGGATAGGCTGACAACAAATAGATAGGTAGCGCGACATATAGCGATAGCGTCGAGACAACTAGCATAGCAATGATAGTAAAGGTATCCAAGGGGATAGTCATCTTACCTGAGATCCCGCAAGGAAGAAGAAGGAGACCATGAAGTAGACGAAGAAGAAGCCACGAAGACGAACCAAGTGTAGTCGAACGAATCATCACGATCGCAACCAAATATGAACTAGTGTGAAGAAGCACACACATGGCAAATACACCACTCCAGAACATGACAAGATGCTCAACCAAGTATGATGCAAGACAAGTCTATATGATGCAAAACATGACAAGGGATGATGCATACAAGAACAACACAACCCAACAAGTCTAAATGAGGCTGGGAACAACATATAACAATTCCGGTAAGTCCTCATATGCAAATTTTGAAATGGGTCCAGATCTGAACAAACCTTAAGTTAAAGTTGTTCAACAACAAGTTAACATGCACCATGATGATCTACTCGAAATCCTAGTCAAGTTACATATAAAGTTCATTTGATTCGGAGCTACGGCCTAGAAGATTAGAGCAAAACAAGTCAAGCATGTCATTGTTGCAAAACGCATCCAACCATCAAGCAAACACTCTCCAAACATGTATTCAACATGTTATTATGCATCTACATGCAAAAACACACAAGTTTCATATAGGACACACTCAAAATGGAGCAACGGTTCATCACATACACATGAAACAAGATCAACAATCAGCCAAAAACAGCAAGTAGGCATATAGTTGACATCAAAACAACATGATACAAGAACATTTCATGGCAACGAAGGGCATGGCAAGCATGCACATGTGAAGCACTATAAGCATGATCTCTGAGCTACTACTAAACACCACTAGAACATGCTCAAAACATCATGGCAATATTACAAAAGATAACAGTTTCACAGACTTAGTGAAATAAACCAGACATGGCAGCAACAACGACAAGTAGGCATGTTTGCAAGCTTGTGCAACTCATCTCAAAGCATATCATGGCATGTGAATATAACCAACAGCAAGAAGACATGTTATGAAGCTTCTCATGCAAGATCATGGTCATAGGATGAATAGATCACTAGCTATTCACATGGCAAAATTGAACTTGTTGATAATAGGCTGACAGAAACATTTTATAGCAACTTGAGAGCATGAAAACAATAAGCTAGAGCAGGCCATATATGCAAACAAGGGCATGGATGGATAGATCATAACATGGACAACAAGACATGATCATTGGACATCCCAAAACATTCATGGATTTGAGTGGGGCATCAAGCAAACATGGCATCAGGTTATAACAGTTTTAGACTTAGCAGTTTTTAACAAGTGTAAGAAATCAGTCAACATCGAGTAGGTCACTTTGCAAGCTTGTTGCAATCACCACAAGGCATATCATGAAAAGTGGATTGCACGACAGCAAATATAGCATGATTGTGCTTCTAAAATATATTGACATGTAGCTCAAACAAAAATCACACATAAAGATAAGAAAAAGACAAATCAGCATCTTATAACAAGTTTCAGCACTTAACAGCCACATGCACTTTTGCAACAGAGATAAACATGGCAATAGGGCACCTAACATGAATGCAACAGCCACCATCATGTAGAGCACTTCACAATGAACATTTTGACATATCATACACTCCATTTGGACCAATATGCACAAATATGCTCGTGTAGAGCATTTATAGTCAGCATGTAACTAGCACCACCTAATGACTTCTTGCGAGATGGTCCCCATAAATCAGAATCCACATAATCAAGAATACCTTCAGTTGTATGAGTCGAAGTATGGAACTTCACCCTCTTGTGCTTGACGAAGATACAATGCTCACAAAATTTCAATTTACCAACATTGTATCATGTAAGAAGACCTCTCTTATTTAACTCTACCAAACCAAGTTCACTCATATGTCCAAGACGCATATGCCAAAGGTTAGCAGCATCACAATCAAAATTCTTTGAAATAACTGGAGTAGTGTTACCTGAAATGGTAGAACCTCGAAGGTAATAAAGACCGTTGGTCGAATTTAAGTCATCTTTCATCACAATAAGGGAACCTCTGGTGACCTTCAAAACACTATCTCCACCTGAATACTTGTACCCCTTTGCATCAAGGGCACTCACAGAGATAAGATTTCTCTTCATCTTCAGAATATATCGAACATCTGTCAAAGTTCTGATTGTGCCATCAAACATCTTCATTCGAATGGAACCTATGCCTTCAATCTTGCATGGCGAATTATCAAAACCCAAAACAGAACCAGTTGCAGTAGTGGAAACAAAAGTAGTAAACCTATCTCTATGTGAGCACATATGAAAAGTACGTGGAGTATAAAGTACCCACTCATAATTGGTCTCAACACATCCAACAATAACGACAAGAGCATCATCAGAACTATCATCACGAGCAACATTAGTAGAATTCTCACCTTGTTTGTTACCTTTCCTCTTTTCCTTGTTCTGCAACTTGAAACATTCTGAGATGGCATGCCCATTGCTAGAAGGGGTAGAGAGGATTGGTGGAATAGTTCGTGTATTGCCCGAGCCTCGTGGGCATATATATAGGAGTACATGATCTACTTGGAGTACTAGGAAAGATAGAATATTGTCTAGTCTAACCTATGTTTCCAATCTAACCAATATACTCAACATCCCGTCGTAGTCACATTGGTAGCGACGCAGACGGTTGATGTCTACTACACGCTTCTATTCCTGTAGATAGTGTTGGGCCTCCAAGAGCAGAGGTTTGTAGGACATCAACAAATTTCCCTTAAGTGTGTAACCCAAGGTTTATCGAACTCAGGGAAGTGGAGGTTGAACGTACCCCTTTCAAGCAACCCTGCAATCAAGATACAAGAAGTCTCTTGTGTCCCCAACACACCTAATACAACTAGGAGTTGTATAGGTGCACTAGTTCGGCAAAGAGATGGTAAAATATGGATGATAGGAGTGGCAAAGCAAAGTAATATAAATCTGCAATAAAAAGTGCAGCAAGCAAACAAGTGGTAAACGTGAGCACAAATGGTATTGCAATGGTGGAAACAAGGCCTAGGCTTCATACTTTCACTAGTGGCAACTCCCAACAACATTGACATAGTCTAATCACATGATAGTTCCCATAAAACATGCAATGGAGACGCACTCGGAGGTCATTCCTTTGTGGTCAAGAGAGGACGAGAATTATGTAGGGCTACAAAAGCACACCTCAAAGTTCGTAATTCTCAATCTATGGATTTCCCAATGTCACCGCGGCCATCCAAAGAGAGTACCACAATCACCACAACATATCTCCAGGATAGTCAAAGACAAGCACCAAGAGACTCTCAATCTTCAATCAACACACAAAAGAGGAAATCACTCATGAAAATATTCTTCTAATCCATGTCCAATAGACCGCTGTCACCTTGGTCTCGGGAATTATACTAGATAAAGACAAGTGAGTACATCAATTCAATACATAGAGGAAGGGGAAATATCATGGGATCACCCTAGATTAACATAGCCTATGATCACAACGAAGATCACATCATGGGAGAGAGAGATAACCACATAGCTACACGTACAAGCCCTCAGCCCCGGAGAAGACTACTCACACATGGCCATGGTGAGAAAGAGATTGATGGTGGTGTTGATGGAGAGGTGCAGCCCAGAGAGGAGGAGGCGGCCGGCGGCAGCCCTGCGGGGCGGCGGCGGCAGCCCTGCGGCGGCGGCCCTAGGGGGCATCGGCTCCTCGGCCCCCCTTCTTCCTTGTGGACGGTGCTGCAATGGTGCTGGTCCTCCCCTCCAAGACGGCGGCTTGGGAGGAGGAAAATTCGTGGCGCTTGGTGACCTAGGTTTTCTCTCTTTATATAGACTCTCGGATTCCCGGCATCATATTTTGGGCTTCAGTAAAACGGACTTTTCTCGGCCGTCCGGACTCCGATTTGGACGAATTTTATATCCAGAAGCATCCTCTTGAAATTCCCCACAACTTTCGCAACTAGGCTTTTTCCGTTTGATGTCGTCTTCAGGCCGGAACCTGACCATCTTCTAAAAACGTTCTCAGATAGATTTCAGGAAAGTCAGAGTCCTACTCCAATACGACTCCTTTTGCATTTTTGTCAATTTCCAAGTAATTCCTACACAATAAAGTGTAAAACAAGAACATTGTGCACTTTTGCAACTATTAGTAAGTTAGTCCAATAAATGCTTAAAAAGATAGAAAACTTTGATAGAAACATGAGACAATGATGCAAAACAAGCATGGCACAAGCAAAAATTATGGATACGTTTGGAACGTATCAACATCCCCAAGCTTAATTCCTACTTGTCCTCGAGTAGGTAGAATGATAACATAGATAATTTTTGAGGTGACATGCTACTAACACAATCTTGATCAAGTAATAAGGTAAAGCATATGGACTGAAATAAAGTGAACCAAACCAATTGTCTATAGTTGAAAGCAAGTAAACAATGAATAACCAAGTGATCATCTAAGTAAATTCTTTTCGTGAATAGTACAATTGAAGAAATGAAACTATAAAGTTAAGCACAACTGTTAGCCCCAAAGGAGTTCTCTCATCAAAAGCATTCTAGTTAAAACAAAAGGAAGATAAAGTTTCAACAATGCTTTCCACTTTTCAACATTTTATCTCATGGATAAGTTCAATGCACAAGGATTATATATAACTAAGCAGAAATTTTGAACATAATCAACTTGAACCTAGGGTTAACACTAGATGCTTGCTTATGGTGGAGGAAGAAGATTAGAACATAGGAAAACTGACTGAACATTTAAAAGTAAAAGATAGGCCCTTCGTAGAGGGAAGCAGGGATTACTCATGTGCTAGAGCTTTTTATTTTTGAAAACATAGAGATATGCAATGAAATTTTGAGAGATGTATGCTTATGTCAACGAATGGTAATAAACAATGCACTACTACTCATGCCAAACAGAACTTAAGAGCGGCTCCCATAGAGGAATGATAACACTCCCCTTTCTCCTTTGTTTATCACTAGCCAAAGTTTGTCTGCTTTCTCAGGTACGATGTGTGAAGGGGGTTTTTGATATTGATATTGATGACATGTAAAGTGGGCTGGGCATACCCTTTTGCCAGCTTTTTTTTGCAAAATTAAGGACATGCACATTATTCATGCACGTCAGGGGTCGTTCTGTCCAACACAAGTAATAATGAACTGTCTACCACTTCCTCATGAGCTAAAACAGAGACACAAATAAGGATAAATTTTGAAGGTTTTAAAGGTAGCACATGAGCAATTTACTTGGAATGGCTATTAAATACCATGCATATAGGTAGGTAAGGAGGACACATATGGCAGAATTTTGGCTATGGAATTTGGATGCACGAGCAGCATTCCCGCTCAGTAGAGAGTTTTTAGCAAGCACATGTTAACCGGTACAAGAGAATTATAACATCCTTTCAGCATAATTATAAGACTTCTACACTGTCTTCCTTGTCAACCATCTTACTTCTAAAAAGAGAACAAGAACTTTAAAACTACCAATGGTGAAAAACTAAACAATTGCAAACTTCAAAGGTATTTCTTCACTAATAAGACTTTATTAAATGATCTACATGTTTAGGCATCACTACTTGATTTCTCAAAACAATTGATAGGGATCAAGTTACTCAATGATCTTCAAAACTATGCAAGCTTTTTATTCTTTGCACCACGGCCACACTTGGCATTTTTCAGATCCAACATATTATTTAGCAATTCAAACCAATTCAACTCTCCAAAAAGATATAAGTGAAGCAAGAGAGTACTTTCTATAAAAGAACTAATAGCTCTGAACATGATATGAAATAAAAACAAGAGCTAGAAGCATATAACAAGGTAGCTAAAACACTCAAAAAGATATAAGTGAAGAACATGAGTGTTTCATGAAAAAGCGGAGCGTGTCTCTCTCCCAAATAAGAATGATCAGATGCAAATTATTTAAGACCAGCAAAGAAAACAAAACAAAACTGAAAACAAAACAAAAAGACGCTCCAAGAATAACACATAATGGGCAAAGGAAAAATATAGTGACACGAGGAGAACCTGGTGATTGTTAATGAAGAAGTGGATGCCTTGGGCATCCCCAAGCTTAGATGCTTGGGACTTCTTGAATATTTCTTGGTGGTGCCTTGGGCATCCCCAAGCTTGAGCTTTTGTCCCTCCTTGATCTTCTCTCATAGTTCCCTACACGCGCACTTGAAAACTCTCTTCACACAAAACTTCTCATAAAATTCATTAGAGGGGTTAGTGCATTAAATAAATTCAACCACTTTGATTCACTTGCCAAATCCTACAAACTTTTTTTTTTGACATTAGCTACTGTTACATAACCTTAATTCTGGCTCTCCATAACTAGAAAACCCAACTTAATGCTCGTAAAATAGGCAATGCAAAATATAGGCAGAATCTGTCAAAATCTGAACAGCCAGCAAAGATGATTTTTTTCGAGGCACTTCTGGACCTCTAATCTAAAAACGCAAAACTAACGAAAGATAGGCAACTAGCCCCAGCTTACTCACAAAAAATATCAGATCCATATCACGTTCTGGCTGAGAGAAAGATTTTTTACGGTGAAGCACATCGAATCTGTTTTTGACAGCAAGATAAAACTTTTTGATCACCTCTCAATTAGAGGCTACTCTTGGCACAAACACGAAATAAAAAGGATACAAAGGAGTCATTACAGTAGCAACAACATCCTTGACTCAAAATGCAAAAGAAAACTGAAAGCAAATAAAGGTGGGCTGTCTCCCAAAAGCACTTTTCTTTCATGCCTTTAAGTTAGGCATAGCGACTTTTGATGAAACTCTCACAAAGATAATAATTGAGGCATATAAGAGAGCATCAAGAAGCATATATAAAACATATTTAAGTCTAACCCACTTCCTATGCATAGGAATCTTGTAAGAAAACAAATCATTGGAGCATAAAACAGCTAGCATAGAAAGGGAAAACAAGTATAACTTCAAAACTTTCACAATATAGAGGGGAAACTTCTTATTATTAAGATATTTAGAACCATGTCTCCCTCTCGCATTATAAATTTCAGTGGCATCATGGATGAACTCAACAATATAACTATCACACAAGGCATTATTTCCATGATCCAAAAGCATAAAAGTGTCATTACTCTTCATATAAGCAAAATCTTTCTTATTAGGAATAGTGAGAGTAAGACTATCGTAACCATCATGGTAATCATCGTATTTAGGAGGCATATCATAATCATAATAAATTTTATCCTCAATAGTAGGTGGACTGAAAATATCATATTCATCATTGTTATCATCATATATAGGTGGCATAGTATCATCAAAGTAAATTTTCTCCTCAAAAGTTGGGGGACTAAAAATATCATGTTCATCAAAACCGACCTCCCCAAGTTTAGATCTGTCCATGTCATTAGCAATATTGATATTCAAAGAAAGCATACTAATAACATCACCACCATCATGATTGTTATGCAAATAATAAAGTTCCATAGGTTTTTTAATTTTCTCTTCAAACACATCATGTCCCAAAGCAAGGTAGAGCTTATAAAGCTCTCTATTTTTTTTTGTTGTTTTCCATTAAGCCTGACTAGTGAAAATAAAAACAAGAAACAAAAAGATTTAATTGCAAGATCTAGAGAAGGTACCTTCACTTACCTCACTTCCCCGGCAACGGCGCCAGAAATAGCTTGATGTCTACTACACGCTTCTATTCCTGTAGACAGTGTTGGGCCTCCAAGAGCAGAGGTTTGTAGGACAGCAGCAAATTTCCCTTAAGTGAGTAACCCAAGGTTTATCGAACTCAGGGAAGTGGAGGTTGAACGTACCCCTTTCAAGAAACCCTGCAATCAAGAGACAAGAAGTCTCTTGTGTCCCCAACACACCTAATACAACTAGGAGTTGTATATGTGCACTAGTTCGGCGAAGAGATGGTAAAATATGGATGATAGGAGTGGCAAAGCAAAGTAATATAAATCTGTAATAAAAAGTGCAGCAAGCAAACAAGTGGTAAACATGAGCACAAATGGTATTGCAATGGTGGAAACAAGGCCTAGGCTTCATACTTTCACTAGTGGCAACTCCCAACAACATTGACATAGTCTAATCACATGATATTTCCCATAAAACATGCAATGGAGAGGCACTCGGTGGTCATTCCTTTGTGGTCAAGAGAGGACGAGAATTATGTAGGGCTACAAAAGCACACCTCAAAGTTCGTAGTTCTCAATCTATGGATTTCCCAATGTCACCGCGGCCATCCAAAGAGAGTACCACAATCACCAGAACATATCTCCAGGATAGTCAAAGACAAGCACCAAGAGACTCTCAATCTTCAACCAACACACAAAAGAGGAAATCACTCATGAAAATATTCTTCTAATCCATGTCCAATAGACCGTTGTCACCTTGGTCTCGGGGATTATACTAGATAAAGACAAGTGAGTACATCAATTCAATAGAGGAAGGGGAAATATCATGGGATCACCGAGATTAACATAGCCTATGATCACAACGAAGATCACATCATGGGAGAGAGAGATAACCACATAGCTACACGTACAAGCCCTCAGCCCCGGAGAAGACTACTCACACATGCCCATGGTGAGCAAGAGATTGCTGGTGGTGTTGATGGAGAGGTGCAGCCCGGAGAGGAGGAGGCGGCAGGCGGCGGCCGTGGCGGCGACGGCAGCCCTCGGGGCGGCGGCGGCCCTAGGGGGCAGCGGCTCCTTGTCCCCCCTTCTTCCTTGTGGATGGTGCTGCAATGGTGGTTGTCCTCCCCTCCAAGACGGCGGCTTGGGAGGAGGAAAATTCGTGGCGCTTGGTGACCTAGGTTTCCTCTCTTTATATAGACTCTCGGATTCCCGTCATCAGATTTTGGGCTTCAGTAAAATGGGCTTTCCTCTCTTTATATCTAGAAGCATCCTCTCGAAATTCCCCACAACTTTCGCAACTAGGCTTTTTCCGTTTGATGTCGTCTTCGGGCCGGAACGTGACCATCTTCTAAAAACGTTCTCAGACAGATTTCAGGAAAGTCAGAGTCCTACTCCAATACGACTCCTTTTGCGTTTTTGTCAATTTCCAAGTAATTCCTACACAATAAAGTGTAAAACAAGAACATTGTGCACTTTTGCAACCATTAGTAAGTTAGTCTAATAAATGCTTAAAAAGATAGAAAACTTTGATAGAAACATGAGACAATGATGCAAAACAAGCATGGCACAAGCAAAAATTATGGATACGTTTGGAACGTATCAACGGTGAGATTAGAGAAAATCCGAAGGCACACCGACGGACACCCCCCCACAGTCGTAACGGTCGACGCATCGCGAAATAGTGGCTGGAGTGGAAACCGACGAGGTTGCTCAAGCAAGACAGTATCCCTTTGTGGCGATATCTATGTAGCCGAGAGCATAGGGTGGTGTAGCCGTTGTTGGGGTAGCCGTGCGAGGGATGCCGGGGTCGATGTCAAGTCGGGGTGGCCGGTGTCGAGGTATTCACCATGGACCGGGAGGAAGAGCGGCGGCGGCGGCCTGAGGAGGGGGCAGCGGTGGCTAGGTCAGAAGCGCAACGACAGTGCTAAAAGTAGGTGAGGAAGAACCCGACAGTGTGACAAGGACCGGCCCAGATGGTGGCGTTTCCGTGCCTAGGGAGGCGGCGCAAAGCATACCATGTGACCTTATGGCGGTAGCAGGGACCACGAGCCATGCTCGCTACGGCCTGACGGAGTGACGCAGCGGCAACGCGAGGGTCAGTGCAGCCTCGGGGATGGCCGGGAGCGGATGGCCTCAGGGCGGCGGTTGACCGCGGGCCGCGGCACTACGGGTCGAAGGGGCGACGCAGCGGCAGCACGTGGGTTGGTGCAACCACGGGAACGGCCTCAGGGCGCCGGCGGGGACCACGTGTCGCGATGCTACGGCCTGATGGGGCGACGCACCGGCGGCGTGGATCGGTGCAGCCATGGGGAGAACCACAGGGCGGCGGCGCTGCGGCCCTATGGGGCGACGCAATGGCAACCCGTTGCTCGATCGATGGTGGGGTGCGCTTAACTCGGGGACATGGCGATGATGGCCGGAGCAGGGCGACAGGCGGGCCTACGAGCGGACGGCGGCTAGCTCTGACTGGCCGGCGCGGCACGCATGGCCGCTAGGTCGAAGGAGAGGCCGGCTAGTCATGCCAGGGTCGATGTAGAGGCGCAAGGAGGTCGACGGTGGTGGTCGGCGATGCAACCCGATCTTCTTAGATCAGAAAACCAAAAAGGAAAACGCCAATCAAGGTGACCGGCATGAGAGAGAAAAAAACCCGATGCAAGGGCTCGAGAAAAAGACTCTCTAGGGTAGTCGGTCAACACGACTGGCGGATGAACCCTAGGTACGGGTGGTGCGGACCCTGGTGGTGGTCATGGAGGCCGACCGCCTCGGAGGCGGCGCGCGGGTGCGAAAGCAGTGGCTTCTAGGGTTTAGGATCGATTAGGCTGATACCATGTTAGAAGGGATAGAGAGGATTGGTGAAATAGTTCATGTATTGCTTGAGCCTCGTAGGCATATATATATAGGAGTACATGATCTACTTGGAGTACAAGGCAAGCCAGAATATTTTCTAGTCTAATCTATGTTTCCAATCTAATCAATATACTCAACACCTGTCTCTCTTGCAATATCTGCAATATTTCTTGTCTTTGGATTGCGACCGGCCCCTGTTGCTGTTCTTACTTTTGCCTCAGTTTCCATTATGTGAGTTCTTCTCCTTTGTCCTACTGCGAACAGACAATCCCTTGGCTTGGGATGAACTTGAACCATCATGAGGAACCATTAAATTCATCTTCTCCTTAGAGTTCAAAACTTCATAAACTTCATTAAGTGTGAGAGTATCATGACTGTATAATATGGTGTCTCTAAAATTGGTGTAAGAACTTGGTAGTAAACAAAGTAACATTAAAGCAGTATCTTCCTCTTCATACTTAACCTCCATTGCAGCTAGATCGGATATGATCTCTTTAAATTCTGAAATATAATTCAAAACATTACCTCCCACGAGTAACATGTGCAGGAATAATTTTTGCTTCAGATGCATCTTGCTTGTAAGATCTTTAGTCATGCAATGCCTTCGAGCTTTATCCATAGAGAGGCAGCAGTTTTCTCGCTCAAAACTTCATGTAGAATATTATTATGCAAATGGAGTTCAATTTGTGACAAAGCCTTACGATTCCCTCTTTTCTCCTCATCAACCCAATCCTGGATTCAGTTCTTCCCGAAACTATCCAGTAAATTATCATAGTCATAGTCGGCTTGTGCCAACAACGCCCGCATCTTGACTTCCCATAGGGTAAACCTTGTGTCATGATCCAGCAGCGGAAGATCCTACTCCATGGATGCCATGAGTCGATAAAATCTATGCACAAAATACTAAAAGTCAAAAAAAAACATTGACAGAATAAATTTGCAGGGCCAAGAACCAGAGAGATAGCACCTGGTAGCTTCACCTCTATACGTAGAAGTCGGAGACCAACAAATTGTAGCTTGACGTGACGAATACTGGTATTAGTAGCCTAATGTCTGAGTTGGTCGGATTGCGGCCAGGTTTTCTTTCGTCCCACCACTTTGGTACGGTTTATTTTCAACCATGTTTTTTTGTCCCATCCCCAATCTCTACTCCTAATGTCTGAGTTGGTGAATAGTCTCCACTGTTTATTTTCGCTAGGTTTTTTTCGTCTCTCCTCCCACCACCGCCTCCCACCCTGGTCCATCGGTTTATTTCTCTCTCCACTCTTTACTACAACCAAAACTTTCCTAAGGTATAGCAAATCATGGATCTAACTTCCTTAAGTTATGCAAATCAATCAATCCCTTTTATTGGTGCAATTTGCTTTAGGAAACAAATAACATATTTTTAGGAAACAAATAATATACTTTAATCTAACTTCCCTAACTTATCCAAATCAATCGATTTCTCTCATTAGTGAAATTTGTTTTAGAAAACAAATAACAGACACATCATAGACTTTCCTCCTAATAAATAGTTTCTTAACATTTACAAACTTTCCTAATCAGACACGTCACAAACGGGCAGGTACAGATATCACGTTACCAAACAATAAAACCCCATTTGCATAGAAATCAGTTCAAAATCCTAATTTTCCTAAATTCTATCATTTCCTTGATAACAACCACTATTTCCTATGTTTTCCACCGATTGAAGGAAATCACCCCTCCATCGATATTAGCAATTTTTGGAATTAGATCTCCGGGTTATGAATTTTTTGCGATTCTTTCAATTGTGACCTCTCCTTCCACTCCGGCTCCTTCTCGCATAAACACATCCACCACAGCCAGCTGACGCCACCCCAGACCTCCTGCATCTCCACACCTTCTCCGCCACCTCCTCCTCGTACTCTATTGACTATCCCTCTGCCACGTGTTCCACGCCGGTGTCGAGGGCATGGAGCAGCACCGTACCAGCGGTAGAGCAGCGCATAGCAACAGGAAGCAGCACATAGCAGGCGAGGCGAGCGGCCGATGGTGGAGGGCAGAGATGCGGCCGTCGTGGTTGAGGGGGCGGACGGCAGCATATGGCTGCGGTAGGAGGCGGCACGAGGCGGTGGGCACGACAGCGGGGTGAGCGAAGCGATAGGCGGCGACAGGAGGGGCGAGCGCATACAGCGAGGGTATGGTTCCTGGCCAGGGTGTGCGACGCGCGGGGCACAGTGGTGCGGTGGCTGCGGTGAGCACGACGGCAGCAGCGGGTGTGATCGACGCGGTGTGGCACGGGCGTGGGCAAGGAGAGGGAGTGGCCCGGCGAGCGCGGAAGAAGATCGGCAGGCTCGAGCATGGGCACGCACAGGAGCGGGCATGTGCCACGGGGTCAATCCGAGGCACTCGGTGGCTACCCCTCCAACGGCCATGGCAGACGGCAGTTCTCGGCCACGGCGAAATCTCTACTCCTAATGTCTGAATTGGTAGGATTACGTCTAGGTTTTCTTTCATGCCACCACTTTGGTACGGTTTATTTTCAACCGCTTTTTTCATCCCATCCCCAACCCCACGCACACAGCCCACAGACTACCCAAAATAAACACCACCAGAGCTCGCCTCCACAATCCCCTTCCTATCGTTCCCCTCGAGAACAACACTGTCGTCGATCTCTCTAGAAAACCATGCATGATCACACCTCCACGTTACTGAATCGGCGCCAGATCTCCTTGTGGACACGGCGCCGCTAATCTTACTGGGAAGAACCCGCGGGATCTCGCCTCCACGTAACGGAATCGGCACCATGGTTCTGGATTGCCGCCGTGGATGTAAGAGGTCACATCGGGGCCGCCAGCACCACCGCGGATGAAGGGCGGTTTCAACAAACAAAACTGGGGTACAGGCCCCAGGTACGCCCCAGGTATGCCCCAGGTACGGAATCAAACAAACAAAACTTGTTGTACGAGATCAGAAAGAAATCTGCCCTTATGGATGTATTTGATCACACAAACAAAACTTGTCGTTCTGTGACATGTATATAGCATAAATATACATCAATCTGCCCTTATAGACCGAAGTCCTGTACAATAGCAAGCGGCCTTTCAATTGATCTCGCTGCAATCAGATGAACAGTTCATGTTAGCATTTTCAATTTTTTACATGTAAGAAGCAATCAGATGACCAGTTAGTTCATGTTTGCAGAGTAGCAGAGTCTGTTAGACATGTCCTTTTTTTGCATCATATATCAAAGTAACAGTCTGTTGGACATATATGCCCTTATGGAATTCCCAAAAATAGTTCTAAAGGCATTATTAAGATGTAAGCAGCAAAGTATTTGCTATTAACCTTATTTTGTTCGACATGTTTTTCTTTTTTTATAGTTACGTATGGGGAATCCACACAGCAAGCCAACGGAGCAGATGACATCGTCACATGTACCTCCAGGTATATGTCCAACTATAAATTGTGCTATACATGTCAAACACCATCCCAGGAAACTGAATGTGTTGCAGGCCCGATGGAGGCGACCGACGTTAACTACTATAACCAAGGGATTATACGCGTGGCCGACGATGTTGACAAAATTTACCCAAGTAGTCCAGCTATAAGGCTGTGCAAAATTACATAGTTTAAATTTATGTGATCAATCATACTTAACTAACTTGGGCACGGCCGATTCTAATGGATCAAGCATGCGACTTGTAGGATTCCATGTTACTCCCTCGGAATAGTGATAGTTGAACAAACCGATAGTGATAGCACATATGATAGTCGAGGTATATATGTACCTCCAGGTATATGTTCAAGTACAAATTTTTCTATACATGTCAAGCACCATCACAGGTGACTGAATGTGTTGTCGACCTGATGGATGGGACAAATGTTGACGACTATAACCCAGACATTATACCCGTAGCCGATGGAGTTGACAAGATTTACCCAAGTTGTCTAGGTTTTAAGGTTGTGCAATATTTAGAGCTTAATTTTATGTGTTTTATGTGATCAGTCATACCTAACGGACTTGTGACTTGTAGGAGTCCATGTTACTCCATCGGAACGGATCATAATTGAACAGACCGACGGTGATAGCATATATGTTCATCAACCTTCCAGCTGATTTCGGGTAAATATTATTTTACTAAAGGGTTAACATCGTGTGCCTACAACTTTGCCTTATTTCAGAACAATATTTTTTTTGTTTACATGATGCAGACAACCCTCCGATCTCATTCCTATATAATGGAGATTCGTTGCCGGCTCCCAGTAATCTCACACAAAACTATGCGACAGATTTACCACAAAGTTCAAATGGTATGACCTCATACATCTTGGATCAGATATAATTTGTCCTTAAAGTGTTTTATTTTCATATAGGGTTAACACCATGTGCCTACTACTTTGCCTTATTTCAGACCACTATTTGTTATGTTTACATGATGCAGACAACCCTCCGATCACATTCCTATATAATGGAAATTCGTTGCTGGCTCCCAGTAATCTCTCACGAAATTATGCTACAGATGTACCACAAAGTTCAAACGGTAATACCTCACACATCATGGAACTGTACCACAAAATTAATGCTTAAAGTGGTTTATTTTCATACATTAACCTAGCTTATGGCTTTTATGTTGTTCCATTAGTTGTACATGCTTCTGGTCGTCATGCCTTAGGGGTTTTACCTGTGTCTGATGCAACATCCGGTCACATGAAGACAGGAGTTGTGATGAAAAATAACTTAATAGACGAAAAGAGAGAGCAGAAAAACGCCTGGAGGCGAGCTGCTTACCGGAAGAAAAAGAGGATGCTACGGTCAAACTTAAATATGAAAATCAACCTTCCCTTCCAATGGCATGTATTATTATTTAATGTTTGGTCAACCTTCCTCGTACTTTTCCTGCCTCAATTACTCTCACATCTCGTATTTTTAATGACTTAATAACTAGCTGGCATGCAACGTAATACCAAGGAAAAGAGGCAGGAGAATGTTCCACGGTATCCTCTCAGTGATATCACTGATACTAATCGACCATCCTCTATGGACCTTGACTACAAAAAAGATGTGATCAAATCTCGGAGGCGAGCTGCTTACCGAAAGAAAAAAGAGGAGGCTAAAGTCAATCGACAAGATGAAAATCTATCCGCCCTTTGGATATCAGGTAAGAATGTTTTATGTGTATGCACTGCTATGATAGTATATATACGCCCTCTTCCAGAATATAAGGTTAATATCAGACGAAAAAATGATGAGGGTACCATGAATGTACAAGCAGATGTGCAGAATGTTCCCCCGTCACCTCTCGGTGATATCACTAATGGGTATCAACCAACCTCGGTGGACCTTGACGAGAAAAACAATCAAATAAAGGCTCGGAGGCGAGCTTCTTGTCGAAAGAAGAAAGAGGAGTCTACTATCAAGCAACAAGATAAAAATTTATCTACCCTTATGATATCATGTAAGAATGTTTTATGTGTCGGCACTACCATGATACTCTATATACTCCGTCCATTCCAGAATATGAGGTTAATATCAGACGAAAAATGATGATGGTACCATCAATGTACATGCAGGTGTGCAAAATGTTCCCCTGTCCCCTCTCCGTGATATCACAAATGTATATGATCCAACCTCGGTGGACCTTGACGATAAAAACGATCAAATAAAGGTTCGGAGATGAGCTGCTTATCGAAAGAAGAAAGAGGAGGTAGCCAACAAACAAGAAGATGAAAATCTAGATGCCCTTGCGATATCAGGTAAAATTGTGTTATGTTTCAGCAATACGATTATCGTTTACATATTCTTAGTTAGTAATGTAGGTTAATATATGTCCATGCAATTCAACGCCATGTATAATTGACCCTTAATTGTGAATAAAATAGTTGACCACTGTGTTCTATATGTGAATCCCTTTCATGATGGATTAAATGAAATAAACTTTGTGCAGACAATGTGGCTAGACATACGAATTTTGAAAAAATATGTTACAATTTATGTAAAGACACGGAGGGATTATCTAAAAAATAAATGTTAGATAAAGAACTAGTTTCTACCAGCAAACCCAACTATGACCAACTATACATCATTTTTTACCAGCCCGTACAGCTATGTATAAGTAAGCGTTTGACTACTACCTTCATCCTTGTTGAACAATGACAGTCTGATTTTGTTTTCACACTATTATCACATGATGATGCCCCATTGCCTCCTTGAACTACGTCTGGTGGCATTCATGATTAAGAACTATCTAGGCGTCAATGTGATAAAGAACGCAAGCGTAACTTAAGGTTAGAGGATGGGCAAAGGGAGCAGGAGGTTCTTTGCAACAATTTTGGTCCACTGTGAGCCAGGTTGTCGGTGTACTAAAAGTAGGGGTACCTTAGTATCCCGACTTGTGCATGGACAGTAGCAGCGTCCCATGGTCTGGCTCACCACGCGCCCGCCAAAGCCCACTCTAGACCACTTTAAGCCATTCAAGAACAAAGTATTCAAGTTAAGAGACAAGACCCCGGCAAGAAGAGCTTGCCGGGAAGGCCGCACCAGGCTCAAGGTTATCATTCCAGCACAAGACCCTGGCAAGAGGAGCTTGCCAGGAAGGCCAAAGAACGGCACCTCAAGAAGGTATATCGTGGCGCATCACGCGCCCCGGCAGGACCCGGAGAGCGACAAGCTTCCGGACCCGGCAAGATTGCGACCCCGGCAAGGTGCTTGCCGGGGGAAGCTTACGCTGTGTGCCTGCGCTCCAGCTCATCTGGCCACGCGTCACCCTGGGGCCCTTCCAGGGGCACGTGGCAGATGGCTGTGCAGCCTGGGGTACACGGTGGCGAGCCGCGGTGACGAGGCTATCGCCGTGGCGGACGGAGACGCATGGACGGACGCTTTTGGGGCGACGGCGACGGGCATTCAATGCCCTTGTCCCCCACCGTCAGAGTTAGGTGAAGACCACTGTTCACACACTGTTCATGCACTGTTACAACTACCACCAGATTTACATTTTTACCCTCCTTCTTCGTTGGCACCTTCGGTGACCCCTTTGAGCTATAAAAGGAGGCCCATGCACAACGTAGAGGGGGTTGGATCCCAGAAACTTGATCTCCCCCTCGCTCGGTGTAGCTGGTACTGTAGATCTTCAAGCTCCCGAGCTCACGAACTCAATACAACCAAGGCAGGAGTAGGGTTTTACACATCCATGCGGCCCGAACCTGGGTAAACTGCTCGTGTGTGCCCCTCGATCTGCTCTTCGTGCTCCCTCCGCTCCCTTGCCGTACCGAAAAGGGGCTCCGGTCCCATAGGTGTTCATGGGCGATCAGTTTCCCCGACATCTTTGGCGCGCCAGGTAGGGGGCGTCGAGGTTGTGCGAACCTGATCCGGCGCTCACGCGGGCGCAATCTTCAGCAACCTTTCCAGCTTCATCGACCTCATCGACTACATCAACATGCCTCCGAAGAAGAAGGCTTCGGAGGTCGGAGGCCCGTCCGCGTCAATCCCACCACCACCAGAACCAACGGTTGGAGGGGTAGATGTTGGCGGAAAGGTGGACGCCGGTGAGGACACTCACGACGCCGCCAAGTCCAAGGACAAGACGGACGACTGGGCGAACTCCAAGGCCTCGGCGTCCGTGCACGCACCCCGTCCCTCTCAGGAGGTGCCGGGCCAGCAGCGACGTGGTACCCACGGTACTATCCGCCTGCTGGGACAAGGCCAAACTGACGGGTCGCGGGACGCTCAAGGCCAGCGTGCTGGCACGAGCAAGGCGCGGTCGCCGGGGCGAGAACCTGCTCCTTCTAACGCTGTTAGAAGTCCGAGCATATCTCGTTCCTCGCACCGCTCGCCACCGCTCCCTTCTACTCCGGCTGAAGCTCTTGCCAGAGCCCAGCTGCTCCTCGACTTCCCTCCAGCGGCGGACAAGGCCGAAGACTGGAGGGCTACAATCCAGAGCCTCATCGCCTTCGCCAACAACGACACGCCGCAGCAGCCGGCAACATCACGGCCGCGGCAAATCGACCAAGCGAAGGCCGATGGAGACAAGACCGCCGGGGGTGCAACTACTGTGCACTCCCCACCGCGGAAGCAGAAATCGCCACCCCGCCGGATCAACGTCGATGACGACTCTACAGCGTCGTCGGATCCGCGGGCTCGCCCGATCAGCGCCAAGTCCTGGATGACAGGCGGCAAGAGGACGCTCGAACTCGTATCGAGCGTCGAAGAGAAGCCCGAAGACAGTCCGATCAGCGCGCTGGGACCGCTGTCGACATGCACGCGCCCGGTGAACCAGGCGACTTGCTGTACGCGGCAGGTTGCCCTGCGTTCACCCGAGAGCTGCGGCAAGTCCAGTGGCCCAGCATGAAGAACTTCAAACCTGACGTACCTGAGAAGTACGACGGCAAGACACACCCCTCCGAGTTCCTCAGCATCTACACCATTGCGGTGCAGGCTGCCGGGGGACGCGATGAGAAGATCTTAGCAAACTACTTCCCGCTGGTGCTTAAGCCAAACGTCAGGTCTTGGCTTATGCACTTGCCGGAGAGCTCCATCTCCTCTTGGGCAGATCTGTGCCACCAATTCGTCGGCGCCTTCACGGGCGGCCACAAACCCCACGGCCAGGAGAGCGATCTCCACATTCTTGCCCAGAAGGAGGGTGAGTCCCTGCGCAAGTACATCCAAAGGTTCATCCGCGTTCAGCAAAACATCCCCGATGTCCACCCTGCCGCAGTTATCAGCGCGTTCCACCAGAACGTGCGTAACCGCCGGATGAGGGAGGAGATGGCGATGACCAAGATCCGGGACGTCAGCGAGCTTCACGCTCTGGCTGATAAGTGTGCGCGTGCCGAAGAGGGGAGGAGACTCCCCGGAGAGGATACTGGAGCAGGAGGAACGGACAGCGAGGATGCCGCCCCGGCAAGGAAAAATCGGCGGCGGAACAACAAGAAGAAGAAGAACAAGGAGGTACTAGTTGTCGAGCAGTCCGGCAAGGAGGCTGCCACCAAGAAGACACAGGCTGGTGGCTCCGGCAAGGAGGCCGCCCCTGTAGCGGCAGCCGACAAGCAGGACGACTCCGACAAGCAGTACTGTAAGATCCACCGCACCAAGGGCCACGATCTCCAGAACTGTAAGAGGGTAGAGTACCTCGTAGAACAGCAGAAGGCTGAATACGAGCGTCGCGACAAGGAGAAGGCCCAAGGAGGCGGGGGAGAGCCCAGCAAGAAGCGGCCGTTCAATGGCCGGGGAGGACGCCGCGGCAAGGCCAAGCAGCGACAAGGAGACAGACCTCCCCGGGGCCGCGACAAGGACGAGGACGAAGACGATGACGAGGATATGGATGACGGAGATAACAGCGAGCAGGAGTTCCAGAAGGCCACAGAAGTTCTGTGCGTCGATGGGGGCGCCTCTCTGCACACTTCCCACCGCCAACTCAAACAGCGGGTGCGGGAAGTGAATGCAGCTGAGCCACCTGTCGAGTCGCGCAAGCTGCTGAAATGGTCCGGCACGCCCATCATCTTCGATCTTGAGGACCACCCTGACCGCACAACTGCGGTCGGGTGCTTGCCGATGTTGGTTTCACCAACTATCCGCAACCTCAAGGTCACCAAGATGTTGGTTGACGGCGGGGCCGGCCTCAACTTGATCTCCTCCGCTGTGATCAAGAAGCTGCAAATCCCCGACAGCGAGCTCGAGGAAACCGGGACGTTCCAAGGGATCAACACGGGAAGGAGCAAGCCGAAGGGGAAGATCACGCTGCCGGTGACCTTTGGCGGAGAGCTTAACTTCAGGACGGAGAGGATCACTTTTGACGTCGCCGATATCCCATTGCCATACAATGGGATACTTGGCCGTCCTGCGCTCGCCAAGTTCATGGCGGCCTCCCACTATGCTTACAACATGCTCAAGATGCCGGGGCCAATAAGTGTCATCTCTGTCCCCGGCGACAAGAAGGACGCGCTTATTTGCGCCGACAAGATTTACCGGGACGCATCAGCCGCGGCAGACAACAACACACTTGCCGCTGAAGCTCCCGGGGGGGAAGACCAAGACCAAGTCCGGCAAGAGCTCTCGGGCCCACTCCGGCAAACGCACCTCTTCGGAGTGCTGCGCTGCCGTCGAGGACGCACCATCGAGCTCCACCGGCAAGTGCAAGAAAGGAATGGCTGCTCCACCGGCAACTAAGAAGGTGTCCGCCAAGAAGGACGGCACTGGTGGTACTTTCACCATCAGTGCTACGCTCGACCCCAAATAGGAAAGCGCGCTCGTTGCCTTCCTGCGGGCGAATGTCGATGTGTTTGCATGGCAACCATCTGACATCCCCGGCGTTCCCAGGAAGGTAATTGAGCACAAGCTTGCTGTTTGTCCACACGCGCGGCCCGTCAAACAGAAGGTCAGGAAGCAAGCAGTGGAGCGCCAAGAATTCATAGCCGAAGAAATCAAGAAGTTGGAAGCAGCAGGCCTTGTTAGAGGTATACTACATCCCACGTGGTTGGCTAATCCAGTTGTCGTGCGTAAGGCTAATGGGAAATGGAGAATTTTTATAGACTTCACGAATGTGAATAAAGCTCGTCCCAAGGACCCATTTCCCTTGCCGCGCATTGACCAGATCGTTGACTCCACGGCCGGGTGTGAGCTGCTTTCATTTCTTGATGCATACTCCGGATACCACCAGATATTCATGGCTGAGGAGGATGAAGAGAAGACCGCATTTATTACTCCATGTGGCACATATTGCTTTGTACGCATGCCCTTTGGATTGAAGAATGCGGGCTCAACATTTGCAAGGGTGGTCCACACTGCTTTTGAGCCACAGATACACAGGAATGTAGAAGCCTACATGGATGATATAGTGGTCAAGAGAAAGAGCAAGGATACCCTGGTTCAAGATCTAGAAGAAACCTTTGAGAATCTGCGCAAGATACAGCTCAAGTTGAACCCCGAGAAGTGCGTCTTCGGAGTCCCCTCCGGCAAGCTTCTCGGGTTCTTTGTGTCCCAGAGGGGGATTGAAGCCAATCCCGACAAGATTAAAGCCATCGAGCAGATTGAACCCCGAAGCGCGTCAAGGATGTACGGAGGCTCGCGTGTTGTGTGGCTGCCCTCAGCAGGTTCATTTCAAAGTCTGCAGAACGCGCCCTGCCTTTCTTTAAAATCTTTAAAAAGGCAGGTCCTATGAAATGGACTCCGGAAGCGGAGGCAGCGCTGCGTGACTTGAAAGGGTACCTGTCCTCTACTCCAATACTTGTCGCACCTAGGCCACAAGAGAAGTTGTTGCTATACTTAGCAGCAACCAATCAAGTGGTTAGTGCTGCGTTGGTAGCGGAGAGGGAGGCAGAGGAGGAGTCCACAGCCCCGGCAAGCACATCCAGCGACAAGCAGGGGGCTTCCCCGACAAGCTCTGGCCCCGACAAGGACAAGCCTGCGCAGGAACAAGGAGAAGTGTGGAAGAGGATGGTACAGCGCCCAGTTTATTTTGTAAGCTCCCTCTTGCAGGGGGCTAGGTCAAGATACTCTGGGGTGCAGAAGTTGCTTTTCGGCCTCCTCATGGCCTCAAGGAAGCTGCGCCATTACTTCCAAGCGCACGAGATAACAGTGGTCACTCGCTTTCCGTTGAAGAGGATACTGCAAAATCCAGAAGCAACAGGCAGGATCGTCGAGTGGGCACTAGAGCTGTCAAGCTTTGGTCTCAAGTTTGAGAGTACTTCAACTATACAGAGCCGAGCATTGGCAGAATTTATAGCAGAATGGACTCCAACACCAGATGAAGAAGTTCCAGAGACAAGCATCCCCGTCCAAGAAGCAAGCAAAGAATGGATAATGTACTTCGATGGTGCCTTCTCGCTGCAAGGCGCCGGCGCCGGCGTGTTACTCATAGCGCCCACCGGAGAGCACCTCAAGTACGTTGTTCAAATGCACTTTCCCAAGGAGCAAGCGACAAACAATACTGCTGAGTATGAAGGTTTGCTTGCCGGCCTCAGAATTGCGGCCGAACTTGGGATCAAGAAGCTGATTGTGCGGGGAGATTCACAATTGGTGGTTCGACAAGTAAACAAGAGTTACCAGAGTCCTTTGATGGAAGCTTATGTCGATGAAGTGAGGAAGCTTGAAGAACACTTTGAAGGCCTACAAATGGAGCACGTTCCAAGAGCTCAAAATGATATAGCAGATGGTCTCTCAAAGTGTGCTGCAATGAAGTTACCTGTGGAACCAGGGACCTTCATGCTCAAGCTAACTCAACCATCCGTTACACCATCAGTTGGGCAGAGCAAGAAGAGGAAGTTGGTCTCCGGCGACTACTTGCCGGCGGATATTCCCGAAATCGCCGCCAAGGTCCCCAAGAACAACGACCAAGATGCTGAGGAACAGTCTGCTCCTGCAGACCCAAGGGTCCGTACAGTTGAAGCAGGCGTTCCCGACAAGACTTGCCCCAGCAGGCTTGCCGGGGAACGTTCAGCTCCGACAGAGCCACAAGACTTTGCCGTAGAAGCTGACGTTCCCACAGCAGCACTGATGCCTTTAGTCCTCGTCGTTGAGCCTCAGGTTCCAGCGTGGGCACAGCAAATTGTCCGTTTTCTTCAAACTGGGGAACTTCCCGAAGAACCAGAGGAGATAGAAAGGATTACCAGGCAGTCAAGTATGTATCAGTTCGTCGGCAACGAGCTATACAGAAGAAGACTCAATGGTGTCAGATTGAAATGCATTTCTCGGGAAGATGGACAGAAGCTGTTGGCAGAAATACACGGAGGCATATGTGGTCACCACATTGGCGCAAGAGCACTTGCCGGGAAGGCGTTCCAGCAAGGTTTCTTTTGGCCAGAAGCCCTCCAAGATGCAACTGCACAAGTAACCAAGTGTGAAGCGTGCCAGTTCCATGCCAAGCAGATTCACCAGCCAGCTCAAGCTCTCCAGACAATAACTTTGTCCTGGCCCTTCTCGGTCTGGGGGCTCGACATCCTCGGCCCCTTTCCCCGCGCAGTCGGGGGCTTTGAGTACTTGTACGTTGCCATCGACAAGTTCACAAAGTGGCCAGAAGTGGAACCAGTGAGAAAGGTGACCGCACAGTCAGCTGTCAGGTTCTTTAGGTCGATCGTTTGCCGTTTCGGAATCCCTAACAGGATCATCACCGACAACGGCACACAGTTCACAAGTCGCACCTTCATGCAATACGTCCAAGACCTTGGCGCCAAGTTCTGCTTCGCTTCTGTTGCTCACCCAAGGAGCAATGGTCAAGCGGAGAGGGAAAACGCAGAAGTGCTGCGCGGACTCAAGACAAGAACCTTCGACAGGCTGCACAAGAGCGGAAGAAACTGGATAGAGGAGTTGCCGGTGGCTCTTTGGTCAATCAGGGCTACTCTCCGGAGCAGCAGGCTGGTCCGGCAAGTTTGTCGCTGGCGCATCTCCCGTCGCCGCGGCAGGCTCGTCGTCCTCGAGGTTAACCACATGGATTTTGGCCCTCTTCGTCATCCTCTGGGTCAACGTCCTGGAAGCCAAACAAGATCAGAACCAAGCAAGAGAAATCAAGGCAAAAGCAACAAAAATCGAAGGAAATAGTAACTGCAAGTGCTTACTCTTCCTCCTCTTCATCGGAGCTGAGGGCGGAGAAGTCAAACTCCGCCTCGCGTGCTCCAGCGCGAGGAACTGGAGGAGAAGGCTCCCTCGGGCGCTTGGCGGGCTCCGGAGCCGTGGGTTGCGAAGACCCCGCTCCGGTCGTCCCCGAGGACCGAGGGGCGGAAGGAACACCAGAGCCGCCCCGGGAAGACCCCCATCCGCTTGCCGCTGGGACACGGGGCGCCTCATCGGCGACCTTGCTCGTCGGGGTGGCGCGCGTCGCACGACGCTTCGGCTACTGTCGGGGCGCCTGTGGCCTCGCCACCTCAGCGGGCTTGCGGAGGCGCTTCTTCTGCGGTGGAGGAGGACTTGGTGGTGGCGGAGAGTTTTCCGAGGATGAAGAGGCGTCGTCGAGGTTCAGTGACCCGCCGGAGTCTTCGTCAGAATCGCCTGATTCGGCATCCTCCTCGGCGGGCTCACTGGACTCAGTGCCTTGCCCGACGGCCTCGTTCATCCCGGCAGGCTCCCTGGCAGGCTTCCCGGCAAACTCCTCGGGCGCAATCTTCAACAGCCTGAGGATTTCCTCCTCCTCGGCCTGGCTCACCGCGTCCTCCGCTTCCGCTTCTTCCATGGTGTACCCAAACTACCCTGCGGCCGCCGCTGCGGCGGCCTCCTCCATCCTGTTGGCTATATATGCCACATCCCGTTCGGTGGTCTCCCGGGTGAGGCCCTTTCTCTCCTCGGGGTTGCGTGGCCGTTCGACCAGGCTGTCGAAGAAGGCATGCACGGTCTCCTCTGAAGGCATCAGCCAAGTGGGGACAACCCCGTGGGGTCACACTCCGGCATTGCCGCGCGGATGGCACTAAGAGCAGTGTTGTTGCAAAACGGAACTACTCCCCGGGACGGAGTGAACCACTCCTTGTGCTTGGGGTCATGTTTGAACAGCTCCCGGACCATCCCCTTGAGTTCCAAGACAGTAAAGTTGTAATTCAACCAGGGGCGCAGCCTCATGCGATCTGCCGCGTTGCCAAACTCCCAGGCAGGCCTCTTCCTTTCCTGCAGAGGGGCAATGCGGCGGCGGAGGAAATCAGCCCCAACTTCACCTACTGTAAGGTTGGCGGCCCGGAGACGAAGGATCCTAGTAAGGGCAATCTGCAGCTTGTCGTCCTCCGGGGCCAAGTCACTCCAATCCCTGCCGCGCACTATTGCAGTCTGACGCGGCGAGGTGAACTGCTCGGGCTCATCTTCCATGACCCAGCACCAATCGGCCCGCCACTCCTCCCACTTGCCGCGGAGCTCCCCAATCAAGTACGCCTCCTTCTTGCCGAGCCTGAAGATCCAGGAGATGCCGCCGGAGAGTGGAGATTCGGACTCTACTCTAGGCGTGAAGAAGTGGCGGAAGAGAGCTACATTTGTGTGGACCCCGACGTAGTTTTCGCACAGATGTGAGAAAACGGCCAAAGTGAGGACGGCATTCGGGGTGAAATCTAAGAGGTGGAATCCGTATGTGTTCATCACATCGCAGAAGAACTCTGAATACGGAGGACACATGCCGCAATGGAAAAACGAAGCGAAGTAGTGGTAACCTCCCGGGTACAGGTCGACGGCTGCGGCGGGGAGGACTCTGGTGCGCGGGTGAGCCTTCGTCTCCCTCGCCCAGAACAAGTAGTACTTGTCCCGTAGCTCCCTCGCGCCGAGCCTCGGCGGGAAGACCACCATCCTTCTCCGCATGGCTGCCAGCTTCGCCGCCTTGTCGGACTTCTCCTTCTTCGCCTGGTCGCTCTTCGCCTTGTCGCTCTTCGCCTTGTCGCTCTTCGGGGCCATGGCGGGGACGGCGGGGGAGGTCGACGGCGCTGCGGGTGGTGAAGACAGCGGAGGAAGGGTGGAGCTCGGCTCTCTGTCGACCTTTGGGGAGGAAGAGAGCGGCGGGGGTTTCTGGAGATTCAAGACACAATGAAAGCAATGGGGGAAACTGCCCCTGCTTCCTCTGCTTTTAAGGGGGAAGTGGGGGACGTTCCGCATTTCCCAATTAAAGAAACAGGCCACGATCTCTCCCACGACGCCGCAATCGACGCGTGCCGTTAGGGAGGGATGCGGCGAATCTGGAGTGGGAAACGGCGCGCCGTGGGCCGCGTGTACCCGTGCACTGTTCTGGGCCTGGCCCAACAGCGCTCGGCACCTTGTGTGGCCCAGGCCCGGGGGCTCCTGTCGGTGTACTAAAGTAGGGGTACCTTAGTATCCCGACTTGTGCACGGACAGTAGCAGCGTCCCATGGTCTGGCTCACCACGCGCCCGCCAAAGCCCACTCTAGACCCCTTTAAGCCATTCAAGAACAAAGTATTCAAGTTAAGAGACAAGACCCCGGCAAGAGGAGCTTGCCGGGAAGGCCGCACCAGGCTCAAGGTTATCATTCAAGCACAAGACCTTGGCAAGAGGAGCTTGCCAGGAAGGCCAAAGAACGGCACCTCAAGAAGGTATATCGTGGCGCATCACGCGCCCCGGCAGGACCCGGAGAGCGACAAGCTTCCGGACCCGACAAGATTGCGACCCCGGCAAGGTGCTTGCCGGGGGAAGCTTACGCTGTGTGCCTGCGCTCCAGCTCATCTGGCCACGCGTCACCCTGGGGCCCTTCCAGGGGCACGTGGCAGATGGCTGTGCAGTCTGGGGTACACGGTGGCGAGCCGCGGTGACGAGGCTATCGCCGTGGCGGACGGAGACGCATGGACGGACGCTTTTGGGGCGACGGCGACGGGCATTCAATGCCCTTGTCCCCCACCGTCAGAGTTAGGTGAAGACCACTGTTCACACACTGTTCATGCACTGTTACAACTACCACCAGTTTTACATTTTTACCATCCTTCTTCGTTGGCACCTGTCGGTGACCCCTTTGAGCTATAAAAGGAGGCCCATGCACAACGTAGAGGGGGTTGGATCCCAGAAACTTGATCACTCCCTCGCTCGGTGTAGCTGGTACTGTAGATCTTCAAGCTCCCGAGCTCACGAACTCAATACAACCAAGGCAGGAGTAGGGTTTTACACATCCGTGCGGCCCGAACCTGGGTAAACTGCTCGTGTGTGCCCCTCGATCTGCTCTTCGTGCTCCCTCCGCTCCCTTGCCGTACCGAAAAGGGGCTCCGGTCCCATAGGTGTTTGTGGGCGATCAGTTTCCCCGACACAGGTGATGAGCGTGGTTTATGGGAAGGCACTTCGAGCCTATGTCTGATGACTATCGGCGATCACACACTATCTGCGATCACACACATGCCCCTAGCGTAGATATCGAAAGAAGAAAGAGGAGTCTACCAGTCCGACGCAGATGGTAACATTGATGAGATCAAAAGATACGTAGACGTGAGGTGGGTTACTCCTCCAGAGGCGATGTGGAGGATATTTGGCTTCCCCTTGTGTGCCAATGACCTGTCTATCCTAAAGTTGCCTCGTCACCTCCCGAATATGCACAAGGTGGCATTCAATGAGCAAGCTCACTTGACCGACGTAGTCGCCTCTAAGAATGCTTCCAAATTCATGTTGACAGATTATTTCAAAGCTAACCACAACTACCTGTGGGCTAGGAATATATTGTACAAGGATTTTCCTGGAAGATTCACATGGCAGAAGGGTAAGAAGTATTGGAACATGCGGGTGGAGCGTTATCAAATAGGTTGAATCGTGTCTGGCAATCCTGCCGAGGGGGAGCGATACTATCTGCGTGTGCTGCTAAACCATGTTGCTAGCAAGACATCCTATGAGGACCTGCTCACCGTGGATGGTAGGCTATGCGGGAGCTTTAGAGAGGCTACCAAAAGGTTGGGACTCATCAAGGCAGATAACACGCTCGAGGATTGTCTTATCGAGGCAGAGCGGTGGGCGATGCCATGTTCGCTCAGGAGGCTCTTCGCAACAATTTTGGTGCACTGTGAGCCAGGTGACGTGCGTGCTTTATGGGATAGGCACTTCGAGCCTGTGTCTGATGACTATCGGCAATCACACACGTGCCCGATTAAGGTGGAATAAATGGTGTTGCTTGACATTAGGGGTATGTTGCAATCAATGGGCAAAGACATAGATGATTTTGCTCTTCCATGCATTGATGATGCATTCGACCCAACCAAGGGTGAGGCTAGAGAAGTGATCGAGGAATCCAACGTTGATTTTGACATCAACGACACTAAATTGGCATCATCGCTAAACTTGGAGCAGGGGGTTGCATACGACAAGATACTAGTTGCTGTTGAACGCGGTGACGGGGGTGTGTTCTTTGTTGATGGTCCGGGAGGTACAGGGAAGACCTTCATGTACAAGGCGCTGCTAGCCAAGGTTCAAAGCGTGGGAAACATCGCTATCGCTACCGCGAGATCAAGCGTCACCGCTTCTATGATGCCTGGAGGCAGGACTGCCCACTCGAGGTTCAAGATCCCATTGAGTTGCGACGATGGTGCCTCATGCACCTTCACAAAGCAGAGTGGTACCACCATGCCACTGAGGATGGCCTCATTGATACTATGGGACGAGGCCACCATGACTAAGCGACAGACGGTCGAGGTACTAGACAATAGCATGCGTCACATCATGGGAAGACGGGACCGACCCTTTGGAGGAAAACTGTTGTGTTTGGCGGGTACTTCAAGCAGGTGCTTCCGGTAGTCAGGAGGGGTTCTTGAGGTCAAATAATCGATGTAACCCTTTGAAGTTCACATCTGTGGAAGGTTATGCGCCAGCTAGGGCTCGTCACCAACATGAGGGCTCATAATGACGCCTGGTTTGCGAATTACTTGCTAAGGGTAGCCAATGGCATCGAGGAAGTTGACGATCCAGGAAACATACGACTCCCTGAAGATATTTGTGTGCCGTCTACATGAGAGGGTGGTGACCTGGAGATGCTGATTGACCATGTGCTTCCAAGAATAGATGACAACATGTCCGATCCGAATTACATGACTTCACATGCAATCCAATCCACCACGAACGACAATGTCGACAAGATAAACATACGCATGGTAGAGCGTTTTCAGGGAGAAGAAGTAATCTACCATAGCTGTGATGGTGCAGAGGACGACCCATATGGCTACTACACTCTCGAGTTCCCGAATGGATTTGTTCCCAACGGTCTGCCTCCGCATGCACTCAAACTGAAGCTCAACTGCCTTGTCATACTTCTGAGGAACATTGATCCGGCTAATGGTTTGTGTAACGGGACGAGGCTTGTGGTGCGAGGTTTCGAGAGGAACGCCATCGACACAGAAATCATGATTGGACAACACACAGGTAGGAGAGTATTCCTTCCTCGAATACCCCTATGCCCGTCGGACAATGACATGTTTCCATTCAAGTTTAAGAGGAAGCAATTTCCTGTAAGACTTAGCTTTGCTATGATGATTAACAAGGCTCAAGGATAGACAATTCCGATTGTTGGCGTGTACCTACCTAATCCGGTGCTCTCTCATGGTAAACTCTATGTCGCATTGTCTCGAGCCACCGCGAAGAGAAATATAAAGATCCTCATTGAGAAGGAGAAGGAGAAGGAGAATGCCAAGAAGCAAAGCGGTACATCAAAGAAGCTAAAAAGACCTACCTTGTCCTTACATACCTCGATGAAGAACATCGTCTATAAGGAAGTCCTTACAGGATGAAGTCCGCGCTTAAGAAACTGACGGGTTTTGTATATGACAGAGGATTTACTATTATGTTGCAGATAATTTGGTGCTCTTCGGTGTTCTTCTACCGATCTTTATCTTTTGATGTTAGCAATTGAACTTTACTATGTTTATACAAGAAGTCAAATATTACTAATATTGCCTCGGATTTGTGACTTTGCAAGTTACCAATTTTTCCTACATGTGACATTATTTTCCCTTTTGCTGGATTGTTTATGTATATTATTCTTTTGCTGTTTTGTAATCAATTATCTACTACATCTAAGAAAAACTTTGTTGCGTACATGTTACGGGCTGAAGTCCGCACTTAAGAAACTGGCGGGATTTGAATATGACGAAGCAGAAGCATTAAATCTTATGTTGTTGCTCGGTGGTGTTGTACAGATCTTAATCTTTGGTTGTTAGCGATTGAAAGTTAGTATGTTTAGAAGAAAGAATATGAAAATTGAGATGACCATGGGGGTGTTCCTGCTTACTCGAGGAGATGTTCATGTCGAGTGACGCGGCCGAGCAGAATCACGTCGAGTTAGTGGGTGGTAGTTGGCCCATGAGGGGAACGACATAATGCGAGAGTGGGCTTGGGCTTCTTGGGGCCTTGGATCGGCAAGGTTTTCTATACAAAATATATATATTAAATTAAAAAGGATATCTATTATATAGACATGGATCATCCAAATTAAGCTGAACTTAAAGGAGAGGAGAGTGCACTCCAGTCAGGTACTCCTCGCCTCAAATTATAGTAGAATTTCAGTTGGAAAACTTTGTTTTTGCCACTCTAGTTTTTGCCCACTTTCCTTATGCCACTCTAGAATTTGACATTTCACTTTTGCCACTCTTAGCTTTTGACAATATATCACTTTTGCCATTCCGTGGCAAAAACAACATTATTAGAGTGGCAATTGTGATACATGTCAAAAGCTAAGAGTGGCAAAAGTGAAATAAAAAATTATCATTTTTGCCATGGAATGGCATTTGTGATGTATTGTCAAAAGCTAAGAGTGGCAAAAGTGAGATGTCAAATTCTAGAGTGGCATAAGCAAAGTGGGCAAAAACTAGAGTGGCAAAAACAAAGTTTTCCCTTTCAGTTAAGCAACTTAACGACAGTAGTACAACAGAATTTATAGCAGAATTTGGAGTAGACTTTGAAAACAAATAAATACTGAAATTCAGGAGTAAAAGCCGCAAGTGCACTGAAATTCAATTGTTCTAGGAGAAAATTTCAAGTGCTCAAGCACTGAAATTCAGTTCTTCAGGAGTAAAATTTGGAGTAGAATTCAGTATTCTTTAGGAGTAAATATTCAACTGTTCAACCACTGAACTTTTCAAAAGGGCAGCACAGTTGCAAAATTAGGGATTAATCTTTGCAGCATCCATCAAGAACACCATTGCATACCAGCTGAAAAACTTTCTGAAAGCAGGCTGTTTTTCCAGTGCAAAATCAGTGCAAGGTGCAACAGAAATCAAGACCATAAATGCAAACAATACAAAGCTACATGGATGCATGTTGCATATACCAAACTTGATAACAAGAAAACGGTACTCCTATACTCTACAAGATACCAAAATCTAACAGAAGGAAAGGAAGCAAGTAGGCCATAGGCTACAACCACTCCTCCAGTAACCCAAGAATCCTACTGGCTTGAGAAAGCAATTACTCCAATCAACTACCCAAAATGCAATATATCCATGATAGCATCTTCTTTTTTGCGTGGAAGAATACCATGTTCTGAAGCCTCTTGAAATTCAAAGGATTCTCCCATGGTAGATGAAATCATCAAAAAGTAAAAATAAAAACCAAATGCTTACTCTAAAGGGAGTTATAGACGCTGTCTTTAAAATGTGTGGTTTTCTGCAGCTCTGGCGGCCGCTTAGCCGCCCCTCCGACCGAGACGCCATCAACACCATCATCGCCGATCTTCGCACGATGGCGCTTCGTCTGCCC
>LR738711.1:299423477-299476970 GCA_902687465.1 Secale cereale
CCCCGCTTCCGCCACCTCCTCCCGAGCCTGATTAGCCTGTTTTGGCTGCCCCTCCCTATGCTGGGTCTGGGCGTGTGTGTTTTTTAGGGCTTGTTGAGCTGTGCCCTCAGCTGAACCCTTTATTGTTGTCTTGTGCTACTTTCGTGTGTGTGTGTGTGGGTTGAACTTATGTTGGATATTGTGCTCTGGTGGTTTGCTTTATATATAAAGCGGGGCGAAAGCCTTTTTCGATAAAGGGAGTTATAGAGCAAATAATCGATTTAGTTGGTTAGAAGCAATATTTATGTCTATTGGACATGAACAGGACATAGCTTATTTATGTTTGTTCATTTTCTTTTACTCCTGGGCCATGAACAGATGAGGTAATGAACATAAGTGCTAGGTGCATATAAATTCAGAGGTCACTTTGCTGAATTTATATGCACGGTGCATTGGCAAAGTGCTCCTACAATTACTCCTAGCAGTTCAGAACTACAACTACTCCTACTTCAAACAAAGTTCAGTAAATTTCAGTGCATCTACTTCAAACTAAATTCAGTGCATCAACTCTATGTACTCCTAGAGTACTCTTTCTTTGAAATTCGGTGCATCTACTCGAAACAAAATTCAATAAATTTCTACCAACTACTCCTACTGCACAAAAATTTGAGTGAATTAAGCATGCAAAGATACATGATGCTCCAGGGTAACAGACCATCTTCAAAGTTGTTGTAAATTGGATCAGAATCCAATTCTCAGTGTCAATGCCAGATTTAATCATTAAATCCTTAAGAAGAAGGTGCAAGAACTTCAAATGTTCCTTTTCATGCAATTCGATTTGATGCAAGCGATGAGCTTCCTTAACAATAGAGTCGTTAACCTGGATAAAGTGGAGCATTTGCTTTAAGTGAAAAAACATAAAAAAAGGTTAAAATTTTCTAGAAGTTGGTACATCGCTAAATAAAACAAAATGAGGTTCTCAATTGTCAAACTTATAGTACAGTATGTCTATGAAAATAAAGTACACAATAAGTCAGGAAATCTTAGCATCGCATAACCAGAAGAGATTTATTAATGCTTGCTATAGAGATGAGAACAGTAGGAAAGAAGATAAAGTACTAACATTGACAAGGGAGAACATCAACTTGTGAGAAATAAGGAAGAACAGGAGGTAAGCTCACCGTCTCGAGCATGTAAGTAATGGCGGGTAGATGTAAGAATATCGTTGAATCTTCAGTAGGATCTGATAGTCTTTTAGGCGATAAAGTACGCATGGGCTTCTTCTGAGTGTAAATTCTCATCTCACAATTTGGAACATCAACATGCATACATGTTATTCCCTGAAAAATCAAATCGTGATCAATATATTGTTCACCCAGACAAGCAACAAGAAAGCTTATAAAGTTATACTAACCAGGTTCTTTTCAATTATTACTCTACATTCAGTACACCCTACCACTAATTTCTTCTCATAACCACACAAGTCGGTAAGTCTCTTGGCCAGGTGATCGTCAATAGCATTATTAGCTACGTCAACTGGGGAGGGCACTGTCTCATTTCATATGAATTCTTTCAGACTCTGAGAAATAAACACAGAAGATAATTAAGAAGCTTGTCAAATACAGTATAACGCAAGTGTCTAAATCATGAAAGGAGTCAGGATCATTAATCAAAAATTGGGAGTGTACTAACAAGTGTGGCAAGCATTACCAAAAGTCTTGTAATCGATTAGATGATCTTGAGTTTTTCATTGATGACAGCCAAATCCTAAGGAGCATCAGCAAGGAAAAAAAATAAGAACCTATGTTGGATCATTGAGGTAGTCCCCGTCAAAATAGAAAATTGCAATGCCAACGGGTGCTTCATATAGCATCATAATAGTCATGTATCCTGTCGGGAAACCAAGTAAAGTAGGCACGGGATACATCTTACTCCAAATTATGACCTCACAAGTCACAATCCGGAACATCAACATAAAGACAGATTATTCCCTAAAAAGTTGGTGGTTGTCAGTATTGTTCACCCAGACAGAAGCAACAAGAAAGCTTACAAAGTATACTAACTAGGTTCATTTCAATTATTCTTTTTATATTCAGCACTTCCCACAAATAATTTGTTCTCGGAACCACATAGTTCGGTGAGCCTCTTAGCTAGGTGATCGTCAATAGCGTTATTAACTATGTCAATGGGGCAGGGCACCGTCTCATTTTGTATGAGTTCTCTCAAACTCTGGGAAATAAACATAGAAGGGATTTAAAAATCTTGTCAGATACAATACAAGTGTCTAAATCACGAAAGGAAGCAGGGTATTGGACTAAGCAGTGCGTCAATCATAAAGTATAGTGTTGCTTAAGCCTTTGTATGTACATTTCTCTCGGTAATGCTCTCGAATGTTTAGGCATAGAGCTAGATGTCTGTATTCTTCCATTCTTGGTAGAAGTACCCTGTTAGAGCTCATTCATCCCTAGCTAGGAAGATCTAACCACTCAGTAGAAAATCTGAATTTTGGGTCGGCCTTAGCTAAGATGATGCAAGCAATTTTGGGTCAGCCCTAAGTAACTGAACGATTACAGAAAATCTAAATTCGACATGAGCTCCACACAACCAAGTAGTACTTATTATATGTTCTATGTCGCTGGTAGGTATCCACACTAGCTATAGCCGAGTCAACTCCACTTTTCTGAAAAACTGCTACACGCGCAAGACAAAAGGAAATCCACATATTTCCCAACCACAACAAGGAACAAAACATCTTCTCCTGGAGAGGTAAAGGCAATGGGAAAAGGTAGGCAGAGCATCGAGACAAATTGGTTCATCCAGCTGACGAGCTAGCGAGCTAGCTAGTCCATTCGGAACAAAGCCCGCACGCAACGGCAGAGGAAGCGCGAAGTGAGGGAGGGAGGGAGGGAGGGAGGAGGCGTACCTGATAACCCACAAGTGTAGGGGATCGCAACAGTTTTTGAGGGTAAAGTATTCAACCCAAATTTATTGATTCGACACAAGGGGAGCCAAAGAATACTCTTAAGTATTAGTAGCTGAGTTGTCAATTCAACCACACCTGGAAACTTAGTATCTGAAGCAAGGTAATTTAGTAGCAAGGTAATATGGAAGTAACGGTAACGGTAGCAAAAGTAGGGATAGTGTTTTTGTAGTGATTGTAACAGTAGCAGCGGAAAGGTAAATAAGCAACAAGCAATATGTGAAAAGCTCGTAGGCATTGGATCAGTGATGGATAATTATGTTGGATGCGATTCCTCATGTAATAGTTATAACATAGGGTGACACAGAACTAGCTCCAGTTCATCAATGTAATGTAGGCATGTATTCCGAATATAGTCATACGTGCTTATGGAAAAGAACTTGCATGACATCTTTTGTCCCACCCTCTCGTGGTAGCGGGGTCCTAGTGGAAACTAAGGGATATTAAGCCCTCCTTTTAATAGAGTACTGGATCAAAGCATTAACACATAGTGAATACATGAACTCCACAAACTACGGTCATCACCGGGAGTGGTCCCGATTATTGTCACTTTGGTGTTGCCGGATCATAACTCATAGTAGGTGACTATTGCTTTGCAAGATAGGATCAAGAACACACATATATTCATGAAAACATAATAGGTTCAGATCTGAAATCATGGCACTCGGGCCCTAGTGACAAGCATTAAACATGGCAAAGTCATATCAACATCAATCTTAGAACATAGTGGATACTAGGGATCAAACCCTAACAAAACTAACTCAATTACATGGTAAATCTCATCCAACCCATCACCGTCCAGCAAGACTACGATGGGATTACTCACGCACGTTGGTGAGCATCACGGAATTGGTGATGGAGGAAGGTTGATGATGACAACGGCGATGCTCTCCACTCTCCGGAGCCCCGAACGGACTCCAGATCAGCCCTCCCAAGAGAGATTAGGGCTTGGCGGCGGCTCCGTATCGTAAAACAAGATAATTCCTTCTCTCAGATTTTTTTCTCCTCGAAAGTGAATATATGGAGTCGGGGAAGAGGTCGGTGGAGCAACAGGGGGCCCACAAGGCAGGTGACGAGGTTACAGACCTAGGGTAGGGCCACAGGCCTGATCGAGGTACCCCACCCAAGGTCACTACCCTAGAAGATCAAAAGACAAGACCCATGACAGTGGAGACAGTCGACCGAGATGGTCCAAAGAGACACTTCACTCGACTGGCTCATGTACGCAGGACGACTCAACTCCACTCGACCGGATCAGGCACTCGACCTTCGAGGATCAAGCGCCTCTTGGTACAGCAACGGTCCTATATTTACTCACTGTAGTAAACCCCTTAATTATCCTTTACTGCAGGCGTTATCAGTAAAGCCTGCCTTAATGTACCTTTAAACCCTTGGTAACGTGGAGCATGGCTGGGGTCCTGCCATACTATATAAGCCACCCCCTCCTCCAGAACAAGGGTTCGCACCTCTATAACACACGCATACACATATCAGTCGACCAAGCCCCCAAGCACCGAGACGTAGGGCTATTACTTCCTCTGAGAAGGGCCTGAACTCGCTAAACACCTTGTGTACAACCTCGCCATAGCTAGAACCTTGCCTCTCCATTCGTACCCCCTACCCTTACTGTCAGACTTAGAACCACGCCAGTTGGCGCCCACCGTGGGGCAAGGCGTCTTAGCGACATTTGGTGAAGTTGCGATCTCTTCTCCGACCACTTTCATCATGGTGCCAGGCGGCGTTTTGGCGTTGGGCCACGAGATCCGGCTCGGTGCACTGGTCTTCGCCGCCGACGACTCCGCGTGGCTCCAGGAAGCCCCTCTCGACGTCGAGGCTGTGCCCGCCCGCGGAACTACGCACTTTCGCGCCGGCGCCGACGGCGTCCTCCTGCTGCAACCATCGACTCGGTACTCATCGTCCCCCGTCCCCGCTGGACGCCGCCGCAAGCGATCCGGTCGTTCGCGGCTCCAGCGGTGGGTGAAACATGTGGTGGCCCGTCAAACGACCACCCCACAAGTCGCGGCTATTGAGCCCGACGGCTACCTCTACGTGCGGGCCGACCAGTCAACCGAGTCCGAAGATTCCATTTTTTAATGCGGGAGCAGCGACCCCGCGGCAGAAATCCTTATGGTCGATTCACGCCGCAGCCCGCCGGGTTTCCCTCGCGATGGGAATGGCGGCAGCGGCGGCGGCCGATCGCACGACGACAACGGTTACATCCCTCAGCCCCTCACCTCCGAGCAAAGGGCTGAGCTTTGTCGCCGCAACGGAGATGCACTCTTCACTCCCATCATGGGAGATTCCCCAGAAGCTTTGGCCCTTGAAGCCACGCGTGTGGCCACCTTGGCCGAGCGCGCGCGCTTGGAAAACATCCAACGCTCACTCGACAAATAGGCTCGCCGACTGGTCCCCGAGTCCAGTCGACGGCCGCGGCAATCGCGTCAACGCGAGACTCAGGTGTTCCGCACACCAGTCCAAAACCTCGAGGCCGCGGCTCGTATCGCGGAGTCGATTCAACCCTCTCAGTCGGAGGCTGGGAGAGGTCTTCAGCAGATCCGAGCTTTGCTCCGAACGGCTGAAGAGCAAAACGCGGCTGTTTCTCAGTCGCGCAACAGGATTCACAGCAGATCGGTGGCTACAGACACCGTATGGCCGGCCCACAATCCAAGATCGCCCCCGAAGCTTGAGGAACGTGGCCCGCGGCAAGACCGGCACCTGGGTCGGAATGACGATCCACTCGATTGTCGACACGGACGCTACGACCGCCATCGAGCGCCTACCCCTCCTCCGGGAAGTGGGTCACACTCGCCCCAGCGGCACGTGGGCAGACGCCTGCGAGATGACGAGCGTAGGATTCCCCCGGATCCCCGACGGCCAGGTTTCGATGCGAGGTCCATCCTTGTACAAGGTCGAGTCGACCGTAACCGGGCATCCAGGGACGAGCGAGGCGGAGACCAACCCAGTGGCAGCCGAGCGCCGGCCTCAGGGCCTGAATGTTTCTGTGGTGCAATCAGGGCCGCGGAGATCCCCCCGAACTTCAGGCTGGCGGCAGGAGTAAGCAAGTTCACCGGTGAGTCAAAGCCGGACACTTGGTTGGAAGATTACCGAGTGGCCATGCAGATCAGAGGCGGCAATGACGACGTGACCATGAAGCACCTCCCCTTGATGCTGGGAGGCTCCGCTCGGGCGTGGCTCAAGCAGTTAGCTCCCAGGAGTATATACAGTTGGGAAGAGCTCGCTCGAGTTTTCATTCGGACTTTCGAGGGCACCTGCAAGCGACCTGCTGGACTAGCAGAACTTCAGCACTGCGCGCAGAAGCCGAGTGAAACTTTGAGGGACTACATTCAGCGGTGGACCAATTTGCATCACACAGTGGAAAACGTTTCCGAGCACCAGGCGGTGTGCGCTTTCAAGGAAGGCGTGTGCAACCGAGAGTTGAATCCGAAGTTTGGCCGAACAGGCGACATGTCCCTATCACGGATGATGGAGATTGCGAGTCGGTACGCCAACGGCGAGGAGGCCGATCGGCTCCGCGGTGGCAAGAAACCAGTCGGGCAGGACGACCAGAATCACAATCGAAAGAATAAGCGCAAGGCCGACCCAGCCGCTCAGGGAGAGGCTGTGGTGGTTAATCAAGGGAAGGGCAAAGGGAAGCCAAAAGACTCCTGGGCCCCCAAGAAAGGAAAGGGACAGGCTGGAGATGATATGCTCGACCAGCCGTGCCCCATACACACAAAGAAAGATGAAGAGGGAAACTTGGTATATCCCAAGCACACCACTCAGCAGTGTCGGCTCTTGATCCAGAGTTTCCGGAAAGATCAGTCGACCGAGAAAGAGAAGGAATCAGAAGAGTCCGAAGATAAGGAAGGGGACGGAGGATACCCCCGTATCAACTCCACTTTGGTGATTTTCGCAGACGTTGAGAGAAAAAGTCGACTGAAGATCATCAACAGAGAAGTAAACATGGTTGCCCCGACGACCCCCACGTTCTTGAAATGGTCGAAGACCCCCATCACATTTGACCAGTCCGATCACCCAGCGCACATTGCCACCCCAGGGCGGCAGGCACTGGTGGTCGACCCAGTTATCGAAGGCACGCGCCTGACCAGAGTTCTGATGGATGGGGATAGTGGCTTGAATATCTTGTATGCAGCAACCCTCCGGGATATGGGCATTCCGATGTCCAAGTTGAGGGAAAGTAACATGAGGTTCCACGGGGTAATCCTCGGGAAGAAAGCCAACTCACTTGGCCAGATCTCACTCGACGTCGTCTTTGGTGAGTCCAAGAACTACCGAAAGGAGAAGCTGACGTTCGAAGTGGTGGACTTGAACTGCGCCTATCACGCCACCCTGGGTAGGCCCGCCTACGCCAGGTTCATGGCTCGACCATGTTACCTCTACCTCAAGCTGAAGATGCCGGGACCCAAAGGTGTCCTAACCATCACCGGGAACCGGCAGAAAGCGGAAGAATGCTTCCAGAAAGGCTCGAAGATCGCCGACGAGCAAATGGCATCAGTAGAGATGGAGGGGTACCAAAAGAGAGTGGATCCGGGTGACCTGCTAAGGGCGAAGAAGCCAGCTTACGAGTCAGCTTTTCAGTCGGTCGGGGACATAAAACCTGTGCACATCCACCCCACCGACCCCAACTCAGCACCGACCAACATCTCCACCACACTCGACAGCAAATAGGAAGAAGCGCTCATCCAGTTCCTCCGTGAGAACTGGGACATCTTTGCATGGAAACCATCAGACATGCCAGGTGTGCCCAGGGGACTGGTTGAGCATCGTTTGCGAGTCGACCCTAAAGTGAAACCTGTGAAGGAACACCTCCGTTGATCCGCTGCGGAGAAGCGAAAGTCAATTGGCGAAGAAGTGGCTCGACTCCTGGCAGCAGAGTTTATCCGTGAGATATACCACTCCGAGTGGCTCGCCTAAGTTATAAACATCCTACTCCGAGTAAAGAGCGACCCTCTCACTCGGGGGCTTAGCCGCGGTTCTCTAAGCTACGCTACAAGTATGGAGCGGCTCGGTCATCCGAGCTCCGCCACAAGTACAACATAGCTTAGAATCGCCTAAGTATAAACATTCTACTTCGAGTGAAGAGCGATCCTCTCACTCGGAGACTTAGCTGAAGACGTCGACTCAAAGATTTGAACAATCGGAAGAAGAGCGACAAACCAAAGGATCCAAATCAAATAAAAGCCCCGCAAAGATCGGGCGAGAGTACTTGGGCCACAGACCCACCAGAGTTTAACGATTACAAATCCACGCGGCATTCCGCGGCAAATGAGCTTAATGTATCAAAGTCATGACTCGGGAGGAGGCGGGCTTGCAGGCGCAACGAATTCGTCCAGATCGATTCCATCGGCGATGCGAGTGGCGGCTTCCAGGAAAGTCTCCATAAACGATTGGAATTGGAGCTCCTTCGTGTTTGCGACCTTCAACGCGGCGAGCTTCCTCTCCTTCACCTCCCTGCAGTGCACACGGACCAAGGACAGTGCCACGTCAGCTCCTCCTCGGGCTGCCGACTTCTTCCACTCCTGCACTCGGTCGGGGATCTCGTTGAGTCGAGTCATCAAGGACTCGAGGTCGTTCTCCTGCACGATCCCACTCCAGAGTGCGGTGTCGATTCGGGCCATCACTGCCTTCAGTCGTCCCAGATAATCCGTGGCCGCAGTGAGGCGGGACTCCAGCCTCAGTATATTCATGGACACCTCGTCCTTCATGATGGAGTTGGTCGGGTCCAAGCCGGGCTCGACCCGTCGAGTCTCCTCTTCGAAGTTACGACAGAACTCTGCACCAAAACAGCAAGTTGAGTCAACGGATAAGATACGCGTCGACCGATCCAATTTTAACCAAGCCGAAGGAGGCATACCTTCGAGCACGAGGTACCATTTCTTGGTGATGTCGCCCAGATACGCCTCAAGATCAACCCTCTTCCGAAAGAGAGCCTCATACTTGTCGTTCAGAACGGCCTTGGACTTCTTCAGCTGAGTCACCTCTTGGTTGGCCGCATCGAGTGAGCCTCTCAGTCGGATGATCTCCGCCTCAAGCGCACCCACGGAAGCCAGCTTCTTTGCCGCCAGTTCCGACTTCTCCTGAGCCGCCTGCTGCGCCGCCGCCAGGTCAAGATCCTTTTGCTCCAAGGCCGCGCCAGTTCCGACTTCAGTTGACCTACCAAAGCCGCAACTGGGCAGATGAACATGAAGGAACACGAGGCACATCTATCGAAAAGTCAATCGACAAAAGATAGGAGTAAGTTACCAGCCGCATCATCCTGCGTCTTCTTCAAGTGGTCCCGAGCCAACTGCAAGTCAAGATTAAGCTGGATTTGCTTCTGCTCAAGATCTGCAAACTTGGCCCCAAACTCGCAAGATTTCTGCATCAACACAACAAAGCAAGATTATAAGACTACAGTCGAGTCAAACTACTCAACCACAGTCTCGGGGACTACACCCAGTGGGTGCACTGAGCGTGCCCCCACTGGTTTCACTCGGCAAAGGTCAGTCCGGCGTGAGCAAATTTTTTTTCAACAACAGGAAAGAATGGTTCTATAGTAAGACCATGGCCGACCGCCGGCAGTCGACCACGGTCTCGGGGACTACACCCAGTGGGTGCACTGAGCGTGCCCCCACTGGTTTCACTCGGCCAAGGTCAGTCCGGCGCGAGAAAAAAAAAACACCAAGTGGGTGTGGTATCTCACGAAACAAAACAAGCAGATTCTCTCGAAATTAAAGACTACTTCAGTGAAAACAACGTACCTGGACGTTAGCCCGAAGAGCAGAGCTCGCATCGTAAGCCGCCATGCTGGCCTCATACGCCGCCTTCGTCCTCACCATCATCACCTCCGCCTGGCGAACGGCTTCTTGAGCCGCCCCCACAGGGTCCTCCGGGAGGCGGTAGGTAGAGAAGAGGACTGATGAAGCGGCGGGCGTCGGGTCGGCCGCAGGCGCGGGCGCTGGATCTACGGCACGGACCGGCGCTGAGTCGACGGCTGGAGTTGGCACTAGGTCGACGACTGGAGCGGGCTCTGGGTCGACGATCGGCGCAGGCGTCGGGGCGGGCGCTGGGTCGACGTTCAGCGCAGGCGATGGATCGACAGCACGCATGGTCGACACAGGGACGGCGAAAGAGACCGTGGCTCGGGCCACGTCCTCCTGTCGCTGGGCCTCTGAGCCAGAAGGCGCCGTCCGGCCCTTCTTCCCTGCGTGCCGGCAGTCCCCTCGCAACTGCTCCTCGTCTTCGTCGTCATCCGGCAGCTCTATGACGAGGTGTGGCACTTCGGGTCAAGCGGAGAACTAAGTCAGTCGACCGTTGCCCGCGAAAGAAAAGAAGGATAAGACAAGTCTCATAGAGCCCACACATGCGCGAGAAGTCGCAGCATCCGCGGTCTCCTCGTCGTCTCGACCCCGGTCGATGTCCATCGAGGTCGTGGAAGCAGCGGCTCTGAAAGATCCAGTCAAGAGATGAGTCGACTGAAGTTCCAGTCGAACTCCAAGAAACAGAAAGAAACAAGTCCAAGTGACACTTACGTGGAGGCGATGGGTACATCCACCTTAATCCTAGGCAGGGCCTTCCGGGGGTTGGTGGTGGTGACCTTGGGCTGCTTGGGCATCTTCTCGGCGGGGTCGGGAGTGGCCGTTCGAGTGCGTTTGGGCGTCCGAGACCCCGAAGGACCCGTCTGGAGGTGTCCGGCCCCTAGGTCGTTCTTCTCCTTGGATCGACGCTCGGCACGGGGAGGTGACTCGACCTCCTCCCCGCTGCTATAATCCTCGCTCTCCTTGGTCTCCTCCTCCGACTTCCACTCGGCGGCGTCGCCCATGCCCTACTCGCCCTCCTGGCCCAAGTCCCCATTGGGCAGCGAATACATCTCTGTATAGATCTGCACAGAAAAGAAGTTTGACCAAATATCAGTCGGATCCATCAAGACGAATCACAAGCCAGTCGACAGACATATCACTCGGGAGCAGAAGACTAACCTTGTCGGGCAGGTGATCAGCATCGAACGGGACGATCCTCCCAGACCCCCTGGGGTTGTCCTTATTCCCAGTGATGCTCTTCAAGCACTGCACCACGTACTTCGGGTCGGCCGCCTCCGGGTGGACTCGCGACGAGTCGTCGGTGCCGGAATAGAGCCACATCGGATAGGTCCATCCCCGTGACCCCCTCGCGGACTAACTGGACGACCCTCTCCATCAACATGTCTACTTTAGCCCTCTCAACCTTAATCACTATCATCGAAGGAGGTGGGCTGGCTCGACCTAGAGTGAATGGAGGAAGGCCAGTCGACTGACCCGGAGTCGGACTGTCCTTATAATAAAACCAGGTCGACTACCAGCCACGAATCGACTCCGGAAGGTTCATGGGGGGAAAGGCGCTCCTATTCCTAAGCTGAATCCCGAGCCCGCCGCACGCCTGGAGGACGTGCGTCTTGCCGTCACTCGGGTTCACCCTCTTGACGGTTTGCGAGCGACAGGTGAAGATGTGTTTGAACAAGCCCCAGTGCGTGAAAGGATCGATATGGTTGACTAGAGGGGGGGGTGAATAGGCAACTAACAATTTTTAACTTTTCTTAACCACTTTAAATTAACCAACAAAGTAAGTTGTCTAGATATTCTACTAAGATGACAACTAAAGGAAAGAAGGATAACAACTACACAAGCATGCTATAGGAGTTGAACAAGTAAAGCATGCACAAGTAAAGGTAAGAAATAACCACAAGTGGAACCGGTGGAGACGAGGATGTGTTGCCGAAGTTCCTTCCCTTTGAGGGGAAGTACGTCTCCGTTGGAGCGGTGTGGAGGCACAATGCTCCCCAAGAAGCCACTAGGGCCACCGTATTCTCCTCACGCCCTCACACGATGCAAGGTGCCGTGATTCCACTAGTGGTGCCCTTGAAGGCGACAACCGAACCTTTACAAACAAGGTTGGGGCTATCTCCACAACTTGGAGGCTCCCAACAAAACCACGAAGCTTCACCACAATGGAATATGGCTTCGAGGTGACCTCAACCGTCTAGGGTGCTCAAACACCCAAGAGTAACAAGATCCGCAAGGGATTAGTGGGGAGAATCAAATATCTCTTGGTGGAAGTGTAGATCGATGCCTCCTCAAGCAATCCCGAGCAAATCAACAAGTTTGATTGGCTAGGGAGAGAGATCGGGCGGAAATGGAGCTTTTGGAGCAACAATGGAGTAGTGGGGGAAGAGGTAAGTCTTCTTGGAGAAGAAGACCCCCTATATATAGTGGGAGAGCTAATCCAACCGTTATGTGCGTTTTCAGCCCGCACAGAGCGGTAGTACCGCTGGCTGAGCGCTACTACCGCTCTGGGAGCGGTACTACCGCTAGGCAAAAACTTGCGACATGATTGACGACCGCGGATTAAATAAATTACATCCGCGGCTACATCCGCAGAGAAAACGGTAGTAGCAAAACGCGACACGGTACTACCGCTTGGAGTAAGCGGTACTACCACATAGGATGCGGAAGTAAAAATTTACTTCCGCACCTACTTCTGCACTTAGAATCAGTGCCGGGCCAGATACGCGGTACTACCGCTCTGGAGCCGCGGTACTACCGCTGGTGCGGTACTACCGTGTCTTCACGCGGTACTACCGCGTGGCTGTGCGTTACTACCGCTTTGAGGAGCGGTACTACCGCTTGCCAGGTAGATGATTTAGTTAAGAAGTCAGGTTTTGCATAAACGTCATAAAGCGGTTGGAACTCCAGAGAAGCGAGGGAAAGGTGGTGTGAGAGAACGATGTGTACGTGTTGATTCCACCCAGATCTTTCCGAAGCGGACCCCCTCTTAATAGTACAGCTTTCGTATTACTCAATGCCACCGACAGGGAGCAAAAAGGAAACACCGTCTTCCATCAAATCCAAGGGGCAATCAATCGTCTTGTGCCTAAGTGAGATATCCCTGTAGGAGCTTAGAGCACACGATTAGTCCGCAAAAGCATTGTCATCAATCACCAAAACTACATAGGGAGAAATATGCCCTTACAATCTCCCCCTTTTTGGTGGATTGATGACAATACGGGATTTGCACAAGAATAAAATACGAGAGTATGCAATCCTAAAACTAGAATATAGGTGAGCTCCCCCTGGATGTGTGCCTATACAAGATTATGCTTTGGACTGCACAACACACATACAAGGTTCAGTGCTCCCCCTATATTCTACACATAACATGCATTTTATATACCACAGAGCACATAACAGGGGAAAGTAAACTAACTGCTCTTGATATAAAATTAAAGACACAACGACGAGTTCAACGATAGAGAAGCATATGTCTTACACCATACGATAGTCTCACGCACACGACACAAAAGCACGCAAATAAAAAAAGTTCAACCAACGAAAAGAAACAACTGGCACAAGAGCACAAGATGCAAATCACTCTCCCCCTTTATCATCAAGACACCACAAAGGGGAAAGAGGACACTAAGAGGGGTGGCAGCCCTGGAGAAACTCAGTCATCGTACTCATCATCAGATCCCGGCTGCTCCTCCTGATACTCCTCGTCAGACTCAGACCACTTGTACCCCTGACGAGCCATCCAAGTTGCCTCAGGGGTGATGTTATCCTCTGACCCATTTGACACGTCCTCTCCATAGACCGCCAAAAGCTTCTTGTCACACTGGCGTGTCTTCTTGTCAGTCACATGAGCCCTGTATTGACCCTTAGCCTGCATGCAGAAGAGGGCCTTCATCTTTTGCTTAAGCTTTTTAGCCCAAGAAGGCTCCTCCACAGCAGAGGAGGAAGAAGGAGCAAATCGTCCAGGGCCTTCATCATCAGCCTCCTCCACAGGCTCCTCATCAGTGCCCATCTGGGCTGCAGCAGCTTGCGCACGAGTGGTGGTGTTGGCCCATCGAGTCTTGATGCGAAGACGGATGGGATCATGACGGAAACAGTCGGTCTCGAACTCCTCCTCAGGGTATAGCTTCTCCCAGGTCTTGGAGATCAGCAGAAACAAGAATGGACCATAGATGGGTACCTTGCGAGTGTACATAGCAAAACGGAGCTCATTCCACATGATATTGGAGATGTCAAGTCGTGGAGTCTGGGTGGTGCGAGCTTCTTCACACATCAGCAGCATGTCAACCAGGTAGGCATGGACCTTGTCCTTGTCTCCAACGCGAGGAAACAGAGTGTTGCGAAAGATCCGATACATGATGTCCAAGAAGGGGTTCAACACCCATGTCTTCTTGCCACTAGCAAGAGTCTCCTCCACATAGAATGGTAGCAGCTTGTCTTTGTTGGCAGATTCAGGATTGGCGTGAGGCCGAAATCCAATTGGGTTGTGGAGTCCCTCGTCAGGAATCTGAAGAAGATCCATGAACTCCTTCCAAGAAGAAGTCATCTTGTGACCATTGGTCATCCATGTCATTGGGCGATCCCCCTTGGTGTGGAAATTGACTGAAGCATAGAACTGAGCAATAATCTCCGGATCAAAATCATTCTAGAAGGTCATGATGTGCTAAAGTCCCAACTGCTCGACCAGATCAAGAGCCTCGGCAAAGTAGGCCCGGTTGGTGTCCTTTCGCATGTGGTCCACATCTATCCAGTGAGCATCCACGTACATGTTGGTCTTGCTCTTGAGCACCTCCTGGTAGATGCGATACTGCTGCCTGGTCCAGAAAAGCTCATCACCAGGAAACGAAGCACGGGGTTCTCCATATGGGTTTTGCTTCCTACGTGCCATGAACTCAGCAGCTGGCATCTCTTCCACAGACATTGAGGATTCCTTGCGCTTGTTGGCGGCAGTCTTGAACCTGCGCTGGGGATTGGAGCCCTCTGGCACATCACTGGGGGTACGCAGACACTTGGATCCGGTGTCGCGGATAGGGTTGGTACGACGAGCATCGAAATCGGAGCCACCACCTAAAACACAACCACAAGAACACGACAAAAACACAAAGAGAATCAATGCCAAAGCCTCAAAAAGCACAAGAAACCAGTAGAAAGAGGAATGTGTACATGCTATGAAGACAATATGACACAAGCGGTAGTACTGCTATCCATACGCGGAAGTAAAAAATTAGTACCACAGAGAAAGCGGTAGTACCGCATGGTGGATGCGGTAGTACCGCATACTCTGCGGTAGTAAAAATGTACTTCCGTGTATAGGAGCGGAAGTAAAAAATTAGTTCTGCTTGCGGAGCGGTAGTACCGCGTCGGGGAGCGGTAGTACCGCTCGGCAAGCGGTAGTAAAATTTTACTTCCGCTAGAGCGGTAGTACCGCTGAGGACAGCGGTAGTACCGCTCTGGTCAGATCTGATCTAGACCAGATCGGGCGGTAGTACCACGGTTCTCTAGCGGTAGTACCGCACGAAACAGATCTGAGAGGAACAGATCTAGAGAAGGCCATATTGATCGACTAGCGGTACTACGGCTGATCATAGTACCTTGGTAGCAACATGCATATTCGTATTTCTAGTGCAAAAACACTCTCCTACATCCTAAACTTCCATGGATAAGAACACGAAGAACACAAGAACACTAAGCATCTCCCCTAACCCTAAAAAACAACAACAAGGCAACAAGAAGAGGGGAAAAGGGGAGAAACCTTCATCCATGGCAAGAGGGCGCGGTGGGGAGCGATCCCATCGATCGGAATGCGAGGAGAGTGGCCGAGGGAGGAGATCCGGCGAGGTCCTCCGGCGGCGTTCTTGAGAGGGAGAGATAGGGACGACGTGGGGGTTAGGAGTGAATGGGTATGGGGGAGTTGGAACTCCCCCTGCCTGCTTATAACCCCCACCCGTTCGAATATGTGCGGTAGTACCGTGGTCATCGCGGTAGTACTGCTCGCGCGGTAGTACCGCTCGCCAAGTGGTAGTACCGCCCTACCAGCGGCAGTAAATAAATACTGCCGCGTTGGACGTGCGGTAGTACCGTAACCCCTTTGCGGTAGTACCGTAAACAAGCACGGTAGTACCGCTCCTCCAAGAGCTTGCACGTTTTGACAAGAGGCTTTAAGCAAAGAAAGAGAGAAAAGCACATGCACGCACAAGCAAAACAAATAACACAACTCCTCAGAGGAGGGCGGTGGCCGAGGCCACCTATGTTTGAGTTTATAGATATGGCACCGCGAAGAATTATCCTTGGGCCCATGACTAATACTCGACTTGAAGCATTTAAACCAACTATGTATGGCAAATGATAAAGACTTGATTAGTTTATGCATAATGGGGGAGGAACAGTTCATTGAGAGAACAATACTCTCCCAATGTCCATGCCTACATCTAAACAAGATAGCTATATTGAGTGTGAGGGGTGTGTGCACAGATTCAAACCACATTGCTCAAATCGATGATATTTAGCTCATGCCTTAACTCGCGAAATCTTGCTTCGTCCAATGGCTTCGTGAAGATATCTGCAAGGTTATCATGAGTGTTGACATAGTGAAGCTCGATCTCTCCTTGCCTTATGTGATCTCGGATGAAGTGATACCGAATCTCAATATGCTTCGTCTTGAAGTGTAGCACCGGGTTGAGAGAAATCTTGATGGCACTTTCATTGTCACACCAAAGAGGCACTTTGTCACAAGTGACACCGTAATCCTTTAAAGTTTGCCTCATCCATAAGAGTTGAGCACAACAACTTCCAGCAGCCACATACTCAGCTTCGGTGGACGAGAAAGATACACAACTTTGCTTTTTGGAAGACCAACTAACAAGAGAGCAACCAAGAAATTGGCACCCTCCCGAAGTGGACTTCCTATCCACTTTGTCTCCCGCCCAGTCAGAATCAGAGAAACCTACAAGGTTGAAATTTTCTCTCGGGTACCATAAGCCAAAGTTTGAGGTATGAGCCAAATATCGAAAGATTCGCTTGACAGCCACAAAGTGACTCTCCTTAGGTGAGGCTTGAAACCGTGCACAAATTCCTACACTCAACATAATATCCGGTCTAGATGCACAAAGGTAAAGTAAGGATCCGATCATAGAGCGATATACCTTTTGATCCACCGCTTTACCATTGGGATCAATGTCAAGTTGGCATTTGGTTGGCATTGGAGTAGTAGCCGGCTTGACATCACTTAGATTGAACCTCTTGAGCATGTCTTGAGTATACTTGGATTGTTTGATGAAGATGCCTTCTCTTCTTTGTTTGATCTCAAATCCAAGGAAGTACTTCAATTCTCCCATCATGGACATCTCAAAATGTGTGGTCATGAGTGCGGCGAACTCATCATTGAAAGCTTTGTTAGAAGAACCAAAGATAATATCATCAACATATAGTTGGCATACAAACAACTCCCCTTTGACCTTCTTAGTAAAAAGAGTGGGGTCGATTTTCCCAATTTCAAACCCACAATCTTGTAACAACTTGGTAAGGTGGTCATACCACACACGTGGGGCTTGTTTAAGGCCATAGAGTGCCTTATCGAGTTGGTACACATGATTGGGGAACTTAGGATCCTCGAACCCCCGGGGTTGTTTTACATACACCAACTCATTAATAGGACCATTGAGAAATGCACTTTTCACATCCATTTGTTGTAATTTAAAGTTATGATGGGAAGCATAGGCAAGCAACAAACGAATGGATTCAAGACGAGCAACGGGGGCAAAGGTTTCACCGTAGTCGATACCCTCGACTTGGGAGTAGCCTTGAGCCACCAGGCGCGCCTTGTTGCGGATGACAATGCCATGAGCATCTTGCTTGTTCTTAAAGATCCATTTGGTTCCAATGACATTATGGTTCTCCTTTGGTCTTGGCACCAGACGCCACACCTTGTTGCGCTCGAAGTTATGGAGTTCTTCATGCATGGCATTGAGCCAATCAGGGTCTTCGAGCGCCTCATAAACCTTCTGAGGTTCAACACAGGAGACAAAAGCTTGATGAGCACAATAGTTTGCTAATTGTCTACGAGTGCTTACCCCCCTTTTGATGCTTCCTAGAATGTTCTCGATGAGATGCTCGTTGGAAGCAAGCCTGGAGGCAACTTTTGCAGCACGATGCTCTAATTGCTCTTCAAGTGTTAACTGAGGAGCACTGAGTTGATCATCTTGAGCGTTGTCAGGAGCCAGATCTTGATCTTGAGCTTCCTCTTGATCTTGATCTTGCTCGGGGGACAGAACTTGGCCTTGTGCATCATTTGGTGGCTCTCCACCAACTTGAGATTGATCTTGCACTTGGCCTTGTTCATCAGGTTGAGGGCCTTCACTTTGTTCTTCGGAAGCGTGTGGGTCTTGGGTTGGTGATGGTTCCACTTGAGTGGAACATTGTCCTTCTCCTTCGGCCACAAGGGGTTCCTCAATGGGTAGGATATATCCAACACCCATTCTTCTTATGGCTTGAGGAGGAATTTCATCACCTGCATCACAAGTACCACTTTGCTCCACTTGGGAGCCGTTATTTTCATCAAACTCTACGTTACTCGTCTCCTCAATGAGTCCATTGGACTTGTTGAGGACACGGTAAGCATGAGAGTTTGTAGCATAACCAACAAATATGCCCTCATGAGCTCTAGATTCAAATTTAGACAAACAAACACCTTTCTTGAGAATGAAACACTTACACCCGAATACCCGGAAGTACTTGAGATTGGGCTTGTTACCGGTAAGAATCTCATACGGAGTTTTGTTCAAGCCTTTGCGGAGATAGAGACGATTTGATGCATGGCAAGCAATGTTGATGGCTTCGGCCCAAAAGTTGTATGGAGATTTGAATTCAGCCATCATGGTTCTTGCAGCATCCATTAGAGTTCGGTTCTTTCTCTCCGCTACACCATTTTGTTGAGGGGTATAAGGGGCTGAATATTGATGTTTGATCCCCTCATCACCAAGAAACTCATCCAAGGTGTAGTTCTTGAACTCGGTGCCGTTGTCACTTCTAATCATCAAAATCTTTGCTTCATGTTGTCGTTGAGCTTCATTTGCAAAGTCGATGACGGTTTGTTGGGTCTCACTCTTCTTCTTGAAGAAGTATACCCAGGTGTATCTTGAGTAATCATCCACAATCACCAAGCAATACTTCCTACCCCCAAGACTATCAAAAGATGGAGGCCCAAAAAGGTCCATGTGGAGGAGCTCTAGGGGTCTCTTTGAATAGATGATAGTCGTGGGAGGGTGAGCCTTCTCATGTAATTTTCCTTCAATGCAAGCCCTGCAAGCACGATCTTTGGCAAAGCTAACATTTGTTAGTCCTCGAACATGGTCCCCCTTGAGAAGACTTTGCAAAGATCTCATATTGACGTGTGCCAAACGGCGATGCCAAAGCCATCCCACATCAACTTTAGCCATTAGGCATGTCGCGACCTTAGTGGATTGCTTCGAGAAGTTAACCACATAAAGGCCGTTCTCGACATGCCCAACATAGGCTACTTTAAGAGTCTTGCTCCACAAGAGGTCCACGGTATCAATATCAAAGAATGTAGCAAAGCCCATGAGTGCAAGTTGGCGTACAGAAAGTAAATTGTATGCAAGGGACTCAACAAGCATGACTTTCTCGATCGTGAGATCATGAGAGATAACAACCTTGCCGAGTCCCAATACCTTAGAGGATGAAGCATCACCCCATTCGACGTTGGTGGCCATAGATGAACCGAGGTGCACGTCCACCACCAAGTCTTTGCTTCCGGTCATATGATTTGTGGCTCCGCTATCGAGCAACCATGATCCCCCACCGGAAGCAAACTCCTACAATAGATCAATGTTTGGATTTAGGTACCCATTTGGTAATGGGTCCTTTGAGGTTAGTAACAAGGGTCTTAGGAACCCTAATGGACCATTCAATGTACTCATAAGAAGAACCAACAAATTTAGCAAACACATGACCATCACTAGCACGGCATAAAACATATGAAGGATTAAAATTGCCAGCCATGTTTGATGGTATGGTGGAGTTTTTCTTGACACCACCACTTTTCTTCTTCGTGGACGTGCCCTCTCCTTCTTTCACAAAAGATTGTCGGAGAGGGGGTGGTTGCTTGGTCTTGTCATGCTTCTTCTTGGGCTTAGGAACAAACCCAATTCCTTCCTTTGCCACAACTTCCTTTTGATTGCTCAAAAGGGTGTTGAGGTTCTTCTCACCTTGTATGCAAGTCACAAGGCCTTTCTCAAGTTGCTTCTTCAACTCGGCATTCTCTTCAACAAGATGCACATGCTCGCAACATGGGTTAGTAGTATTTGCATTATCAATTAAAACCATGCGAGGAAAGATAGCCTTATCCTTGGTTAGCGAAACTTGGAGTTGGTCATGAGACTCCTTGAGAGTAGTATGCATACTTTTCAAGGCCTTGCGAGCCTTGTCAAGTATGTCAAACTCCTCTTTGAGTTTAGCATGGTCAACCTCAAGTTTTGCCTTCTCGGAGTTCAGGACGCGAGAGACAACTAAAGCATGATCAAGATCTTTCTTTAATTTAGCATGACCATCATTGTGTGACTCCACAAGAGCCAAACGAAGACCACGCTCTTCCTCTAGGGCGTTAGAGAGATCCGATATCTCATCGGCATAGTATCGACTATGTCCTTCCATTTTAGTAATGGTTTCCTCGTGAGCCTCAATCATGTCATTGGCCTCATCGAGTTGTTCCAAGAGAGCAACAAAATGCTTCTTGGGTTTGCCCTTGAGATTTTTCATGAACAACTCAAATTCATTTTCTCCCTCCTTAACACCCTCATCGTCATCAATACAATTGGTCAATGAAGTATTAGAAGAGATAGTAGTATTGATGTTTGGGGTTACCTTGTTGGTGGCCTTGGCCATGAGACACTTGGCAGTGATGTTCTCGTTTGGTGAGTCGAAGAGAGATGAGTGTGGAGTAGTTGCAATTGCAATTGTGGCCATAGTGGTCACCTCATCGTCTTCATCATTATCATCATCCTCCACATATTCTTGTTGGGCCACCAACACTTTCGGAGGAGTCTTCTTGATGAAGTTGTTCTTGTTGGGATAGGACTTTGACTTGTCCTTCCGAAAAAGCTTGCCTCCAAAGTATTCTCTCTTCTCATATGGGCAATCCACAACGAAGTGACTTACATTTCCACAGTTGAAGCATGTCCTTACTCGTTGCTTCCCTTTGTTCCCACTAGAGTTGTTCCTGTTGAAGTTGGATCTTGTGTTCTTCTTGCCCCAGAATTGCCTTGAAGCAAGAGCCATGTGCTCATGATAGGCATATTTGGTGTCCTCGGGGCAACACTCATCATCATCTTCCACTTCCTCCTCTTCCACACAAGCCTTGGTCTTCAAAGCAAGATTAGGCTTCTTTGATCGTTGAGCTCTTAAGACCGCATTGTCGGCGGTCACATCCAAAATCCTCATGGAAACAAATTCATCCAACACTTCATTTGAGGATAAAGTGTGGAAGTCCGGTCTCTGACGTATGACAGAGGACATGGCCTTATGATAGGGCATCATGGCCTGAGGAACTTGTGCTTGATCCAATTGTCATCCGTATCCTTACTGCCATGATCTCGAAGAAAAACCGCAAGGATAGTTAATCTTCGATAAAGTTAACGAGGATCTTCATCTTCGATCATAGCAAACTCATCAGCTTCATCTTGCACCACTTCATAGTTGGAGCGTTGAATACTGGTGCTTCCCTTGTACATCGTGCCAACATGCTACCAAGCTTCCTTGGCCACAGTGAAGGGTCGAAGGTGTGCAATGTCTTCAGGAGGGATGGAATCTTGAAGAATGCAAAGAGCGGACTCGTTGAACTGATGATCTGCAGTTTCTCTTGGAGTCATGTTGTCGGGATCATACGGATAAAAACCTTGCTCAATGATTCTCCAAAGGTTAGTGGAACAATGAATAATATGACGTTTGAAACGAAACACCCAAGTAGCAAAATCAGTATTTTTGATAAACTTGGGAGGGGGCCCAACGGAATTTAAATGCGGTGTGGGAACGGGTCCTCCGTAGTGAGTAGGAGGAGCGGATTGGGAAAATTTCCCACTCCCATTCTTAGTAACCGGGGCTTGTTCACTACTAGCTTCTCCCTTGTCGGGATTAGCCTCCGACACGTTGGTAGCGGGACGAGCCACTTCCAACGGTGAGGTGGATAATTTAAGCCCCTCAAGCAAATCTTTAAACATGACTTTGACCTCGCTCGCGAGTGATTCTTTCAATGTGGTCAAGGCCACATTGAACTCCTCACGAGAGACCGAGGCTCCCCCATCTGACGTAGGCAAGGACGGAGTTCCACCGGAATGGTCCTCCGTCTCGACTACGTTGTCACCCATACTCTTTGGACGGTAAAGTCCTAAAAAAGAGACGAGGCTCTGATACCAATTGAAAGGATTGATATGGTTGACTAGAGGGGGGGGGGTGAATAGGCAACTAACAATTTTTAACTTTTCTTAACCACTTTAAATTAAACAATAAAGTAAGTTGTCTAGATATTCTACTAAGATGACAACTAAAGGAAAGAAGGATAACAACTACACAAGCATGCTATAGGAGTTGAACAAGTAAAGCATGCACAAGTAAAGGTCAGAAATAACCACAAGTGGAACCGGTGGAGACGAGGATGTGTTGCCGAAGTTCCTTCCCTTTGAGGGGAAGTACGTCTCCGTTGGAGCGGTGTGGAGGCACAATGCTCCCCAAGAAGCCACTAGGGCCACCGTATTCTCCTCACGCCCTCACATGATGCAAGGTGCCGTGATTCCACTAGTGGTGCCCTTGAAGGCGGCAACCGAACCTTTACAAACAAGGTTGGCGCTATCTCCACAACTTGGAGGCTCCCAACAAAACCACGAAACTTCACCACAATGGAATATGGCTTCGAGGTGACCTCAACCGTCTAGGGTGCTCAAACACCCAAGAGTAACAAGATCCGCAAGTTATTAGTGGGGAGAATCAAATATCTCTTGGTGGAAGTGTAGATCGATGCCTCCTCAAGCAATCCCGAGCAAATCAACAAGTTTGATTGGCTAGGAGAGAGATCGGGCGGAAATGGAGCTTTTGGAGCAACAATGGAGTAGTGGGGGAAGAGGTAAGTCTTCTTGGAGAAGAAGTCCCCCTATATATAGTGGGTGAGCTAATCCAACCGTTATGTGCGTTTTCAGCCCGCAGAGAGCGGTACTACCGCTGGCTGAGCGGTACTACTGCTCTGGGAGCGATACTACCGCTAGGCAAAAACTTGCGACATGATTGACGACCGCGGATGAAATAAATTACATCCGCGGCTACATCCGCAGAGAAAACAGTAGTAGCAAAACGCGACACGGTACTACCGCTTGGAGTAAGCGGTACTACCGCATAGGATGCGGAAGTAAAAATTTACTTCCGCACCTACTTCTGCACTTAGAATCAGTGCCGGGCCAGATACGCGGTACTACCGCTCTGGAGCCGCGGTACTACCGCTGGTGCGGTACTACCGCTGGTGCGGTACTACCGTGTCTTCACGCGGTACTACCGCCTGGCTGTGCGGTACTACCGCTTTGAGGAGCGGTACTACCGCTTGCCAGGTAGATGATTTAGTTAAGAAATCAGGTTTTGCATAAACGTCATAAAGCGGTTGGAACTCCAGAGAAGCGAGGGAAAGGTGGTGTGAGAGAACGATGTGTACGTGTTGATTCCACCCAAACCTTTCCGAAGCGGACCCCCTCTTAATAGTACGGCTTTCCTATTACTCAAATCCACCGACAGGGAGCAAAAAGGAAACACCGTCTTCCATCGAATCCGAGGGGCAATCAATCGTCTTGTGCCTAAGTGAGATATCCCTGTAGGAGCTTAGAGCACACGATTAGTCCGCAAAAGCATTGTCATCAATCACCAAAACTACTTAGGGAGAAATATGCCCTTACAGTGCGGTCGGCAACCGAGGAAGTTCTCGCACATACAAACGAAGGCAGAGAGGAAGGCGATAGAGTTGGGCGTAAAGTAATGCAACTGGGCACCAAAGAAGGTCAAAAATGCGCGGAAGAAAGGATGCGGGGGTGTAGAGAAACCTCGGTCGACATGGGTGGCGTGGAGTACGCACTCGCCCTCCCGCGGCCAGGGCTCGAGCTCTCCCCTCGGCGCCCGCTAGCAGTCGCGGGCGATCAACCCTTCCTCCTCCAGCTCCTCCAGATCCTCCACCACGACGGTGGACCAGATCCAATCCCCCTGGATCCATCCAGCGGGGAGTCCGGACCTCGACGACGAACCGCTCTGGCCAGCTCGCATCCCCTTCCCCGACGCCGCCTTCTTGGAGCGCTCCATGGCCGCGGTCTTGTCTTTGCCCATGGCTCGCGCGACGGCGGTCGCTGCGGAGAGAAGCAAGAGGGAACGGGTGCGCAGCGGAGAAGCAAGAGCGCTGCAGAGAAGCTGAGGCAAACGGGAGAAGATTGGGCGCACAGTGCCCCCCGCTGCGGGCTCGGCGCGCCTTTATAACGGCTCGGTCGAGTGGCTGACCGGTGGCCCCAAGAAATCCTATCTGATCCCGTAACAGACGCTGACGCGATACGTGGCGAAAAAGGAGGCGCGGGAATCGAGGCGTTCGAACCGCACCTCTCCGATTGATGCGGCACGTCCCGCCCCGCGCGCTTCCCCAAATTTCGAAAGCCCCGCCGAATCCGGTGACCAAAGGGCAACCGATCCCGTCGAAAATGGCACGCGCTCACGGCGCCCGACGCCTAGCGCAAGGTCCAGTCGACGCAGGTAGTCCAATCGACGCAAGAAGTCCAGTCGACGCAAGAGGCAACTAATTCACGGATGGCTCCAGAATCGATCGAGGCGACCAAGACACAACTGAGGGAGCCTGCCCAAGTCACGAGCTCCGAAACAATATACCACAAGGACGTCGAACCAAGACCAGAGCTTCTCTCAGCATCCCCTTGCTCAAGCCTCGATCCATTCGGGGGCTACTGACGAGGTTACAGACCCAGGGTAGGGTCACAGGCCTGATCGAGGTACCCCACCCAAGGTCACTACCCTAGAAGATCAAAAGAGAAGACCCATGATAGTGGAGACAGTCGACTGAGACGGTCCAAAGAGACACTTCACTCGACTGACTCATGTACGCAGGACGACTCAACTCCACTCGACCGGATCAGGCACTCGAGCTCCGAGGATCAAGCGCCTCTTGGAACAGCAACGGTCCTATATTTACTCACTGTAGTAAACCCCTTAATTATCCTTTACTGCAGGCGTTATCAGTAACGCCTGCCTTAATGTACCTTTAAACCCTTGGTAACGTGGAGCATGGCTGGGGTCTTGGCATACTATATAAGCCACCCCCCTCCTCCAGAACAAGGGTTCGCACCTCTGTAACACACGCATACACATATCAGTCGACGAAGCCCCCGGGCACCGAGACGTAGGGCTATTACTTCCTCCGAGAAGGGCCTGAACTCGCTAAACACCTTGTGTACAACCTCGCCATAGCTAGAACCTTGCCTCTCCATTCGTACCCCTACCCTTACTGTCAGACTTAGAACCACGACAGCAGGGGGCGCGCCCCCACCCACGTGGACAGGGTGTGGGCCCCTGGTCTGGTTCTTCCCGCAGATATTTTTTATATATTCCAAAAAAATTCTCCGTTGAATTTTAGGTAATTCCGAGAACTTTTATTTCTGCACAAAAATAACACCATGGTAGTTCTGCTGAAAACAGCATCAGTCTGGGTTAGTTCCATTCAAATCATGCAAGTTAGAGGCCAAAACAAGGGCACAAGTGTTTGGAAAAATAGATACGTTGGAGACGTATCAGTACCCGCACTTTACGAAGAGCACGGCAATGCCGCCGGATCGCAGCGGCCAGTCCTTCCTCCACTCGCCCACCCCGCCGCCATCGAGGCGGGCGCGTGATACGTCTCCAACGTATCTATAATTTGTTATTGTTGCATGATATTGTATTATTTGTTTTGTATGTTTAATGGGTTTTATTATACACTTTTATATTATTTTTGGGACTAACCTACTAACCCAAGGCCCAGTACAAATTATTGTTTTTTTGCCTATTTCAGTGTTTCACAGAAAAGGAATATCAAATAGACTCCAAATGGAATTAAACCTTCAGGAGGATCGTTTTTGGAACAAATACAACACAGAAGACCTGGAGTAGACGCCAGGGAAGCCACGGAGTGGCCACGAGGCAGGGGGCGCATCTAGGGGGTAGGCGCACCCCCCACCCTCGTGGGCCCCCCCGTTGCTCCACCGACGTGCCTCTTCCTCTTATATATACCCATATACCCTGAAAACATCGAGAGCACGACGAAACCCTAATTCCACAGCTGCAACCTTCTGTACCCGTGAGATCCCATCTTGAGGCCTGTTCCGGAGCTTCACCAGAGGGTGAATCGATCACGGAGGGAATCTACATCAACACCATAGCCTCTCCGATGAGTTGTGAGTAGTTTACCAAAGACCTTCGGGTCCATAGTTATTAGCTAGATGGCTTCTTCTCTCTCTTTGGATCTCAATGCAAAGTTCTCCTTGATCTTCTTGAAGATCTATTCGATGTAATTCTTTTTGCGGTGTGTTTGTTAAGATCCGATGAATTGTGGGTTTATGATCAGGATTATCTATGAACAATATTTGATTCTTCTCTGAAATCTTTTATGCATGATTTAAATATCTTTGCAAGTATCTTCGAATTATCAGTTTGGTTTGGCCTACTAGATTGATCTTTCTTGCAATGGGAGAAGTGCTTAGCTTTGGGTTCAATCTTGCGGTGTCCTTTCCCAGTGATAGCAGGGGCAGCAAGGCATGTATTGTATTGTTTCCATGGAGGATAAAAAGATGGGGTTTATATCATATTGCATGAGTTTATCCCTCTACATCATGTCATCTTGCTTAAAGCGTTACTCTATTCTTATGAACTTAATACTCTAGATGCATGCTGTATAGCGGTCGATGTGTGGAGTAATAATAGTAGATGCAGAATCGTTTTGGTCTACTTGTCATGGACGTGATGCCTATATAGAATGAGCATGCCTAGATATTCTCATAACTATGCGCTTTTCTATCAATTGCTCGACAGTAATTTGTTCACCCACCGTATAAATCTGCTATCTTGAGAGAAGCCACTAGTGAAACCTATGGCCCCCGGGTCTATCTTCCATCATATAAATCTTCCATCAACTATTTATCTTTACTTTACTTTTATTTTGCAATATTTACTTTCAATCTATATAACAAAAATACCAAAAATATTATCTTATTATCTCTATCAGATCTCACTTTTGCAAGTGGCTGAGAAGGGACTGACAACCCCTTTATCGCGTTGGTTGCAAGGTTCTTATTTGTTTGTGTAGGTATGAGGGACTCGCGTGTAGTCTCCTACTGGATTGATACCTTGGTTCCCAAAAACTTAGGGAAATACTTATGCTACTATGATGCATCACGCTTTCCTCTTCAAGGGAAAAACAACGCAAGCTCAAGAGGTAGCAACAAGAATTTCTGGCGCCGTTGCCGAGGAGATCTATGCAAAAGTCATATACCAAGTACCCATCACAAACTCTTATCCCTCGCATTACATTATTTGCCATTTGCCTCTCGTTTTCCTCTCCCCCACTTCACCTTTGCTGTTTTATTCGCCCTTTTTCCGTTCGCTTGTCTTTTTTGTGTTCGTCTTTGCTATCATGTCTGAAATGGGGGAGGTTATCATTGAAAAAGATAGTGGTAACGATGGGGGAAACTTTGATGCTTTTGATTATCCTCACAAGCAACCTTCTACTTTACACACTAAAAAGTTTCAGATTGGTAGTGGTAATATTATTGGGAAAGGAGTTATTCAAGATTTCTTTACTTGCACCGGTGCCTTGCCCACTATGGGTGGACCTATTCTTCATAGAACCAGCAGTCTTGCGGATGCTATATCTTGCTTGAAGTTGAATTTGAAAGACAATTTATCCACATGCACCCTTGCCTTCAGAGATTTTTTCTAGAATTTTCCAATATTGAGCATTCTTCTGTTAAGCGAGCAGCTACCATCTTTTTGGCACATGAGTTCAGGTTTATAATGAGAGAGGCCGAATTTTTTGCACATTATAGGGTGGATGCTGGTCGTCCTCCCATAGAAGCTATCATTTTTAATCAAGAAGACATAATGCATTTACAATCTATGGATCATGTTGCTTTTAATGAAAACCTTAGAAAAAAGGTTCCTACCGATGTTCTAGTTGATAGAATCTCTGAACTGAATGATGATTTTGCTATTCAAAACAATGAGTTATGTTTTTCTCTCGAGCAAAGGCTCATGACCTTTGGCCAAAAGAATACTTATAATGATGAATTGGTTGTGCAATATGAAGGGCCAAAGGAGGAACCTATACCACCTGAGCTTGATCTTGGGGACTTTTGTCCTATTAAATTTAGCCCTTTTGATTACTTTTGCTTGCCACAAAGAAAACTTGCTGCTGAACGTAGGGAATACGAGATGAGTTTTCACGATTTACCTTATCATTATGGAAATACCTAGATCTATTCTTGTATCATGCCTAGCTATGGGCGTTAAACGATAGCGCTTGTTGGGAGGCAACCCAATTTTATTTTCTTTGCTTTTGCTTCTGTTTAGTAATAAATAATTCATCTAGCTTCTGGTTAGATATGGTTTTGTGTTTTAATTAGTGTTTGTGCCAAGTAGAACCTTTGGGAAGACTTGGGTGAAGTCTTTGCGATCTTGCTGTAAAAAACAGAAACTTTTGCGCTCACGAGATTTGCTACCATTTTTTACTGGAGAGTGATTTTAAGTTGATTCTTTTTGCAGAAGATAAATAGACAAATTCCTCACATTCACCAATTTATTTCAAAAAAATTAGAGTTACATAAGTATTCGAAAGTTACAGTTGCTACAGACTGTTCTATTTTTCGTGTGTTGTTTGCTTATTTTGATGAATCTACGAGTAGTATAAGTGGGTATGAATCACAGAGAAGTTGGAATACAGTAGGTTTAACACCAATATAAATAAAGAATGAGTTCATTACAGTACCTTAAAATGGTGGTTTGTTTTCTTTTACTAACGGAGCTCACGAGATTTTTGCTAAGTTTTGTGTTGTGAAGTTTTCAAGTTTTGGGGTAAGGATTTGATGGACTATGCAACAAAGAGTGGCAAGAGCCTAAGCTTGGGGATTCCCAAGGCACCCCAAGGTAAAATTCAAGGACAACCAAAAGCCTAAGCTTGGGGATGCCCCGGGAAGGCATCCCTTCTTTCGTCTTCGTCTATCGGTAACTTTACTTGAGACTGTATTTTTATTCACCACATGATATGTGTTTTGCTTAGAGTGTCATGTATGATTTGAGTCTTTGGTTTTTAGTTTACCACAATCATCCTTGCTATACACACCTTTTGAGAGAGATACACATGAATCGGAATTTATTAGAATACTCTATGTGCTTCACTTATATCTATTGAGCTAGATAGTTTTGCTCTAGTGCTTCACTTAAATCTTTTAGAGCACGGCGGTGGTTTTATTTTATAGAAATTATTGATCTCTCATGCTTCACTTATATTATTTTGAGAGTCTTTTAGAACAGTATGGTAATTTGCTTTGGTTATAAAATTAGTCCTAATATGACAGGCATCCAAGATGGGTATAATAAAATTTTCATATAAAGTGCATTGAATATTATGAGAACTTTGATACTTGATGATTGTTTTGAGATATGAGGATGGTGATATTAGAGTCATGCTAGTGGAGTAATTGTGAGTTTGAGAAACACTTGTGTTAAAATTTGTGATTCCCGTAGCATGCACGTATGGTGAACCATTATGTGATGAAGTTGGAGCATGATTTATTTACTGATTGTCATTCTTTGTGTGGAGGTCGGGATCGCGCGATGGTTAACTCCTACCAACCCTTCCCATAGGAGCATGCGTTGAATACTTTGTTTTGATGACTTGTAGATTTTTGCAATAAGTATATGAGTTCTTTATGACTAATGTTGAGTCCATGGATTATATGCACTCTCACTCTTCCACTATTGCTAGCCTCTCTTGTACCACGCAACTTTCGCCGGTACCATACACCCACCATATACCTTCCTCAAAACAGCCACCATACCTACCTATTATGGCATTTCCATAGCCATTCCGAGATATATTGCCATGCAACTTTCCACCATTCCGTTTACTATGACACGCTTCATCATTGTCATATTGCCCTTGCATGATCATGTAGTTGACATCGTATTTGTGGCAAGGCCACCATGCATAATTTTTCATACATGTCACTCTTGATTCATTGCACATCCTAGTACACTGCCGGAGGCATTCACATAGAGTCATATTTTGTTCTAGCTTCGAGTTGTAATCTTTGAGTTGTATGTAAATAAAAGTGTGATGATCTTCATTACTAGAGCATTGTCCCAGTGAGGAAAGGATGATGGAGACTATGATTCCCCCACAAGTCGGGATGAGATTTCGGACGAGAAAAAGAAAAAATTAGAAGAAAAAAAGAGGCCATAAAAAAGGAAGAGAAAAGGCCCAAATAAAAAAAAGAAAAAATGAGAGAGAAAAATGAGAGAGAAAAAGAGAAGGGGCAATGCTACTATCCTTTTTCCACACTTGTGCTTCAAAGTAGCACCATGATCTTCATGATAGAGAGTCTCTTGTTTTGTCACTTTCATATACTAGTGGGAATTTTCATTATAGAACTTGGCTTGTATATTTCAATGATGGGCTTCCTCAAAATGCCCTAGGTCTTCGTGAGCAAGCGAGTAGGATGCACACCCACTTAGTTTCTTTTGTTGAGCTTTCATACACTTATAGCTCTAGTGCATCCACTACATGGCAATCCCTACTCACTCACATTGATATCTATTGATGGGCATCTCCATAGCCCATTGATACGCCTAGTTGATGTGAGACTATCTTCCTTTTTGTCTTCTCCACAACCACCACTCTACTCCACCTATAGTGCTATATCCATGGCTCACGCTCATGTATTGCGTGAAAGTTGAAAAGTTTGAAAAAAATTGAAGTGTGAAACAATTGCTTGGCTGAAACCGGTGTTGTGCATGATTTAAATATTTTGTGTGATGAACATAGAGCATAGCGAGACTATATGATTTTGTAGGGATAACTTTTTTTGGCCATGTTATTTTGAGAAGACATAATTGCTTTGTTAGTATGCTTGAAGTATTACTATTCTTATGTCAATATTAAACTTTTGTCTTGAATTTTTCAGATCTGAACATTCATGCCACAATAAAAAAATATATTGAGAATTAGGTTGGGTAGCATTCCACATCAAAAATTATGTTTTTATCATTTACCTACTCAAGGACGAGCAGGAATTAAGCTTGGGGATGCTTGATATGTCTCCAACGTATCTATAATTCTTTATTGTTCCATGCTATTATATTATCTATTTTGGATGTTTAATGGGCTTTATTATACACTTTTATATTATTTTTGGGACTAACCTACTAACCCAAGGCCCAGTGCAAATTGCTGTTTTTTGCCTATTTCAGTGTTTCGCAGAAAAGGAATATCAAACGGAGTCCAAATGGAATGAAACCTTTAGGAGGATCGTTTTTGGAACAAATACAACACAAAAGGCTTGGAGTACACGCCAGGGAAGCCACGGGGTGGCCACGAGGCAGGGGGCGCGCCCAGGGGGGTAGGCGCACCCCCACCCTTGTGGGCCCTCCCGTTGCTCCACCGACGTGCCTCTTCCTCCTATATATACCCATATACCCTGAAAACATCCGAGAGCACCACGAAACCCTAATTCCACCGCCACAACCTTCTGTACCCGTAAGATCCCATCTTGGGGCCTGTTTCGGAGCTCCATCGGAGGGGGAATCGATCACTGAGGGCTTCTACATCAACACCATAGCCTCTCTGATAAGTTGTGAGTAGTTCACCATAGACCTCCGGGTCCATAGTTATTACCTATGTAGCTTCTTCTCTCTCTTTGGATCTCAATACACAGTTCTCCTTGATCTTCTTGGAGATATATTCGATGTAATTCTTTTTGCGGTGTGTTTGTCGAGATCCGATGAATTGTGGGTTTATGATCAAGATTATCTATAAACAATATTTGATTCTTCTCTGAAATATTTTATGCATGACTTAAATATCTTTGCAAGTCTCTTCGAATTATCAGTTTGGTTTGGCCTACTAGATTGATCTTTCTTACAATGGGAGAAATGCTTAGCTTTGGGTTCAATCTTGTGGTGTCCTTTCCCATTGATGGCAGGGGCAGCAAGGCACGTATTGTATTGTTTCCATCGAGGATAAAAAGATGGGGTTTATATCATATTACATGAGTTTATCCCTCTACATCATGTCATCTTGCTTAAAGCGTTCTTATGAACTCAATACTCTATATGTATGCTGGATAACAGTCGATGTGTGGAGTAATAGTAGTAGATGCAGAATTGTTTCGGTCTACTTCTCACGGACATGATTCTTATATAAAATAATCATGCCTACATATTCTCTTAACTGTGCGCTTTTCTATCAATTGCTCGACAGTAATTTGTTCACCCACCGTAGAAATCTGCTATCTTGAGAGAAGCCACTAGTGAAACCTATGGCCCCCGGGTCTATCTTCCATCATATAAATCTTCCATCAACTATTTATCTTTACTTTACTTTTATTTTGCAATATTTACTTTCAATCTATATAACAAAAATACGAAAAATATTATCTTATTATCTCTATCAGATCTCACTTTTGCAAGTTGCCGAGAAGGGATTGTGTGACACCCCGAGACCGGTGCACCAGGTGTTAGCTAGTTATTCATCGTCGTTGCCATGTCATCTTCTTGTGTGTTGCATCTTTCCCTTGTCGTCATGCGCATTGCATCCTCATGTTTTCAAAACTTGCATCCGGCCGAGACCCCCTTGTCCTTTCCGTTGTCCTTTCTGAGCCCAGACACACTTGCATGTGCCTGCAGCACCTCCGTATATTTATTTTATGAGTGGCCAAAAAACGTTCTCAGAATGGGTTGAAACTTGGCGTGTGGTCTTATTATAGCATAGGTAGACCGCCTGTCAATTTTTGTCGCATTCTGAGTTCGTTTGATAGCCCAACGGTTAACTGTGTTAATCGCTGGAAGCCTTTTCTTTTTTGGCCCAGCACCCCCTCTCCAACAGCTCCCAAGCCCATTCTAACCCCCTCCATGCTCTCGGTCGTCGAATCAGGATCGCGTGGCCGAAAACCTCTCCTCATTTGGACACTCCTAGCTCCCTCCACCTATATATTTGCCTCTCCCTCCTCCATTCACGGGCAAACCCTAGTCGTCTTCCACCTCGCGCAGCCGGACACTTCTGTCCCGTTCCGGACATGTCCAGCCGCCACGTCCCCGCAGCCAATCAGTGAGCGCCACGTCACCCTCCCGCCGTCGCGCCTCTCCTCCCACCTCCTCGCGCAGGCCCGCGGAGCCCAGATCTGAGCCGTCCCGGGCCCGATCCGAGCCGAGCTGCCCGCCGCCGCGCCCGAACGGCTCCAGCGCCACGTCGCCCTCTGCGTGCCGCCCTGCCAGCTGTCGCAGCACGCCGGCTCCACGCCCTCCGCCCTCCAGGCCCGCGCCGCCACCAGGAGCTCGCCTCGCCGCCGTGCAAGCCCCACCGCCGCCGGAGTGCCCCTCGCCGCCGGCCTGCCTTGCCCCAGGGAACCGCCACCGCTCCCGCTCCTCTACAGTCCGCGCCGGCCTCCGCAACCCGACGCCGGAGTCGACGTCCATTGCCCCAGATCCAGAGGCTCCCTGCCTCCCTCGTCCGATCCTCGGCGATCACCAGAGACCTGCGCCACCCTCCCGCCGTCCGCCGGCGCCAGGACCCCACCGCCATCGGCCTTCGCTCAGGACCGCGAGCTCGACCCACTCGCCTCACGCGTGGGCCGCTCCAGCGTCCCGGGCCCAGCTCCAACCGCCCCGTAGCCAACGCCGAGCCCAACTTCGGCTCAACTCCAGATCGGGCCTGCTCTGCTCCACCTCCACGCCGACTTGGGCCAGCCCATTGGTGAGCGCCCACAGATCCCCGCCCGAGCGTCGTTTAACTAAACAGCGCTCGCCTTTGTTTTTTTCCTAAGTTAAAATGACTAAGTCCCAGAAAAACCATCTCTTATATGCATGTTTGAGTGGCTCTAACTTTTTGTGTGATGGTCCAATTTGAGTGAATGATATGTCAGAATGATCGTGGTGATATGCTCTTCATTTTGTTCCATTGTGCCATGCTTGTTTGACTTCATCTTGATGCTCTAATCCTCGTTGCAAGAGTGCTATAAGATTAAAACTGTTGTTAGCTATAAATTTGTTGCATGCTTGTGAGGGTGATAACTTTGTGCATGTTTATCCAAATGAAGCATATGATATGTCAAAATGTTCATTGTGAAGTGCTCTACATGTTGGTTGCTGTCGCTTTAATGTTAGGTGCCATATTGCCATGTTAATCTCTATTGCAAAGGTGCATGTGGATGTTAAGTGCTGAAACTTGTTGTGAGATGCTGATTTCACTTGGTCATTGCAATTGATGTGTTAATCTTCATGCCACATGTCTATATGTTTTAGAAGCACAATCATATGGTCTTTGCTGTGGTGCAATCCACTTTCCATGATATGCCTTGTGTTGACTTAAACAAGCTTGCAAACATGCCATGTTGCTGTTGCTGTTTTATAGTTAGTGAAAAAACTGCTAAGTCTGGAATATGTTTAACCTGATGCTATGTTTGCTTGATGCCCCACTCAAATATGTGATTGTTTTGGAGTGGCTAATGATCATGTCTTGTTGTCCATGTTATTGTCTATCCATTCATGCCCTTGTTTGCATATATGGCCTGCTGTAGCTTATTTATTTCTTGCTCTCAAGTTGCTATAAAATTTACATGTCAGGTTTTTATCAGCATGATCAATTTGGTGAAGCTTGTTGTTATTGATCCATGCCTCCTATGGAGTTACTCCAATGGAGTTGTTTGATGTATACTATGTCTACTACATGTCCATGATCTTTATATACTTATTTGAGTTGATATGCATATTGTTTTGTGCCTCCGAAGGCAGCATCGTGATGATGTATTTGCCTTCCCAGATTTTGACTAAGTCTGGATAAATTTATTGCAACTTGCCATGCTTGGTTAAATGTGTTCCAGCAAGCTTTTGGGGCTGTTCTAAGTTCATGCTTGTTAAGTATCATGTCTATTTCACATCCGTGCCTCTTGTTATCATGTTTGGGTGCTGTAGCATATTTTTTTACCTTCCTCCAAAGTTGTTATGTGGCTGTTAACTTCAGCTTTGCATTGTAACTTGTTTTGCTCGTAACTTCTAGCCCGTTGCTCCGTTTTGAGTGTGTCATATATGAAACTTGTGTGATTTTGCATGTAGAAGCTTAATATCATGTTGTTTACATGTTTGGAGTGTGTTTGCTTGATGTTTGGGTGCATCTTGCACCGTTGTCTTGTTTGACTTGTTTTGCTCATATCTTCTAGGCCGTAGCTCCGAATTAAACAAACTTTATATGAAACTTGACTAGAATTCGTGTAGTTAATCATGGTGCATGTTAACTTGCTGTTTAACCACTTTAACTTAAAGTTTGTTCAGATCTGGACTAATTTCAAGTTATGCATATGAGGACTTACCGGAGTTGTTATATGTTGATTCCGGCCTCATTTAAACTTGTTGTCTTGTGTTGTTCTTGTGTGCATCATCCCTTACCATGTTTTGCATCATATAGACTTGTCTTGCATCACACTTGGTTGAGCATCTTGTCTTGTTCTTGTGTTGCGTGTTTACCTTGTTGTGTGCTTTCTTCTCGCTAGTTCTTTTCCATTGTGATCGTGAGGATTCGTTCGGCTACACGTGGTTCGTATTCAAGGCTTCTTCTTCGTCTTCTTCATGGACTCATTTCTTCTTACTATAGGAGTCGATAAACCGGCATTATGTTCCTTGATATTGCGTTCCTTACACGGTGCGGTATATGGGGACCCCTTGACAGTTCGTCTTTGAATAAGACTCCTCCAGCAAGGCCCAACATTGGTTTTTAATTTGCTCATAATAAAAACTTAATTAATTATTTAATTGCATAGGGAGTTAGCGCTACCCGAGGATTCTTTCTACATACAAGGGGGGCCAGTGCTGATGCTGTTGGTCCCAAACGGACGGACTGCGTGGCCGCCTCGGGGAAACTCGAGGTATCTGGCTCCCGTAGGATGTCCCATCCGGTCGTGGCCTGAGACGAGATACGCGCGGCTACTATCAGTGTGTTGGCACGCCGGGAGGTCTTGCTGGACTTGTTTTACCATTGTCGAAATGTCTTGTGTACCGGGAATTCCGAGTCTGATCGGGCCTTCCCTAAGATAAGGGGTAATAATATTATTACTTCTGCTGACCGTGAGAGCTTGTGATGGGCTAAGTTGGGACACCCCTGCAGGGTTATGATCTTTCGAAAGCCGTGCCCGCGGTTATGTGGCAGATTGGAATTTGTTAATGTCCAGTTGTAGAAAACTTGACATAGGATCCGAAGTAAAACACACAACTGTGTGAGTAACCGTGACTGTCTCTTTTCAGTTTGAGAAGAGAACACGGTGGGGTTATGTTTGACTCGTAGGTAGTTCAGGATCTTTAGCGATCATTACTAGTTTGCGACCGTTTGCATAGATGCTCATCTTATTCTTGTACTCGTAAGTTAGCCACCATACTTTTGCTTAGCCGCTACTGCAACCTCACCACTTTACCTCTTCCTACCCATTAAGCTTTGCTAGTCTTGTTACCCATGGTTATTGCATTGCTGAGTCCTCGTGGCCCACAGATACTACAACAACAGTTGCAGGTGCAGGTTTCCGATGACTTGACGTGAGAGCGATGTTCGTTAAGTTGGAGTTCTTTCTTCTTCTTCTTCTTCAGTCTTGGGTTAGGCTCCGGGTCGGCAGCCTGGGATAACAGATGGATGTCGTTGTGCTTTTCATGTTTGCACCCATAGTCGGATGCCTTGTATTGATGTTGTTGTATTCATGTGCCTTGTATGTATTGTTGTATCCCCCATGTATGTATGTAATGGTATGATGTAATGATATCCATCTTGCTAAGCGCCCGAAATGTAGTTGTGCCCCAATCACGTAAGTGTCACGTGATCGCGATAGAATCGCATCTTGGGCCTAACAAGTTGGTATCAGAGCCTCGACCGACCGTAGGAGCCCCCTTGATTGATCGTAGATTGGCCGTTGTTGAGTCTAGCAAAACTCTTTTTCGGAGTCTAGTTATATCGGAGAGTAGGAATTCTTTTTACTCCTCGGTCCCTTCGTCGCTCTGGTGAGGAATCTTGACGTAGGTGTTTTTGAATTACTCCTCTTCCCCTTCAAATTTTTTTAGGATCACGCGGTTAGTTTTTTTGTTAGTTGTGAGGTCTGTTCTTTCATCTGGTGCATCTCTCGTCAAGTCGTTTCGACCCTCTTCTTCTTGCAAGTTCAACCCTCAGTTCTTTTCAACCTACGGTGTTTTCCCCGTTCGAAGTGGTCTTTCTTTGTCCCACCCGCCCACCCTTTTGCTTCTCGGAGCCGGAGTCCTTAATCGAGTATCCATCCTACTCGTGTGAAGCCTTTGCTTTCTTTTATCAATTGTTTCAACTGGCGAATTCTCGTCTAGCTCGTCGTCATTCTTCTCTTTTCTTCTCCGATGAATTCTCCTCTCGTTTGATATTTCTTCATCTCTTTTTCTTCTTCGGTGGTTTCAACTCAAGCATTCAATGTTCGTCATATTCTTTTCCCTCAGCTTAGTTGTTTCCTCTTGCTCGTTTGTCTATCACCATTTACCTATTCCGGAGTTCTGAAGACATCTCAGGAGAATCATCTGTCTTCCGATTAATTCGAGGTTGTCACTTCATTCGAGTCTTTCAAACGTTCCGGTGCATCATCTCCTTTTTAATCATTCCAATGGTATTTTCTCTTCGGTGGGCTCATAACCCACAAGTCTTTTCCTAGGATCTTACCTGACTCTTCTAATTTCCCGGAGTGTTCCGAAATTCTTTTCAAGTGTGACATAAGTATGGATTCCATCAGTCACGTGCCTTCTCCAAGATCGTTCGCAAATTCTTTTCATGAGTGGTTCAACCCTTCTTCTTTTCATTCTTCCGGAGTATTTCAGGAATGCTTTTATTGTGTTCCTCCGAAGGCCATCATTTCAGAAGATTTCTTCGTTCTCAGTTTTCAACTTCGTCCTCCAAATATTCTTCATTAATGTCTCTTCGTTCGTCTCACATTCTTCCGGTGCTTCGTTCAAGTATTCTTTAATCAGTTTGTGATCTCTTCGTTCTCGTCATTCAAATTTCCTCAAGTGCTTTATTCTTCCAGGTGGTTCGTTCTTTTCTTCACTCGGTTTCAATTCTTTACGGTGGCTCGTTCAAGATTCTTGTCTTTGTCATATTGTCAATTGTTCGTTCATCCCAATCCTACGGGTGATTCGTTCAATATTCCTTTTTCTTGTCATCATATCAATTGTTTGTTTTCCCAATCTTATCGGTGGTTCATGAAGACTTTCTCAAGTTTTGAGCTATATCCCTCTTTATTCAATTTCAACGCGAATAAGTGGTATGTGAATCCATTGCTTCTCATCAATTTATTGGTGGAGGATAAGCATAACATAATTCTTATTCTTCTTTGTGGAGTTGATTAATCCCTTTCTTTGGAGTTTACTCTTGATGAATAAATTATAGTTCCAAGTGCTTAATCTTTTCTTTCTGGAGTTCATAGTTTCTCGGCTTTCTCGTCGGAACCTCCATCTAAATCATCGCAAGGAATTATTCTTATTATTTTCATCCTTCATCATTCTTTTGTTACCGGAGTTATTCATGGTAGTTCACCGTGATCCAAATTCATTCATCAAGTGTTCTTCAAATTCTTCTGGAGCAGCTCAAGTATTCTTATTCTTTTGTGTCCCGAGATGAAAATAATTCGTCGTATTCTTTTGAAGTGGAGTTTTGCACTTCTTCATTCTTAGCTAATTCATCTTTTGGTTGCGGCATAATTCACCTCAATTTTCGGGATGATTTCTATAAGTCCACAACAAGCTTATTCTTTTGTTGTTGATTTTCTCAACAAATCCGTTCAAACCTTTCTCTTCAAGATTCTCTTTCAAATTCATTCGTGGTGTAAGTTTTCATCTTCTTCTCCGTTCTTTTCATTCCATCATTTCAATTCTTCCAGAGGCATTTATGTTGTTTCATCTCGTCAAGTATTATTCCGTCTTCTCAAGTTCTTGTTCCATCCCATTCATGTTCAACCGGTGTGTTATTCTTTCAGTTTCAGCCGGAGTGCTGCCTAAATTCCTTCTTTCGAATTTATTTTTATCTCTTTAACCGGAGTGGTTTCGAATTCATTCGTGTTCCTTCGGCTCTTGTTTCGTGCCTTTCAACCCCCTTGATTCTCGCCGTTTTTCCTTGTCCTCTTATTTAATGAAGTCTCTGCAACTTCGTTCTTCTCTGTTGTATCCTTTCTTTCAAGTGGCTCAACCTCTCAAGATTCTTTGGTTTCACCCTTTTGTCCTAGAAGAACTTTGTTCTTCCTTATTCACTTCCTTCTCGTTCCTAAGATCTCGGGACGAGATCTCTTGTTAGTAAGGGAGTGTTGTGACACCCCGAGACTGGTGCGCCAGGTGTCAGCTAGTTATTCGTCGTCGTTGCCATGTCATCTTCTTGCGTGTTGCATCTTTGCCTCGTCGTCATGTGCATTGCATCCTCATGTTTTCAAAACTTGCATCCGGCCGAGACCCCCTCCTCCTTTCCGTTGTCCGTTCTGAGCCCACACACATCACGTGCCCGCAGCACCTCAGTATATTTATTTTATGAGTGGCTGAAATACGTTCTCAGAATGGGTTGAAACTTGGTGTGTGGTCTTATTATAGCATAGGTACACCGCCTGTCAATTTTCGTCGCATTAGGAGTTCGTTTGATAGCCAAATGGTTAACCGTGTTAATCGCCGGAAGCCTTTTCTCTTTTGGCCCAGCACCCCCTCTCCAACAGCCCCAAGCCCATTCTAACCCCCTCCATGCTCTCGGTCGTCAGATCAGGATCGCGTAGCCGAAAACCGCTCCTCATTTGGACACTCCTAGCTCCCTCCACCTATATATTTGCCTCTCGCTCCTCCATTCACGCGCAAACCCTAGTTGTCTTCCACCTCGCGCAGTCGGACACGTCCGTCCCGCACCGGACATGTCCAGCCGCCACGTCCCCGCAGCCAATCAGTGAGCGCCACATCACCCTCCCGCCGTCGCGGCTCTCCTCCCACCTCCTCGCACAGGCTCGCGGAGTCCAGATCTGAGCCGCCCCGGGCCCGATCCGAGCCGAGCTGCCTGCGGCCGAGCCCGAACGGCTCCAGCGCCTCGCCGCCCTCTGCGTGCCGCCCTGCCGGCCGTCGCAGCTCGCCGGCTCCACGCCCTCCGCCCTCCGGGCTCGCGCCGCCGCCAGCAGCTCGCCTCGCCGGCGTGCAAGTCACGCCGCCGCCGGAGTGCCCCTCGCCGCCAGCCTGCCTCGCCCCAGGGAACCGTCGCCGCTCCCGCTCCTCTACAGACCGCGCCGGCCTCCGAAACCCGGCACCGGAGTTGTCATCCACTGCCCCAGATCCAGAGGCTCCCTGCCTTCCTCGTCCGATCCTCGGCCATCGCCGGAGACCTGCGCCTCCCTCCCGCCATCTGCCGGCGCCAGGACCCCACCGCCATCGGACTTCGCTCGGGACCGCGAGCTCGACCCACTCGCCTCACGCGTGGGCCGCTCCAGCGCCCCGGGCCCAGCTCCAACCGCCCCGTAGCCAGCGTCGAGCCCAACTTCGGCCCAACTCCAAATCGGGCCTGTTCTGCTCCACCTCCACGCCGACTTGGGCCAGGCCCATTGGTGAGCGTCCACAGATCCCCGCTAAACGCGCTCGCCTCTGTTTTTTCTCTAAGTTAAAATGACTAAGTCCCAGAAAAACCATCTCTTATATGCATGTTTGAGTGGCTCTAACGTTTTGTGTGATGGTCCAATTTGAGTGAATGATATGTCAAAATGATCGTGGTGATATGCTCTTCATTTTGTTCCATTGTGCCATGCTTGTTTGACTTCATCTTGATGCTCTAATCCTCGTTGCAAGAGTGCTATAAGTTTAAAACTGTTGTTAGCTGAAAATTTGTCGTATGCTTGTGAGGGTGATAACTTTGTGCATGTTTATCCAAATGAAGCATATGATATGTCAAAATGTTCATTGTGAAGTGCTCTACATGTTGGTTGTTGTAGCTTTCATGTTAGGTGTCATATTGCCATGTTAATCTCTGTTGCAAAAGTGCATGTGGATTTTAAGTGCTGAAACTTGTTGTGAGATGTTGATTTCACTTGCTCATTGTTATTGATGTGTTTGTCTTCATGCCACATGTCTATATGTTTTAGAAGCACAATCATATGGTCTTTGTTGTGGTGCACTCCACTTTCCATGATATGCCTTGTGTTGACTTAAAGAAGCTTGCAAACATGACATGTTGTTGTTACTGTTTTATACTTAGTGAAAAAACTGCTAAGTCTGGAATCTGTTTAACCTGATGCTATGTTTTCTTGATGCCCCATTCAAATACATGCTTGTTTTGGAGTGGCTAATGATCATGTCTTGTTGTCCATGTTATTGTCTATCCATTCATGCCCTTGTTTGCATATATGGCCTACTATAGCTTATTTATTTCTTGCTCTTAAGTTGCTATAAAATTTACCTGTCAGGTTTTTATCAGCATGATGAATTTGGTGAAGCTTGTTGTTATTGTTCCATGCCTCCTATGGAGTTGCTCCAATGGAGTTGTTTGATGTATGCTATGTCTACTACATGTCCATGATCTTTATATACTTAGTTGAGTTTATGTGCATGTTGTTGTGTGCCTCCGAAGGCAGCATCGTGATGATGTTTTTGCCTTCCCAGATTTTGACTAAGTCTGGATAAATTTATTGCAACTTGCCATGCTTGGTTAAATGTGTTCCAGCAAGCTTTTGGGGGTGTTCTAAGTTCATGCTTGTTAAGTATCATGTCTATTTCACATCCATGCCTCTTGTTATCATGTTTGGGTGCTGTAGCATATTTTTTTACCTTGCTCCAAAGTTGCTATGTGGCTGTTAACTTCAGCTTTGCATTGTAACTTGTTTTGCTCGTAACTTCTAGCCCGTTGCTCCGTTTTGAGTGTGTCCTATATGAAACTTGTGTGATTTTGCATGTAGAAGCTTAATATCATGTATTTTACATGTTTGGAGTGTGTTTGCTTGATGTTTGGGTTCATCTTGCACCGTTGTCTTGTTTGACTTGTTTTGCTCATATCTTCTAGGCCGTAGCTCCGAATTAAACAAACTTTATATGAAACTTGACTAGAATTTCGTGCAGATCATCATGGTGCATGTTAACTTGCTGTTTAACCACTTTATCTTAAAGTTTGTTCGGATCTGGACTAATTTCAAGTTATGCATATGAGGACTTACCAGAGTTGTTATATGTTGATTCCGGACTCATTTAAACTTGTTGTCTTGTGTAGTTCTTGTTTGCATCATCCCTTACCATGTTTTGCATCATATAGACTTGTCTTGTATCACACTTGGTTGAGCATCTTGTCTTGTTCTTGTGTTGCATGTTTACCTTGTTGTGTGCTTTCTTCTCGCTAGTTCTTTTCCATTGTGATCGTGATGATTCGTTCGGCTACACGTGGTTCGTCTTCAAGGCTTCTTCTTCGTCTTCTTCATTGACTCATTTCTTCTTCCTTGCGGGATCTCAGGAAAGATGACCATCACCTTGGATACCTTTACTGTCATTGCCATGCTTAGTTGTCTCGATGCTATCGTTACATGTCACGCTACCTATCTATTTGTCAGCCTCTCCTATCTATTTGTCTCCATGCTTAGTTCCAACCTTTGACACCTTCCAGCAACCCATTGTTTGGCTATCTTACCCGCTTGCTCAGCCCCTCTTATAGCATTGTTAGTTGCAGGTGAAGATGAAGATCGTTCCATGTTGGAACTTGTTATTGGAATATCACAATATCTATTGTTATAAATTAACACACCTATATACTGGGCATGGGTGGAAGGCTTGGCCTTTTGCTCGGTGTTTTGTTCCACTCATGCCACCTTAGAAGCCGATAAATCGGCATTATGTTCCATGATTTTGTGTTCCTTACACGGTTGGGTATATGGGGACCCCTTGACAGTTCGTCTTTGAATAAAACACCTCCAGCAAGGCCCAACATTGGTTTTTAATTTGCTCATAATAAAAACTTAATTAATTAATTAATTGCATAGGGAGTTGGCGCTACCCGAGGATTCTTTCTACATACAGGGGGGCCAGTGCTGATGCTGTTGGTCCCAAACGGGCGGACTGCGGGGCCGCCTCAGCGAAACTCGAGGTATCTGGCTCCCGTAGGATGTCCCATCCGGTCATGGCCTGAGACGAGATACGCGCGGCTACTATCAGGGTGTCGGCACGCCGGGAGGTCTTGCTGGACTTGTTTTACCATTGTCGAAATGTCTTGTGCACCGGGAATTCCGAGTCTGATCGGGCCTTCCGTAAGATAAGGGGTAATAATATTATTACTTCTGCTGATCGTGAGAGCTTGGGATAGGCTAAGTTGGGACACCCCTGCAGGGTTATGATCTTTGGAAAGCCGTGCCCGCGCTTATGTGGCAGATTGGAATTTGTTAATGTCCGGTTGTAGAAAACTTGACAGAGGATCCGAAGTAAAACACACAACTGTGTGAGTAACCATGACTGTCTCTTTTCACTTTGAGAAGAGAACACGGTGGGGTTATGTTTGAATCGTAGGTAGTTCAGGATCTTTAGCGATCATTACTAGTTTGCGACCGTTTGCGTAGATGCTCATCTTATTCTTGTACTCGTAAGTTAGCCACCATACTTTTGCTTAGCCGCTTCTGCAACCTCACCACTTTACCTCTTCCTACCCATTAAGCTTTGCTAGTCTTGTTACCCATGGTTATGGGATTGCTGAGTCCTCGTGGTTCACAGATACTACAAAAACAGTTGCAGGTGTAGGTTTCCGATGACTTGACGTGAGAGCGATGTTCGTTGAGTTGGAGTTCTTTCTTCTTCTTCTTCTTCAGTCTCTGGTTAGGCTCCGAGTCGGCAGCGTGGGATAGCAGATGGATGTCGTTGTGCTTTTCATGTTTGCACCCGTAGTTGGATGCCCTGTATTGATGTTATGTATTCATGTGACTTGTATGTATTGTTGTATCCCCCATGTATGTATGTAATGGTATGATGTAATGATATCGATCTTGCTAAGCGCCCGAAATGCGGTTGTGCCCCAATCACGTAAGTGTCACGTGATCGGGATAGAATCGCATCTTGGGCCTGACATATTGACAACCCCTTTATCGGGTTGGTTGCAAGGTTCTTATTTGTTTGTGTAGGTATGAGGGACTCGCGTGTAGTGTCCTACTGGATTGATACCTAGGTTCTGAAAAACTGAGGGAAATACTTCCGCTACTGTGCTGCAACACCCTTTCCTCTTCAAGGGAAAAACAATGCAAGCTCAAGAGGTAGCAGCGCGCCGCACGCCACGTTCATGCACCTCGCTTCCACTGCCACGGGAGACGAGGGAGCCGGTTGTGCGCTCACCTGATCGACGTCGGATGAGTGGAGGGTAAGGGCTAAGAGGGGGCAATGGTGGATAACCCACAAGTACAGGGGATCGCAACAATTTTCGATGGTAGAGTATTCAACCCAAATTTATTGATTCGACACAAGGGGAGCCAAATAATATTATTAAGTATTAGCAGTTCAATTGTCAATTCAACCACACCTGAAAGACTTAATATCTGCAGCAAAGTATTTAGTAGCAAAGTAGTTTGTAAGTAACGGTAACGGTGGCAAAAGTAACAGTAGCAGTTTTGTAGCAATCGTAACAGTGGCATCAGAAAAGTAATTAAGCAAAGATCAATATGTGAAAAGCTCATAGGCAATGGATCAGTGATGGATAATTATGTCTGATGTGATTCCTCATGCAACGGTTATAACATAGGGTGACACGGAACTAGCTCCAGTTCATCAATGTAATATAGGCATGTATTCCGAATATAGTCATACGCGCTTGTGGAAAAGAACTTGCATGAGATCTTTTGTCCTACCCTCCCGTGGCAGCGGGGTGTTATTGGAAACTAAGGGATATTAATGCCTCCTTTTAGAAGAGTACCAGACCAAAGCATTAACACTTAGTGAATACATGAACTCCTCAAACTACGGTCATCACCGGGAGTGGTCCCGATTATTGTCACTTCGGGGTTGCCGGATCATAACACATAGTAGGTGACTGTCGACTTGCAATATAGGATCATGAACTCACATATATTCATGAAAACATAATAGGTTCAGATCTGAAATCATGGCACTTGGGCCCTAGTGACAAGCATTAAGCGTGGCAAAGTCATAGCAACATCAATCTTAGAACATAATGGTTACTAGGGATCAAACCCTAACAAAACTAACTGGATTACATGGTAAATCTCATCAAACCCATCACCGTCCAGCAAGCCTACTATGGAATTACTCACTCACGGTGGTGAGCATCATGAAATTGGTGATAGAGGAAGGTTGATGATGATGATGGCGACGGATTCCCCTCTCCGAATCCCCGAACGGACTCCAGATCAGCCCTCCCGAGAGAGATTAGGGCTTGGCGGCGGCTCTGTATCGTAAAACGCGATGAATCCTTCTCTCTGATTTTTTTTTCTCCTCGAAAGTGAATATATGGAGTTGGAGTCGAGGTCGGTGGAGCCTCAGGGGGCCCACGAGACAGGGGGCGTACCCCGGGGCCCACACCCTGTCCACGACGGAGAATATTTTCTCGTGAATGATGAGCGAAGTCCACTCATCATGAGAATAACCCACCTAGCATGGAATATATAGACAGCCCTAGTTGATACATGAGCTATTCGAGCATGCAAAACATAATTTCATTTGAAGGTTAAGAGTTTGGCACATACAAATTTACTTGGAACGACGGGTAAATACCGCATATAGGAAGGTCTGGTGGACCCATATGGAATAACTTTGGGGTTTATGTGTCACACCCTGATTTTCATGCCACAACACTTAAGCTAATAATCGTGCTGAAAATGTGGTTTGACAAAAACTTTTGGGTGTTTTTGACTTTGCTTGATTGATTTTCTGTCTGCTGTTTGATAGTGCTCTAAAAATTAAATAAATCATCCAACTCTTATACTTCATCTCCTTGATACAAAACCTTTTCCCAATGATCATGCCATGTGTATAGACCAGTATAGTATTTTATTACAAAAATATTTTGGCCAAATAGTATTTTCTAAAATTAGTTTTCCAAAAACCCCTGAATTGAGGTTTGCACTACAAGTACCTTATTTAGGGTGTGCATAATCTTTCAAAAAGTATATTTGAATCCTATTAGGTATAGGACTCCCATAAACCACAAAATTATAATTTTTAAAGTTATTTTTATATTTTATTTAAATGCTTTTTCTTTAGGCCAGAAATGGTCTGTAATAGGTAAAAATTATTTAACTATTTCAAAAATATTTTCCAAAATTCAGGGAAACTCATAGGACATATATTGTCCATATATAATAGTTTCAACACATGGTCATGTTCAAAATATTGGACAAATCCTTCCAAAACCCTTTCTGGATATTTCAAGCTTTTGAAATATTTACAAAGGAAATATTCTCCAAAAATTCCAGGGAAATTCTATCATGTCAGATATGACATATTTGATGATCTTACAAAGCCTCATTCCTTGAAGATCAAGATAACATCATCTAATCCCCCCAAAGCCATTTCTGTCCATTTTGAAGTTTGAGCAACTTTACATTGCCAAACTTGTCCAAATGCTCTCAAACTTGGTGCACATGCTAAAATGATGTAAATATGCATCTATGCCAATTGGAACAAGTTTTGGAGAAGGACAACTTGATCTAAATGCCCCAAAACCCTTTCTGACCAAATCCAAATTTGAACAACTCTACATTGCCAACTTTTTACTTGGGGCCTCCAATTTTGTGGACATGCTCAGAAACCCAAATGATGACACTACACCAAGTGGTGCATCAAGGAGAGATGATTTGCTTAACTTAATCTTGGAAAATCCATTTTTGTTGATTTCTAGGGTTCACCAAAGTTACATTGGCAACTTTGCCCAAATGAGCTCAAATTTGGTGGAAGGGCCTAAATGTATGTGACATTTGATCCTGTTAAGTCTCATGTCAACTAGAAGTCATTTGCTTGCCCAAAACCACATCAAACACCTTCTGCCATTTTACCAAAACCACTGTTTTGCCCCCTTTTACTACTAACCCTTGATTCAACTTTTTACCACAGCATCACCTAGTCACCTTCTACCTCCAGGAACTCCTTCTCCTCCATAGCTCAATGATTGAGGGGGGTAAAATCCCATTTTACATCTCTGAACCTCCATTTTCACCTTTGTCTCTCAGCACACTCCCCTTCTAGAAGCTCACCAGGGCATCCAAGGCAACCGCCCATTTGTTTACTACTCCCTCTACCCCCTAGACACTATTGGCCACGCCCTGGACGCCATAGCAATGCCAATGGCAGCCATATGTGTGCTCTGGAGCGCGCTACAGTGCTCTGGCGCACTGTAGCCGCCCCCCATCCCGATGCCCCGACAGCCTCGGGCCTCCCCAGCATGTCCCCCGAGGTCGCCTCAATGTCTGGGACACGGCACGTCGCCGACCCCCACCTGACTCTCTCTCCTCTCCCCTCTACGAGCTCACCCGAGTGCGCCATGGACTGCGCCCACGGTGCACCGACTCACGCACTATATAGAGCCCTCTTGGGCTTTCTCTTGACTCTTCTCGCTCTCACACTACTCCAGCAACCTCCTGGACATGCTCTACCTCTCCCTCTGGCTCTCCTAGCCTCTCCCTCGCCGCCTCGGTCGCCGTCGTTCTCCGCATGGCTCCGGTGAACCAGGGCCCCTCCACCTCCCCTTCAACCTCCAGGAGAACTGCCACTAGGCTGCGGAGCTTCCCGTCCCTTCGCCGCCTCTTTCCGTGCCCTGTGGTACCCATACCACCACCGCCCGACGAGGCCATCCGCCGCGGCCGGTGTAGGAGGCGCTTCGGCCGTCCCCCGCCATCCCCGAGAGCTTTCCCTGATGGTTCGCTTCCCGGCGACCCCTCCGGTGCCCGGATCTTGGCAGGGGGTGGCCTATACCACCGTGGGCAAGCACTGGCCGGCGTGCAGCCGAGGCATTGAGCCTCTCCGTCACGGGCGCGGGAGGAAGGGGATGACTCTGCGGGTGGGGCCCGCAGGTCAGTGACCCCGTCAGCCAGCCGCGCGGTTTGAGTGGAGACGGGCCAGGCAGGAATCGCGTTCCCCAGGCGAAGGCGCACTTCGGAGATGACGCCTTCGGCGTCACCACCTCTCCCCGCACAGTCGAGCCGCTGGGCCGGCCCACGATCTATCTGTCGCCGTGTGCGCAGTATAAGGGTATAAACCCTCTTTCCTTTTCTTTTTCTTTTCCAGTCAACTTCATAAATCCATAAATAATTCAAATGAACTCCAAATTTGATGATTCAAATTTCTAGTAGTTCATAAAATCATGCTCTATCACATGGTGCAACATGCATATTTTTCCATAGACTTTTTCTTCATAAATATTATCAAAATGTCATTTTTCTATTTCTGTGATAAACTTTAGAAAATCACAAAGAGCTCAAATTTGATCCAAATGCAATGGTTCAATTTCCTAGGTACTTGTCATATCAAAACTTAGTTTTGGAACATTTTTCCTAATACTTTCTGTACCCCACCAAATAATGAGCCATTTCTTCATATTTATCAACTTTCCAAAATCCTAGGAAATTCATTTGAACCCCAAATCCAGTGAAACCAACTCCTAGATGCTTCTAAAATCATGATTTGTTAAATGGGTGCCTTTGCTCATTTTTCAAAAATATATTTCTGTACACTTCTTTCAAATCCACAAACCCCTTGATTCCATCATATTGAAATGTGCCAAACCATCCATTGATCGTACTCCAGTGAAACCACCTTGGTTATTTTTCATATGACGCGAGGTATCCTAGAAAAGTCCAACTCCTATTTTTGGAGCACTTTTATTTTTTGCTTTGTTGTGTTGCTTATTATGCTTGTTTCCATCGTTAGTTGACGAAATAAATGGAGTACTCGGAGATGGACCAGAAGGTTTGAATACTCGGAAGGATAAGGCAAGCAGCCCTTTGACCAAGTTTGAGAAACCTTCTTATGCATGACATATAGTACCATAATGTTGTTGTTACGGAATCATGATGAGGTGGAACCACTTTGATGGTTTGCCACTGCACTTCCTCGTTGATACTTACATTGTGCATGACCCTACCTTCTTATGAGGGTTATTCCGGTGGGAGTAGATAGATGTGTGCTATAGTAGTTGGCTACACAAAATGGGTCAGGGTTATGCATTGAGAGAAACAAGTGTAGTTTGACACACTTGCAAATGACCCAGTGGGTGCGACTAATGCCCTTGGGAGACAATGAGGAACTAGGGCACTACTTGGTGAAGAAGTAGTGTACCGAGGCTTGATGAAAGCGTTGTTTACAGAGATGGATTAGATTTATGTGTGACTACCGTCCCAACCAAACATGTGCAACCACTCTACCCTTATATGGGAAAGGGCATTATTGATTACCTAGGTCGATACTAGCATGGTGCCCGCATTACTAGTGACGAGGGTAACATGAGGTCACTCTCGGGACGGGGTCGTGCTTGGATAGGCGGCCATGACTGTTTTCACAGGGCACCGGACACACCGTTGGTACCCGTGTCAGTGGTATGTGATGAATATGGGAGCAAGGCTCCACCAATTTTAAGATATGAAATGTTTGGCATGGGGCTGTTACTAATCGAGTGGACTCTGTGTTAGTGTCGACTAGGGAAAGATAGTGATCGGGTGCTTACCCCGGGTACTTGAGGTACCGCGGGTCGTGAATGACACGGAAGTTCCCCGGATCTTGTGGGTAAAGTGTGCAACCTCTGCAGAGTGTAAAACTATTCGAATAGCCGTGTCCACAGTAAAGGATAGTTGGGTGGTGCTACTTAGACTATGTCCATAAGTTTCTGGAAAACAACACGGTTTGGGTAAATCTGTTGATGTGATTGTGAGAAAGTCACGATGAGCGTGAGCAAGAGTTGTTCATGACTCTCTCTCGATATTGATGTCTGAAACCTCCTGATACTTGTTGCAGACACATGCATGTCCATGTTATATGTTGATCATACTTGCATATGAAAAACTAGCTTTCCGCAAAACTGTCGGTTTAGCAGTAGAGCCTTGCATAATTATTCTATCATCACACTTGGGTTGCTTGCGAGTACATTCAAAGTACTCATTGGCTTGCCACTGGTTATTTTATTGGCCAGGCATGAGAGAATAGGATATGATGAAGATTTCTTGGTGACAAACAAGCGAGCTAGGACGCTTCCCAGTCAGAATGCCTGTAGGGTTAAGGCAGATGGCATGGGTCCAAGTTGTTATTGAAGTTTTCCGCTGCAGTAATATACTCAAGACTTGACCTTAATGGTCCTATTTGTGTAACACGGTATGTATGGATGTAAGACTCTTGTTATTCAGCTTCTGTGTGTTCAGTGAGCATTGATCTCTGGGATCACTGTACACGTGCATTCGGTGATCACGACTTATGAGTCGGGGTCCCCATAGAGCTGGTATCAGAGCCATCCTGACTGTAGGAAGCCTTAGTTAGCATGGTCGTTAGTTAGGGTAAAACTATTTCCAAAACTATTACTAGTTTTCAAAACTATCTATACTTCTCGCCCTTCTCAGTTTTTCAAAAAACTAGGCTATACTTGATCTCTTCCCCTTCAAAACTTTTGGTCGTTAGAACCCCTATGCCCCTGACCACTGGATTTTCCGTAATCCTTGGGGAGTACACCTTGCCAAACACTCACCCACCTATTCTGAACACAAGAGTGGCGACACCACGACAAGATGATACCAACAAAAAATCCATCCTCGAGGAATGAGGACATGAAGACCCAGAAGATGGTGACACCCTTGACAGTGCCCCAGGATGACGCAACATTGGCCTACGATGACCAGGGTATAGGTTATGCAAGATCATGATATACCTCGCTAATAGAGTAACCTTGTCACTATCGTTGTAGTGTCAGCAACCACAGGTGGATGAGAACCTCGCCATTTGGTCCGCCTCACTATAGTGAGCAGGAAAACGGTTCTCTTCGTCCCCCGCTCTTGGTGTCGATGTTGTCATCAACGTAATCGACATGTTGCACCTCTACTATGCCTTGTTAATATCATTGCAGATTGCCTACCTGATACCCTCGACGCCCCAGAAGGCACAAGGGATCGTCGTGATTAAAGAGACAAGAGAAGACCAAGTCAACACCAGCTACAAGGAGGCACATTCACCACATCACCTCATCAGGCGAGAAGTTGTTGAAGATTCTTCAGGCTCAACCCGGTTCGTTTATCAAACAACTACAAGGGACATAGCAACACCTGAGGAAAACTCAGAAGACTGCACGAGGCACAAGTCACGACTGCTAAGTCCGAGAACCCCTAGGGTAGGATGAGTCGTGTACCCCCTATGCGCAGTCGAGTCTGTATGATGGTTCGAATGGAACCATGATTGTGTGTTTCTTGCTTTTAATTGTTTGTGTTTTGATATAAGTCACACTTTTGCCCTAGGTAACAAGTGCATGGCTATATCATCTTCCTTGCCTTGTTTCTTTTGTTTCGGCCTTTTTGCACATGTTTGTTTACGCTTGCACTATAGAACCCCCCTTTAGGCATTCCCCTCCTCTATGCTACTTTTTCCCTCTCTTCTCTCTCCCCAACTGAAGACCAGCAAGACAAGATGCACCAAGGATTCTACCTCGGCAACCAACTGGCACTGAAGACTTCTGCTACAACCTCCACGATCAAGTGCAACCCCGTGAAGTTATGTTTAACCCTCTAGGCTAGAGACCCATTCCTAGACCCTTTGAGACTTCACGAGACCCTCCAGCACGAATCCTTAACCATGTGCTTAACCCATAGAATTGTGAGAGAACCAGTTAAGCCTCTACACCCTTGCACAACACTGGGTTCGTAATGGAACTAGTGGGCACAGTAAGTGAGCGCATTTTCATCCTAATATAGCACAAGAACTGACGAATCCATAGATAGACCAATTTGAGGATATAAGACAGATGACTTGGTGGCTTTATATCAGTGACTTCGAGGAATTATCTGAGACCTTGATGGATTGTGAGGTTTTCATGTTGGTGGGATCATGATTAATGGAGTAGCGTAACTTTCATCACCCTAGAGTAACTTGGATTTGCAGGGCTATTGAGATGGCAAGATGAAATTCTTGAAGGTATAAGGATTTGACCTAGCCAGGGGATATTGATAGCAGATAATTGACATTTTGAGGATGACTTGGGGGAAATGTAGGAGTACTCCTTGGACATGAGATTTGGATTTATGTAGGTGATTCTGATTGGGTATAGATGCTAAGTATGTCTACAAGGTCTGGAGTGAATTGGATTTAGACCGTTGATCTTGATTCCATGTTTCTCGGTGGACAATAAACTAGGAGATTGGATTATTTGTCGGAGTTGATTTAGGGATCTATATAATCATGACCTTGGAGTTTACTTGACCCTGATGCTGGGAATTTGGTGGACTTACTATCGTAATGCATAGCCCTTCCAAGTATTTGGGTATTATAGGGACTTGAGATCTTGTGGGACACCGTAGCCATCAAATTTGTAGAATTGTTGGATTATGTGGCAATTGGTGGAAGAAATGGCCTATTGGAGTTGATCTATAGGAAGGAAACAAAATCTTGGAGTGGCATATGACGTGTTTCCTCATAATAGAGATGCATTATCTTGAACCTTGCAAGAATAGGTTGGGTGCTTTGATTGTGGTGTTTGATCCTTGCTTAGCAGCTTGTATGCCCTACCCGTGGATTTTTAGGGGTAGCCATGCATATGATTATTGGGATCGTAGATATGTACGATTTTGTTAGACGGCCTCTTGGGAGTCATGAGGATATGTATGGCATGAGTGGTGATTGAAGTTGGTCCATACGAGAGGATGCATTTAGTAGTATAAGGTTATTCGTTTGGAGTACTAGATGGAGCTATTGGCATCTCAGAAACCGTGCTTAAGGACAAGATAATAAACGTTCACTCACTCACTAGAATCCTTGAAACCCTTAAGCCCCACCAAGCCACAACATGGTCAGATCCCGACCACGGGCCTTGTCTCTGACTCAAGAAGGCCTTTGCAAATACTCAACGGAGACCACCACCAATACCCCAGCCTACATTGCGTACCCCGTAGACTTCATGGAGTACTTGGACGAGTTGGGTAACATCATTATTTGATGACCTACTTGTCTGCCCGAAGACAAGAAGAGACGGTCAGCTGGATGGAAGGCATTTGAAGACTGACATGTCAAGAAGGAAGAACTACACCGACCACCATCCTTGAGATGTAAACTTCCGCGTTGAAGACCGGGCGTATCTGCAAACCACTCCTCTCATAGGAACCAAGCGTTTCCATGTCAAAGGGACGCTCACACCAAGAATTATCGACTTTCTTCAAGACCACTGCAAGACAAATAGTAGACAGCTACCAGCTAGATTTACCACATGAGATACCCCCCCCCCCCCCC
>LR738711.1:299477047-299532782 GCA_902687465.1 Secale cereale
CCCCCCCCCGTACACCAAATATTCCACGGGTCACCACTCTGGAAGTACTTCTTACTTCCAAACTAGCCCGGTCCCCGCAAGGACATCGATCACCGAGCCTTTGACATCTAGCTCAACATAACCCATACAAGAGACCCCTCGCAACCTGCATCAAAGAGGGCAACAAGCAAGAAGCCACACCACCAAGTACTTCAAGTTCCATGGAGCACCACTCGGAAGCGGAACCAACAAGGAGTAAAGACTACCCCGTATCCAAGTCTCTGTATTCCTTTCCACGCCTAGTCTGGGAATCTCGGGGACGAGATTCTTGTAAGGGGGGTAGGTCTGTCACACCCTGATTTTCATGCCACAACACTTAAGCTAATAATCGTGCTATAAATGTGGTTTGACAAAAACTTTTGGGTGTTTTTGACTTTGCTTGATTGATTTTCTGTCTGCTGTTTGATAGTGCTCTAAAAATCAAATAAATCATCCAACTCTTATACTTCATCTCCTTGATCCAAAACCTTTTCCCAATGATCATGCCATGTGTATAGACCAGTATAGTATTTTATTATAAAAATATTTTGGCCAAATAGTATTTTCTAAAATTAGTTTTCCAAAAACCCCTGAATTGAGGTTTGCACTACAAGTACCTTATTTAGGGTGTGCAAAATCTTTCAAAAAGTATATTTGAATCCTATTAGGTATAGGACTCCCATAAACCACAAAATTATAATTTTAAAAGTTATTTTTATATTTTATTTAAATGCTTTTTTAGGCCAGAAATGGTCTTTAATAGGTAAAAATTATTTAACTATTTCAAAATTATTTGCCAAAATTCAGGGAAACTCATAGGACATATATTGTCCATATATAAAAGTTTCAACACATGGTCATGTTCAAAATATTGGACAAATCCTTCCAAAACCCTTTTTGGATATTTCAAGCTTTTGAAATATTTACAAAGGAAATATTCTCCAAAAATTCCAGGGAAATTTTATCATGTCAGATATGACATATTTGATGATCTTACAAAGCTTCATTCCTTGAAGATCAAGAAAACATCATCTAATCCCCCCAAAGCCATTTCTGTCCATTTTGAAGTTTGAGCAACTTTACATTGCCAAACTTGTCCAAATGCTCTCAAACTTGGTGCACATGCTAAAATGATGTAAATATGCATCTATGCCAATTGGCACAAGTTTCAGAGAAGGACAACTTGATCTAAGTGCCCCAAAACCCTTTCTGACCAGATCCAAATTTGAACAACTCTACATTGCCAACTTTTTACTTGGGGCCTCCAATTTTGTGGACATGCTCAGAAACCCAAATGATGACACTACACCAAGTGGTGCATCAAGGAGAGATGATTTGCTTAACTTAATCTTGGAAAATCCATTTCTGTTGATTTCTAGGGTTCACCAAAGTTACATTGGCAACTTTGCCCAAATGAGCTCAAATTTGGTGGAAGGGCCTAAATTTGTGTGACATTTGATCCTGTTAAGTCTCATGTTAACTAGAAGTCATTTGCTTGCCCAAAACCACATCAAACACCTTCTGCAATTTTACCAAAACCACTATTTTGCCCCCTTTTACTACTAACCCTTGATTCAACTTTTCACCACAGCATCACCTAGTCACCTTCTACCTCCAGGAACTCCTTCTCCTCCACAGCTCTATGATTGAGGGGGGTAAAACCCCATTTTACAACTCTGAACCTCCATTTTCACCTTTGTCTCTCAGCACACTCCCCTTCTAGAAGCTCACCAGGGCATCCAAGGCAACCACTCATTTGTTTACTACTCCCTCTACCCCCTAGACACTATTGGCCACGCCTTGGACGCCATAGCAATGCCAATGGCAGCCATATGCGTGCTCTGGAGCGCGCTATAGTGCTCTGGCGCACTGTAGCCGTCCCCCATCCCTATGCCCCGACAGCCTCGGGCCTCCCCAGCATGTCCCCCGAGGTTGCCTCGACGTCTAGGACACGGCACGTCGCCAGCCCCCACCTGACCCTCTCTCCTCTCCCCTCTACGAGCTCGCCCGAGTTCGCCATGGACTGCGCCCACGGTGCACCAACGCACGCACTATATAGAGCCCCCTTGGGCTTTCTCTTGACTCTTCTCGCTCTCCCACTACTCCAGCAACCTCCTGGACATGCTCTACCTCTCCCTCTGGCTCTCCTTGTCTCTCCCTCGCCGCCTCGGTCGCCGTCGTTCTCCGCATGGCTCCGGTGAACCAGGGCCCCTCCACCTCCCCTTCAACCTCCAGGAGAACTGCCACTGGGCTGCGGAGCTTCCCGTCCCTTCGCCGCCTCTTCCCGTGCCCCGTGGTGCCCATACCACCACCGCCCGACGAGGCCATCCGCCACGGCCGATGTAGGAGGCGCTTCGGCCGTCCCCCGCCGTCCCCGAGGGCTTTCCCTGATGGTTCGCTTCCCGACGACCCCTCCGGTGCCCGGATCTTGGCCGGGGGTGGCCTATACCACCGTGGGCAAGCTGAAGGAAATATGCCCTAGAGGCAATAATAAAGTTATTATTTATTTCCTTATATCATGATAAATGTTTATTATTCATGCTAGAATTGTATTAACCGGAAACTTAATACATGTGTGAATACATAGACAAAACAGAGTGTCCCTAGTATGCCTCTACTAGACTAGCTCATTGATCAAAGATGGTTATGTTTCCTAGCCATAGACATGAGTTGTCATTTGATCAACGGGATCACATCATTAGGAGAATGATCTGATGGACAAGACCCATCCGTTAGCTTAGCACTATGATCGTTTAAGTTTTACTGCTATTGCTTTCTTCATGACTTATACATGTTCCTATGACTATGAGATTATGCAACTCCCGAATACCGGAGGAACACTTTGTGTGCTACCAAACGTCACAACGTAACTGGGTGATTATAAAGGTACTCTACAGGTGTCTTCGAAGGTACTTGTTGGGTTGGCGTATTTCGAGATTAGGATTTGTCACTCCGATTGTCGGAGAGGTATCTCTGGGCCCACTCGGTAATGCACATCACTATAAGCCTTGCAAGCATTGCAGCTAATGAGTTAGTTGCGGGATGATGTATTACGGAACGAGTAAAGAGACTTGTTGGTAACGCGATTGAACTAGGTATTGAGATACCGACGATCGAATCTCGGGCATGTAACATACCGATGACAAAGGGAACAATGTATGTTGTTATGCGGTTTGACCGATAAAGATCTTCGTAGAATATGTGGGAGCCAATATGAGCATCCAGGTTCCGCTATTGGTTATTGACCGGAGACGTGTCTCGGTCATGTCTACATAGTTCTCGGACCCGTAGGGTCCGCACGCTTAAGGTTTCGATGATAGTTTTATTATGAGTTTATGAGTTTTGATGTACCGAAGGAGTTCGGAGTCCCGGATGAGATCGGGGACATGACGAGGAGTCTCAAAATGGTCGAGACGTAAAAATCGATATATTGGACGACTATATTCGGACATCGGAAAGGTTCCGAGTGATTCGGGTATTTTTGGAGTACCGGGGAGTTACGGGAATAGAGGAGAGAGGCCAAAAGGAAGGAGGCGTGCACCCCCCCCCCTTCTGGTCCGAATTGGACAAGGGGTGCAGCCCCCTTTTCCTTCTCCCTCTCCCCCTCTTTCCTTCTCTCCTACTCCGGAAAGGAAAGGGGAATCCTAGTAGGACTCCCCACACTTGGTGTGCCCCCTCTAGGGTCGGCCTCTCCCTCCCTCCTTTATATACGGGGGCAGGGGGGCACCTCTAGACACAACAATTGATCTCTTGATCTCTTAGCCGTGTGCGGTGCCCCCCTCCACCATAGTTCTCCTCGATAAATATTATAGCGGTGCTTAGGCGAAGCCCTGCGACGGTAGAACATCAAGATCGTCACCACGCCGTCGTGCTGACGGAACTCTCCCTCGACACTCGGCTGGATCGGAGTTCGAGGGACGTCATCGAGCTGAACGTGTGCTAGAACTCGGAGGTGCCGTAGTTTCGGTGCTTGATCGGTCGGGCCGTGAAGACGTACGACTACATCAACCGCGTTGTTCTAACGCTTCCGCTTTCGGTCTACGAGGGTACGTAGACTTACTCTCCCCTCTCGTTGCTATGCATCTGGTAGATAGATCTTGCGTGATCGTAGGAAAATTTTAAAATACTACGTTCCCCAACAGTGGTATCAGAGCCAGGTCTATGCGTAGATGATATGCACGAGTAGAACACAAGTGAGTTGTGGACGATACTAGTCATACTGCTTACCAGCATGTCATACTTTGATTCGGCGGTATTGTTGGATGAAGCGGCTCGGACCGACATTACGCGTACGCTTACGCGAGACTGGTTCTACCGACGTGCTTCGCACACAGGTGGCTGGCGGGTGTCAGTTTCTCCAACTTTAGTTGAATCAAGTGTGGCTACGCCCGGTCCTTGTGAAGGTTAAAACAACACATACTTGACGAAATATCGTTGTGGTTTTGTATGCGTAGGTAAGAACGGTTCTTGCTAAGCCCGTAGCAGCCACGTAAAACTTGCAACAACAAAGTAGAGGACGTCTAACTTGTTTTTGCAGGGCATGTTGTGATGTGATATGGTCAAGACATGATGAGTTATACGGTTTTGTATGAAATGATCATGTTTTGTAAAGTTATCGGCAACTGGCAGGAGCCATATGGTTGTCGCTTTATTGTATGAAATGCAATCGCCATGTAATTGCTTTACTTTATCACTAAGCGGCGGCGATAGTCGTAGAAGCAATAGTTGGCGAGACGACAACGATGCTACGATGGAGATCAAGGTGTCGCGCCGGTGACGAAGGTGATCATGACGGTGCTTTGGAGATGGAGATCAAAAGCACAAGATGATGATGGCCATATCATGTCACATATTTTGATTGCATGTGATGTTTATCATATTATGCTTCTTATTTTGCTTAGTTCGACGATAGCATTATAAGATGATCCCTTACTAAATTTCAAGGTATAAGTGTTCTCCCTGAGTATGCACCGTTGCGAAAGTTCGTCGTGCCGAGACACCACGTGATGATCGGGTGTGATAAGCTCTACGTTCAAATACAACGGGTGTAAGCCAGTTTTGCACACGCAGAATACTCGGGTTAAACTTGACGAGCCTAGCATATGCAGATATGGCCTCGGAACACTGGAGACCGAAAGGTCGAGCGTGAATCATATAGTAGATATGATCAACATAAGATGTTCACCATTGAAACTACTCCATCTCACGTGATGATCGGACATGGTTTAGTTGATTTGGATCACGTGATCATTTAGATGACTAGAGGGATGTCTATCTAAGTGGGAGTTCTTAAGTAATATGATTAAATTGAACTTTAATTTATCATGAACTTAGTCCTCGTAGTATTAGCATATCTTTGTTGTAGATCAATAGCTCGCGATGTTGCTCCCCGTTTATTTTTTTATATGTTCCTAGAGAAAACTAAGTTGAAAGATGTTAGTAGCAATGATGCGGAATTGTTCCGTGGTCTGAGGATTATCCTCATTGCTGCACAGAGAATTATGTCCTTGATGCACCGCTAGGTGACATACCTATTGCAGTAGCAGATGTAGACGTTATGAACGTTTTGACAAAAGCTCGGTATGATGACTACTTGATAGTTTAAGTGCACCATGCTTTATGGCTTAGAACCGGGACTTCAAAAACGTTTTGAATGCCACAGAGCATATAAGATGTTCCAAGAGTTGAAATTAGTATTTCATACTCATGCCCGTGTCGAGAGGTATAAGACTTCTGACAGTACTTTGCCTACAAGATGGAGGAGAATAGCTCAACCAGTGAGCATGTGCTCAGATTGTCTGGGTACAACAATTACTTGAATCAAGTGGGAGTTAATCTTCTAGATAAGATAGTAATTGACAAAGTTCTCTAGTCACTATCGCCAAGTTAGTAGAACTTCGTGATGAACTATAATATGCAAGGGATGACGAAAGGAATTCCCGAGCTCTTCGCAATGCTGAAGTCGGCGAAGGTAGAAATCATGAAAAAGCATCAAGTGTTGATGGTTAACAAGACCACTTGTTTCAAGTAAAGGGCAAAGGGATAGAAGGGGAACTTCAAGAAGAATGACAAGCAAGTTGTCACTCCCGTGAAGAAACCCAAAGCTAAAACTCAAGCCTGAAACTAAGTGCTTCTACTGCAAAGGAAATGGTCACTGGAAGTGGAACTGCCCTAGATACTTGGCGGATAAGAAGGATGGCAAAGTGAACAAAGGTATATTTTGATATACAGATTATTGATGTGTACTTTACTAGTGTTTATAGCAACCCCTGGGTATTTGATACCGGTTCAGTTGCTAAAATTAGTAACTCGAAACGAGAATTGCAGAATGAACAGAGACTAGTCAAAGGTGAAGTGACGATGTGTGTTGGAAGTGGTTCCAAGATTGATATGATCATCATCGCACACTCCCTATACTTTCGGGATTAGTGTAAAACCTAAATAAATGTTATTTGGCATTTGCGTTGAGCATGAATATGATTTGATCATATTTGTTGCAATACGGTTATTCATTTAAAGTCATAGAATAATTGTTATTCTGTTTACATGAATAAAACCTTCGATGGTCATACACCCAATGAAAATAGTTTGTTGGATCTCGATCGTGGTGATACACATATTCATAATATTGAAGCCAAAAGATGCAAGGTTAATAATGATAGTGCAACTTATTTGTGGCACTGTTGTTTAGGTCATAATGGTGTAAAGCGCATGAAGAAACTCCATAGTGATGGAATTTTGGAATCACTTGATTATGAATCACTTGGTGCTTGCGAACCATGCCTCATGGGCAAGATGACTAAAACTCCGTTCTCCGGAACAATGCAGCGAGCAACAGATTTGTTGGAGATCATACATACAGATGTATGTGGACCAATGAGTGTTGAAGCTCGCAGCGGGTATCGTTATTTTCTAACCTTCACTGATGATTTGAGCAGATATGGGTATATCTACTTAATGAAGCACAAGTCTAAAACATTTGAAAAGTTCAAAGAATTTCAGAGTGAAGTGGAGAATCATCGTAACAAGAAAATAAGAGTTTCTACGATATGATCGTAGAGGTAAAATATTTGAGTTAGCGAGTTTGGCCTTCAGTAAAAACAATGTGAAATAGTTTCACTACTCACGCCACCTGGAAAACCATAGTGTAATGGTGTGTCCGAACGTCATAACCGTACTTTATTAGATATGGTGCGATCGATGATGTCTCTTACCGATCTACCACTGTCGCTTTTGGGGTTATGCATTAGAGACAGATACATTCACGTTAAATAGGGCACCATCTAAATCCGTGGAGATGACACCGTATGAACTGTGGTTTGACGAGAAACCTAAGCTGTCATTTCTTTAAGTTTGGGACTGCGATACTTATGTGAAAAAGTTTCAACATGATAAGCTCGAACCCAAATCGGAGAAGTAAATCTTCATAGGATACCCAAAAGAAACTGTTGGGTACACCTTCTATCACAGATCCGAAGGCAAGGTCTTTGTTGCTAAGAGTGGATCCTTTCTAGAGAAGGAGTTTCTCTCGAAAGAAGTGAGTGGGAGGAAAGTGGAACTTGATGAGGTAATTGTACCTTCTCCCGAATTGGATAGTAGTACATCACAGAAACTGGTTCCAGTGATTCCTACACCAATTAGTGAGGAAGCTAATGATGATGATCATGAAACTTCGGATCAAGTTACTGCTGAACTTCGTAGATCAACCAGAGTACGTTCCGCACCAGAGTGGTACGGCAACTCGGTTCTGGAAGTCATGTTACTGGACCATGATGAACCTACGAACTATGAGGAAGCGATGATGAGCCCAGATTCCGCAAAATGGCTTGAGACCATGAAATCTGAGATGGGATCCATGTATGAGAACAAAGTGTGGACTTTGGTTGACTTGCCCGATGGTCGGCAAGCCATCGAAAATAAATGGATCTTCAAGAGGAAGACTGACGCTGACAGTAATGTTACTGTTTACAAAGCTCGACTTGTTGTGAAAGTTTTTCAACAAGTTCAAGGAGTTGACTACGATGAGACTTTCTCACCCGTAGCGATGCTTAAGTCTGTCCGAATCATGTTAGCAATTGCCGCATTTTATGAAATCTGGCAAATGGATAACAAAACTGCATTCTTTAATGGATTTATTAAAGAAGACTTGTATATGATGCAACCAGAAGGTTTTGTCAATCCTAAAGGTGCTAACAAAATGTGCAAGCTCCAGCGATCCATCTATGGACTGGTGCAAGCATCTCGGAGTTGGAATATACGCTTTGATAAGTTGATCAAAGCATATAGATTTATACAGACTTGCGGTGAAGCCTGTATTTACAAGAAGTGAGTGGGAGCACTACAACCTTTCTGATAAGTATATATGAATGACATATTGTCGATCGGAAATGATGTAGAATATTCTGGAAAGCATAAAGGAGTGTTTGAAAGGAGTTTTTCAAAGAAAGACCTTGGTGAAGCTGCTTACATATTGGGCATCAAGATCTATAGAGATAGATCAAGACGCTTGATAAGACTTTCGATGAGTACATACCTTGATATGATTTTGAAGTAGTTCAAAATGGATTAGTCAAAGAAGGAGTTCTTACCTGACTTGTAAGGTGTGAAGTTGAGTAAGACTCAAAGCCAGACCACGGCAGAAAAATATAGAGAGAATGAAAGTCATTCCCTATGCCTCAGCCATAGGTTCTATAAAGTATGCCATGCTGTGTACCAAACATGTTGTGTACCTTGCCATGAGTTTGTCAAGAGGGTACAATAGTGATCCAGGAGTAGATCACTGTACAGCGATCAAAATTATCCTTAGTAACTGGATGACTAAGGAAATGTTTCTCGATTATGGAGGTGATAAAGAGTTCGTCGTAAAGGGTTACGCCGATGCAAGCTTTGACACTAAATCCAGCTGACTCTAAGTATCAATCTGGATGCGTATTGAAAGTGGGAGCAATTAGCTAGAGTAGCTCCATGCAGAGCATTGTAGACACATAGACATTTGCGAAATACATACGGATCTGAATATGACAGACCCGTTGACTAAAATTCTCTCACGAAGCAAAACATGATCACACCTTAGTACTCTTTGGGTGTTAATCACATAGCGATGTGAACTAGATTATTGACTCTAGTAAACCCTTTGGGTGTTAATCAAATGACGATGTGAACTATCGGTGTTAAATCACATGGCGATGTGAACTAGATTATTGACTCTAGTGCAAGTGGGAGACTGAAGGAAATATGCCCTAGAGGCAATAATAAAGTTATTATTTATTTCCTTATATCATGATAAATGTTTATTATTCATGCTAGAATTGTATTAACCGGAAACTTAATACATGTGTGAATACATAGACAAAACAGAGTGTCCCTAGTATGCCTCTACTAGACTAGCTCATTGATCAAAGATGGTTATGTTTCCTAGCCATAGACATGAGTTGTCATTTGATCAACGGGATCACATCATTAGGAGAATGATCTGATGGACAAGACCCATCCGTTAGCTTAGCACTATGATCATTTAAGTTTTACTGCTATTGCTTTCTTCATGACTTATACATGTTCCTATGACTATGAGATTATGCAACTCCCGAATACCGAAGGAACACTTTGTGTGCTACCAAACGTCACAACGTAACTGGGTGATTATAAAGGTACTCTACAGGTGTCTCCGAAGGTACTTGTTGGGTTGGCGTATTTCGAGATTAGGATTTGTCACTCCGATTGTCGGAGAGGTATCTCTGGGCCCACTCGGTAATGCACATCACTATAAGCCTTGCAAGCATTGCAGCTAATGAGTTAGTTGCGGAATGATGTATTACGGAACGAGTAAAGAGACTTGTTGGTAACGAGATTGAACTAGGTATTGAGATACCGACGATCGAATCTCGGGCATGTAACATACCGATGACAAAGGGAACAATGTATGTTGTTATGCGGTTTGACCGATAAAGATCTTCGTAGAATATGTGGGAGCCAATATGAGCATCCAGGTTCCGCTATTGGTTATTGACCGGAGACGTGTCTCGGTCATGTCTACATAGTTCTCGGACCCGTAGGGTCCGCACGCTTAAGGTTTCGATGATAGTTTTATTATGAGTTTATGAGTTTTGATGTACCGAAGGAGTTCGGAGTCCCGGATGAGATCGGGGACATGACGAGGAGTCTCAAAATGGTCGAGACGTAAAAATCGATATATTGGACGACTATATTCGGACATCGGAAAGGTTCCGAGTGATTCGGGTATTTTTGGAGTACCGGGGAGTTACGGGAATAGAGGAGAGAGGCCAAAAGGAAGGAGGCGTGCACCCCCCCTTCTGGTCCGAATTGGACAAGGGGTGCAGCCCCCTTTTCCTTCTCCCTCTCCCCCTCTTTCCTTCTCTCCTACTCCAGAAAGGAAAGGGGAATCCTAGTAGGACTCCCCACACTTGGTGTGCCCCCTCTAGGGCCGGCCTCTCCCTCCCTCCTTTATATACGGGGGCAGGGGGGCACCTCTAGACACAACAATTGATCTCTTGATCTCTTAGCCGTGTGCGGTGCCCCCTTCCACCATAGTTCTCCTCGATAAATATTATAGCGGTGCTTAGGCGAAGCCCTGCGACGGTAGAACATCAAGATCGTCACCACGCCGTCGTGCTGACGGAACTCTCCCTCGACACTCGGCTGGATCGGAGTTCGAGGGACGTCATCGAGCTGAACGTGTGCTAGAACTCGGAGGTGCCGTAGTTTCGGTGCTTGATCGGTCGGGCCGTGAAGACGTGCGACTACATCAACCGCGTTGTTCTAACGCTTCCGCTTTCGGTCTACGAGGGTACGTAGACTCACTCTCCCCTCTCGTTGCTATGCATCTGGTAGATAGATCTTGCGTGATCGTAGGAAAATTTTAAAATACTACGTTCCCCAACACAAGCGCCGGCCGACGTGCTGCCGAGGCATCGAGCCTCTCCGTTGCGGGCGCGGGAGGAAGGGGATGACTCTGTGGGTGGGGCCCGCAGGTCAGTGACCCCGCGAGGTTTGAGTGGAGACGGGCCAGGCGGGAACCGTGTTCCCCAGGCAAAGGCGCACTTCAGAGATGACGCCTTCGGCGTCACCACCTCTCCCCGCACAGCCGAGCCGCTGGGCCGGCCCACGATCTATCTGTCGCCGTGTGCGCAGTATAAGGGTATAAACCCTCTTTCCTTTTCTTTTTATTTTCCAGTCAACTTCATAAATCCATAAATAATTCAAATGAACTCCAAATTTGTTGATTCAAATTTCTAGTAGTTCATAAAATCATGCTCTATCACATGGTGCAACATGCACATTTTTCCATAGACTTTTTCTTCACAAATATTATGAAAATGTCATTTTTCTATTTCTGTGATAAACTTTAGAAAATCACAGAGAGCTCAAATTTGATCCAAAAGCAATGGTTCAAATTCCTAGGTGCTTGTCATATCAAAACTTAGTTTTGGAACATTTTTCCTAATACTTTCTGTACCCCACCAAATAATGAGCCATTTCTTCATATTTATCAACTTTGCAAAATCCTAGGAAATTCATTTGAACCCCAAATCCAGTGAAACCAACTCCTAGATGCTTCTAAAATCATGATTTGTTAAATGGGTGCCTTTGCTCATTTTTCAAAAATACATTTCTGTACACTTCTTTCAAATCCATAAACCCCATTGATTCCATCATATTGAAATGTGACAAACCATCCATTGATCATACTCCAATGAAACCACCTTGGTTATTTTTCATATGACCAGAGATATCCTAGAAAAGTCCAACTCCTATTTTTAGAGCACTTTTATTTTTGCTTTGTTGTGTTGCTTATTATGATTGTTTCCATCGTTAGTTGACGAAATAAATGGAGTACTCGGAGATGGACCAAAAGGTTTGAAGACTCGGAAGGATAAGGCAAGTAGCCCTTTGACCATGTTTGAGAAACCTTTTTATGCATGACATATAGTACCATAATGTTGTTGTTACGGAATCATGATGAGGTGGAACCACTTTGATGGTTTGCCACTGCACTTCCTCGTTGATACTTGCATTGTGCATGACCCTACCTTCTTATGAGGGTTATGCCGGTGGGAGTAGATAGATGTGTGCTATAGTAGTTGGCTACGCAAAATGGGTCAGGGTTATGCATTGAGAGAAACAAGTGTGGTTTGACACACTTGCAAATGACCTAGTGGGTGCCACTAATGCCCCTGGGAGACAATGAGGAACTAGGGCACTACTTGGTGAAGAAGTAGTGTACCGAGGCTTGATGAAAGCGTTGTTTACAGAGATGGATTAGATTTATGTGTGACTACCGTCCCAACCAAACATGCGCAACCACTCTACCCTTATATGGGAAAGGGCATTATTGATTACCTAGGTCGATACTAGCATGGTGCCTGCATTACTAGTGACGGGGGTGACATGAGGTCACTCTCGGGACGGGGTCGTGCTTGGATAGGCGGCCATGACTGTTTTCACAAGGCACCGAACACACCGTTGGTACCCCGTGTCAGTGGTATGTGATGAATATGGGAGCAAGGCTCCACCAATTTTAAGATATGAAATGTTTGGCACGGGGCTGTTACCAATCGAGTGGACTCTGTGTTAGTGTCGTCTAGGGAAAGATAGTGATCGGGTGCTTACCCCGGGTACTTGAGGTACCGCGGGTCGTGAATGACACGGAAGTTCCCCGGATATTCTGGGTAAAGTGTGCAACCTCTGCAGAGTGTAAAACTATTCGAATAGCCGTGTCCACGGTCAAGGACAGTTTGGTGGTGCTACTTAGACTATGTCCATAAGTTTCTGGAAAACAACACGGTTTGGGTAAATCTGTTGGTGTGATTGTGAGAAAGTCACGATGAGCGTGAGCAAGAGTTGTTCATGACTCTCTCTCGCTATTGATGACTGAAACCTCCTGATACGTGTTGTAGACACATGCATGTCCATGTTATATGTTGATCATACTGGCATATGAAAAACTAGCTTTCTGCAAAACAGCTAGTTTAGTAGTAGAGCCTTGCATAATTACTCTGTCATCACACTTGGGTTGCTTGCGAGTACATTCAAAGTACTCATTGGCTTACCACTGGTTATTTTATTGGCCAGACATGAGAGAACAGGATATGATGAAGATTTCTTGGTGACAAACAAGCGAGCTAGGACGCTTCCAGTCAGAATGCCTGTAGGGTTAAGGCAGATGGCATGGGTCCAAGTTGTTATTGAAGTTTTCCGCTGCAGTAATATACTCAAGACTTGACCTTAATGGTCGGTATGTATGGATGTAAGACTCTTGTTATTCAGCTTCTGTGTGTTCAGTGAGCATTGATCTCCGGGATCACTGTACACGTGCATTCGGTGATCACGACTTATGAGTCGGGATCCCCACATTATGGAAGTGAATGCACAAGTAGTATTCCCGCTTAGTACAAGTGAAGGGTAGAAAGAGACTAGGAAGTGCTACTTCTCGAGATTGCGTTGTATTTCCTCGAAGAGGAAAGGGAGATGCAACACAGTAGCATAAGTATTTCCTTTAGTTTTGAGAACCAAGGTATCAATCCAGTAGGAGACCACACGCGAGTCCCTCGCACCTGCACAAACAAATAAGAACTTCGCAGCCAACGCGATAAGGGGTTGTCAATCCCTTTACGATCACTTACGAAAGTGAGATCTGATAGAGATGATAGTTTATATGTTTGGTATTTTCGGTTTATAAGAACAGCAAATAAAAGCGATAAAAGTAAAGTAGATGTAAATTGATATGTTGAGAATAGACCCGGGGGCATAGTGTTCTCTACTGGCTTGTCTCATGATAGCGATATTCTACGGCGGGTAAACAAATTACTGTCGAGCAATTGATAGAAAAGCGAATAATTATGAGACTATCTAGGCATGATCATTGTATATAGGCATCACGTCCGAGACAAGTAGACCGACTCCTGCCTGCATCTACTACTATTACTCCACACATCGACCGCTATCCAGCATGCATCTAGTGTATTGAGTTCATAAGAACAGAGTAACGCCTTAAGCAAGATGACATGATCTAGAGAGATAAACTCAAGCAATATGATGTAAACCCCATCTTTTTATCCTCGATGGCAACAATACAATACATGCCTTGCTGCCCCTACTATCACTGGGAAAGGACACCAAAAGATTGAACCCAAAGCCAAGCACTTCTCCCATTGTAAGAACTATAGATCTAGTAGGCCAAACCAAACCAATAATTCGAAGAGACTTGCAAGGATATTACGAGCACACATAAAAAGTTCAGAGAAGAACCAAATATCTTTCATAGATAACCTTGATCATAAACTCACAATTCATCGGATCTTGACAAACACACCGCAAAAAGAGATCACATCGAATAGATCTCCTCGAAGACTGAGGAGAACATTGTATTGAGATCCAGAGAGAGAGAGAAGAAGCCATCTAGATACTAGCTATGGACCCAAAGGTCTGTGGCAAACTACTCACAACTCATGGTGAGGGCGATGATGATGATGAAGAAGAACTCCGTGATGGATCCCCCTCCGGTGGAGCTCCGGAACAGGCTCCAAGAAGGGATCTCACCGGAACAGAAGGTTACGGCGGTGGAATTAGGGTTTTATCTTTGTTGTCGAAGGTTTGGGGGTACGTAGACTTATATAGGAGGAAGGAGGACACCGGGGGACGCTCGGGGGCTCCACGAGGCAGGGGGCGCGCCCTGGGAAGGGGGGTGCGCCCCCACCCTCGAGGGCCACCCCTTGATCCCCTGACGTGGTTCTCAAGTCCCTCGTGTGTGATTTTCTCCAAAAATATCTCTCGCGAAGTTTTCATTCTGTTTGGACTCCGTTAGATATTCTTTTTCTGCAAAACCCTGAAACAGGCAAAAACAACAATCTGGACTGGGCCTTTGGGTTAGTAGGTTAGTCCCAAAAATGATATAAAAGTGTATGATAAAGCCCATTAAACATCCAAGACTTCATAAATAATAGCATCGAACAATCTAAAATTATAGATACGTTGGAGATGTATCAATCATCCCCAAGCTTAATTCTTGCTCGTCCTCGAGTAGGTAAATTGTCAGTGATATTACTACTAGGTATAAACCGCCCAGGAGGGGCCGATTTATATCTATCAAATATTACTTCTACCGAAGCCCAATAGAACATGGAGCATGACGCTTTACTCCAGAAGGCTTAAGGCCCAAGAGGTGTTAGGGCCCATGATTTGTAAACCGCCATACGGCGTGCAACTTGTGATGTAAGATTGGAAAGGTAGAGACCGAGCCGGACATGTTTATGAGCCGGCCTCGGGGCTCTGTAAACCGGACCGGGCGTCACCTCGTGTATATAAAGCGACAACCCGGCGACAGTTAAGGGACAGAGAACAACAGCTCGAGACACAGGCAAAGCTTATTCGCTCCCTGGTCATCGAAACCCTAGCAATATTACACCAAACTAGTCGTAGGCTTTTACCTTCACCGAAGGGGCCGAATCAGTATAAAACCCTTGCGTCCTTGTCCGCTTTAACCCCTTTAAGCTAACCCGTAGCGAGGGCCTCACGACTAAGTCCTTTTGCTAGGACATCTGCCGTGACAAAACCACGACAGTTGGCGCCCACCGTGGGGCCATCGCACGATGGTTTCGAGTTCTAGAAGGGCAGCTTTCAAGGACTTAAGGGCTATGCAGTGGGCCAGATGACTAAGAGTCGTCGCAGCAAGATCTACATCGACGATGCAGGCTGCGGCCCCGAGGCCGATTCAATCGAATATGGCTACCGGGTCCCCTTTGGCGGCATCCACGTCTTCATCGACAAGATCGGCGAACCGGGCCCTAAGCCGGATGTCTTCCCCAACATCGTCGAGTCGGCTCAGCATGCGAGACCTGCCCGGGTTCGGCCCACCGTGAAGCACGTCTTCGTCAGAGCGGTTCACGGAGCGCAAGATAAAGATGGATTGGACTCTGGTGGCGAGACCGTTGTCTATTCCGGCGATGAGTCATCCTCTGGAGAAACAGAATCTTTATACTTGCTACAAGATGGTCGGTCTGGGGGCTGTTCCGACGGTGACAGTATTCCGGACCCCCTGGATCCGCCAAATCGGGTCGCAGTCTTCATGGCCGGATCACAACTTGTGCAATAGTCTTCGACTGTAGTGGCTTTAACATCGGATCTGGCGGCAGCAGCGGCTCGGGCTGGAGGCCCGGTTCAGCCACCGGCTCAAGTATTGACCACACTAGTTGATACTTTGACAACCCTGTTAACTGCAGAGGTTGGCCAGGCCAAGAAGGAGCAGCATGTTTCGGAGGTGGCTCAGGTCAGGAGCCAGATGGATCAAGCAAAATTGGATGTAGCTGCTGAGAATACCAGGATGATTGCAAGGCAGGCCGAGCTAGATGCTCAGGCTTATCGACTTATGTTGGATCAGACTACTTCGCGCGACGTAATGAGGAGAAGGCAACGATCTTGCCTGCCGCCGGTTTACGAAGCGAGGAACCTTTTCAGTATGCCTGGAGCAGGCACCAGTAACCAGCCAGAAGTAAACCGGGGAGGAGCGCTCGGCACGGGAGCATCAATTCAGCCGCAAGGCGTGAAGCCAACCCGCCAGGTCGTTCCGTCGCAGCATGTGCCCACCCCTCCTGGTCACTACTCAAACCCTTTGCATAACATAGTTGTCGCTGCTTCATGATTGGCCGCTCTCCCCATTGAAGGAGCATCTCCTATAGCGGTAGAGGCACGGCAGGCCAGGGAGTTTCTAGAGACAGCTCTAACTCAACAGCAAGCTTATTCTCACAGCCGCGAGAGGATTCACTCCACCCCTCGCCCAAGCTGGAGCTATAGCAAGCACCTGGAGGAACCAGCTGTGTCGAGCAGCGTGCGGAAGCGTAATCCGCCGCGGAAGGATAACCCGGCGGGGGGAGATGCAAACGCTCAAGACGTAGTGGATCAGGGCAGGCAGGGCCGGGGGGCCAAGTTAGCAGCACAGTACGAAGCCCGTCAGCCGACGCCAGTCCGTCCATCTACCACAGTTGAACTAGGGGTTATGTCTAGCTCCTTGGGGGTACCGTGCCTTATGCCTGCTTTACGCAATGTAAAACTGCCAAAAGACTTCAAAGGACCACGCAAGGTGCCCAACTATACCGCAGATCTATCCCCTGAAGCATGGGTTGAAAGCTACGAGATGGCAATGGAGATGCTGGATGTGGGTGATGTGGCGTGTGCAAAGTACTTCACCATGATGCTAGAGGGCACGGCTCGCGCCTGGCTAAAGGGACTACCACAAAATTCCGTCGGATCATGGGCTGAGTTACGGCGCCGGTTTATCAATAACTTCAAAGACACATGCAAGCAGCCCATGTCCATTGTAGACTTAGCGGCCTGCGTTCAAGGTGAAAACGAGTCAACGAGTCATTGGGTGTGCCGGGTGTCGGAGATCTTACACTCCTCAGACCGCATCAATCCGGACACAACAGTAGTTACATTGGAGGGCAACTGCCGGTTTGAACCTCTGAAGCTGAAGCTGGGACGACTCAATTGTCATTGTGATGACATGAGGACACTCTTGGGGGCCCTGGTAAAGTATGCAGATTCGGATAGCGCCAAATATCCAGAGTCGGATGATGAGAAGTCAGGAAAAGCAAAGAAAAACTTTAAAGCGCCGCAGCCTAACCCGGTGAGTTATGGATATAGTGGTAAGCGTAAAGCGGGTAATAATTCAGATTTTGTGGCTAACACTAATGCTCAAGAGAATGGCCAGCGCCGCAAGGGTAGACCACCCCCGCGAAGTGGGAGACCGCCTATTAATCTAGAACGCCAGATGAACATACCTTGCCAGAGGCACGGTACACAGGAAAAGCACGCCACGCACCTCTAGAAGGACTGCTTTATTATGAAGGAAATCATGAACCGGTCCCAATATGTTCATGGATCGTCCGGTGGTTCAGGCCCTGGTTTTCACGGGCCGAGTTATCAAGGTGGTGGCTCCAGTTCAGGGTTCCAAGGTAATCAGAACAATCACAGCAACTAGAATGGGCATAATCAGCATAACCAGCAGCACGACCAGGGTGGTTATAACAATCTGGGCAATCAACAACATCAACAGCAGTCAGGATATGTAATGCCCAGTATGTGACTATGTCTCCCACGTGTTGAGGCATGACTTAAAGACATAAGCGCATACTAGAATGATCTCAAGTATGGTATCTTTGCACATCTCATGTAAAATTCAGGGATGAAATAGAAAAGATAGTTGGCTTACACTCGCCACGTCACACAATGAATACAATAACATACATCATCCAAAACACAGGGTCCGACTACGGACGGAAATCCAAAAGTGAAAGATACCATAAACACAAGGTCTGATCGCCCCTAGTAGGAACCACTACTGATCGTCGAAAACATCACATACATACGGCCAAGATCTTCATCGAACTCCCAGTGAAGTTCTTGTCCTTCTCCTGCATTAGTCTCAGCGATACCTGCATCTGGTGTGTGTTGAATCTGTGAGCCACAGAGGACTCAGCAATCCCGTTCCAGGGTATCAAAACTACCAAAGCCTTAGGTGTGGAAAGGCTATAAACAAGGGTTGCAGCAAGCACTAAGCACTAACTTACGAGTTTAGAGCGAGAAGAGAACAAGTGCCAACGGTCGCCAAGTTGATCAAGAAGTGATCCTAGCTACTCACGATCAAACATAACCCCATCGTGTTCACTTCCCGAAGCCCTTCGGAAAGAGACCATCACGGTTACTCACACAGGTAGTGTATTCTTAAGGATATGGTGTCAAGTTATCTACAACCGGATATTAACAAATTCCCATCTGCCACAGAACCACGAGCACGGCTTTCGAAAGATCAAACCCTGCAGGGGTGTCCCAACTTAGCCCATCACAAGCTCACGATCTGCGGTGTCGCAACTCCAAAGTGGGAAGACCCGAGTATTCTCGGAATCCCGTGCTCAAGATATTTCGACAAAGGTAAAACTAATCCAGCAAGACCTCCCGGCGTGCCGACACCCTGATAGTAGCTACGCGTATCTCGTCTCAAGCCACGTCCGGATGGGTGATTTTACGGGAGCCAGATAACTCAAGTTTCCCCGTGCCGGCCCCGTCGAACCCCCGTTTGGGACCAACACCATCAGCACTGGCCCCCCCTGTTATGTAGAATAATCCTCGGGGACATGACCCCCTATGCAATTAATTAATTAAGTTTTTTATTATTATGAGGCAAATTAAAACCAAAGTTGGGCCTTGCTGGAAAAGCTTTAAGTAGTGCGAATTATCGAGGGGGCCCATAAACCCCAACCGTGTTAGGAACGCAAAATCAAGGAACATAACACCGGTTTATCGGTTCCTAAGGTAGCATGAGTGGAACAAAACACCGAGCAAAAAGCCAAGCCTTCCACCCATTGCCAAGTATATAAGTGTGTTAATATATTTAAGAGATATTGTGATATTCCAACAACAAGTTCCAACATGGAGCAATCTTCATCTTCACCTGCAAGTAACAATGCTATAAGAGGGGTTGAGCAATAAGAGGGGATGAGCAAGCGGGTAACATAGCCAAACAACGGTTTGCTGGGAAGGTGTCAAAGGTTAGAGGTTTCATGGCAACAATAGGAGGCTGACAAACAAGAATAGGCATCGAGGCATGTCTGAAAGAACGAGACAACTAGCATAGGCGAAGATAGATGTGATATCAGGGAATGGTCATCTTGCCTGGGATTCCGCAAGGAAGAAGAACAAGTCCCATAAGTAGTTGAACAAATCCTCACAACTCCGGAACAAAACCGGAGCTAACGAGAAGCAAACCGGAAAGGAGCAAACAACATGGTAAACACACATATCATAACCATGGCATATGATGCATATCCAAGAATGATGCATGTCCAGTTTAATTATGCATGGCATGGCAAAGTGCACGAACAAGTACTAGAAGTTAAGTGGAGCTCAATATGCAACGAGTTTCATATTGACGAAACACCACATTTTATTTATTTAATCGACTCTCGTTTATTTACAAGACAAGATTAAATGTTTGTTAACATGGAAAGAGGTGAAGCAAGTGTAAACTAGCTACCTAGGCATTTTATATAAGGCCGGAAATAACAACAACAATTCCGGAAAACACCACATGTCATTTAGCAATTTTAGTGCAACCAACAATTTTCAACATTTTAATGTTGTTATTATGATGCGGATGACATGTTCAAGTTTTATGCAATTTATTAAAAAGTTGACATGAGCAAGATATGGACTATTTGGTCGCCATGTCGGAAGGAAGGGGTGTCATGGTGGCGAGAATGGAAACGGTGCCACGGCAACGTCCCGATGATCCCACAACTCGACGAGATGCTGGTGCAAAAGAAAGGTGGCGTGAGCGTGTCATGCAAGACGATGGGGTGCTCCCGGTTTCCGGGTTCCCATGGGTCGGCGACAAAAGAGGGGCACAACGAACACCGTGCGAACAAGTGAGTGCATCTCATACACACATGCAACATTCGTCCACGGGCATCGACTCGGGGGTATACCTTTGAAGCGTGCATTTTCGAAGCAGATCTAGTTTGATGGTAGTGGAAGTAGTCGTTCACGGGGCGTCGTGGGAAGTAGTCGTTCTCGCAACGGTAGTGGAAGTAGTTGTACACGTTCGTAGATGTTCGGGGTCATCGTAGACGTACTCGTTGTCTTGTCGAATCCACGGTGACGGTAGTGGAAGTAGTCGTTCTCGCGACGGTAGTTGTACACGCACGTAGACGTTCGGGTCTTCGGTAGTCGAACTTAACGAATTCGAACCCTTCAAGATCCGTCGTGGTACTCGGGGTCTCGATGACGGTAGTCGTTCACGGGGCGGTGGTCGAACTTGCCGCTTGTGGTACATAGATCTTCGGCGACGGTAGATGTACTTGACATGTCACCGTGTAGCCGTTCTCGTTTCGAAGATGAACTTGACGTATCCATGTGTAGGGGTACTTGGCAGGTTCCACTACAGCAACAGAATGGTACACGAGGCAAGGGTCTTCAAGGGTCATCACTGCACTTGGCGTGCCACTTCTTGAAGGTGACCAGAGAGGAAGGTTCTAACCACGGAGAAGCATCGATAGCGCTCGGAGGCAGCACCGGGAGGCAACCAAAACAAGCAAGGGCGCATGAGGTGCTCGGAGCTGTGGCGGGCACTAGATTCGGGGCAAAGGTACGGCGGGGAAGAGGAGCAACGTGGCTACCAGCAGGAGCTTCAAGCTTCGGTGCGGGGCGCGGCCATGGTGTGGCTGCAGGCAGTGCGGGACGACGATGCTGAAGAATTGGTGCAGCGGAACTTGGGTGGAGGCGACCTCCGCGACGCGTGGAGGTCGAGCAGGCGTGGAACTGGGCGAGGAAGACCTTGGACGGCGCGGTGGTGAAAGGAGGCAGGGGAGCGGCCGAGGTGGCCTGGTCCGCTGGGCTGCTCCGGCGGCCTTGGTCGCCCGCGGTGGGGAGGAGGAGGCGCGTGCACTTGGGGGCGCGGACGCCGGACAACGGCGGGAGGAACCTGGCGCAGAGCTTGGCAAGTGGCGACGGCGAGGCATGGCGGCACAAGCAAGGGGAGGCGAGGTCGATGGAGATGCGGCGGGGCGGCGGCCCTACTGGCTTCAGTCGCCGGCGAACGGCAGGATCGGGCGATGCAGGAGGGAGGAGGAGGGTGAGAGGGAGATGGAATCGAGGGAGTTCTCGCTCCTCTGGCGGCGCTACGAGGGACGGAGGGGCGATCAACTAGGTTAGATAGGCAGAGGCCGGTTGGGCCTTAGGTGGGAGGCTGGCCTAGTTGAGAGGGAAACATCCTAGAGGCCTGTCTGCTGGGGTCTTATCCATCACTCTCTATTCATTCCATTAACAGAGAACTAAGAAAAGGGAAAGAGAGAAGAGAAGGTTAGAGGAAGAATTCGGGCATGCGGTTAATTTTTCTGGACTCATAAAAATGAACGTAATCCGAGAAAAATAGAAGTGGCATGATTGAAAGATATAAATTCAAATTCATTTGAATATAATTCAAATGGTTTTGAATTGGGACTAGGTTTGGTGTGGCCAAAAAAGTCGAGATTTTTGGTCGAGCTCGGTAAAGTGAAAAAGAATTTTAGGGCAAAGTTTGTAGACAAAAGTTGAAGCAGAAAAGGCATGGAATTGTTTTGCAAGTGTGTTTATGAGTGATTCCGGAAAATGGAATATTTGATGATAGCTCCCTAATATTGAGAGGATATGTTATAAAGAGAAATCACCATGTGAGTTCCCTCGGTTTAAATAGATCAAAAGATCTATGCAATTTATTTAGTTGAGTTTAAAAAAAATGACATGATGGCATGATGACATGATGCAATGCGAAATAAAATGCTATGAAGAATGCAACAAACAAACAAGTCACACGCTGAAACTCGGAATAGCTGGAAGTCTTCTAGAGTGTCGGTCTTGGGCGTCACAGGATATCAGAGTAATCTGAAGCAGTTGAGTAGTGGGCAATATCACGTCTTCACCACAAGTTTATGTAAACGTTATCAGAAAGCTTACAAGAGGGTCGTACATTCCGTTGAACCGGCGGTGCCACGCTACCTGTGCTGGTCAGAACAACCCATTGTGTGGAGCCGAGAGGATCATCCGCCCCGGGTTGATAATCCGGGTCAGCTGGCTCTAGTTGTGGCACCTCAGGTCGGGGGCTACTAGTTTACCAAGGTACTCATGGATGGAGGAAGCAGCATCAACATTCTGTATTATGAGACTTTTCGTTGCATGGGGTTGAAAAACAAAAAGCTTCGGCAGTCTAACACTGTTTTTCACGGCGTAGTGCCTGGTAAATCGGTGTATCCGGTCGGTAATATGGACTTTGAGGTCACCTTTGGAGATGAGCGGGACTCGAGGTCCGAAACTTTGACCTTTGAAGTAGTAAAAATTAAGAGCCCGTATCACGCCCTGTTCGGACGGCCGGTTTATGCTAAGTTTATGGCAAGGCCTTGTTATGTTTATCTACAGCTCAAGATGCCGTGTCACAAGGGAACCATTACGGTCCATGGGAGCCGCAAGATTGCTTTGGAGTGCGAGGAAGGTGATGTAGCTTATGCTGAGGCGGTTGTGCAACCGAGGAGCTGAAATTTTATAAAGATAATGTTGATCCGGCGGACATGTATCCACTGAAGAAGCCAACCACGGAGCGTGATCCGGCCTTGAAGTTTAAATCAGCTGATGAGACCAAGCAGGTTGACTTTGTTCCTGGCGATTCATCCAAGCAGTTCACTATCAATCCTAACCTAGATCCGAAATAGGAAAGCACGCTCATCAAGTTCATCCGTGAGAATTGGGACATTTGTATGGAAGCCTTCTCACATGCCAGGTGTACCAAGGGAACTCGCTGAGGACACTCTTAATATTGATCCCAAATTTAAACCGGTTAAACAGTTTCTCCGCCGCTTCAATGAAGAAATATGCAAGGCTATTGGTGAAGAAGTGGCTAGGCTCTTGGCGGCAGGCTTTATAGTTGAGGTGTTTCACCCAGAGTGGTTGCTAATCCGGTGCTGGTGCTTAAGAAGAACGGCACTTGGCGAATGTGTGTCGATTACAGAGACCTGAACAAGGCTTGCCCGGCCGATCCCTTTGCCCTCCCTCATATTGATCAAATTATTGATGCTACAGTGGGTTGTGAACGCTTAAGATTTTTGGATGCATATTCCGGTTATCATCAGATCAAGATGGCAGTTAAGGACCAGGAGAAGACGGCCTTCATAACTCCCTTTGGAGCCTTCTGCTATGTATCTATGCTGTTCTGGCTCAAGAGTGCCCAAGCGACCTATCAACGTTGTGTGCATAATTGTCTTCATGCACAAATTGGACGGAATGTTCATGCTTATGTAGACGATATCGTGGTAAAGTCTAGGAAGGAGGAAACATTGATAGCTGATCTAAAGGAAACCTTTGATAATCTCCGAGTCTATAAGATGATGCTTAATCCGGCCAAGTGTGTTTTTGGTGTTCCGACAGGCAAACTCCTGGGGTTCCTTGTGTCAAACCGAGGAATTGAAGCTAATCCGGAGAAGATCAAGGCGATTACATCCTTGGCTAAACCGGCGTGCATCAACGATGTCCAACGCTTGGCGGGCCGCATTGCGGCGCTCAGCCGGTTTATCAGCCATTTGGGGGAGAAGGCCATCCCGCTTTATTAGATGAGGAAAAAGATAGATTGTTTTGTCTGGAGTGATGTTGTTGATGCTGCGTCGAGGATTTGAAGAAGCAATTGGCAAAGCCACCGGTCCTTGCTGCACCAGTTGATAATGAGCCGTTGTTGCTATACGTGGCCGCTAATGCTCGAGCAGTGAGCGTTGCCATCGTGGTGGAGTGCATGGAGGCAGGAAAAGAATATCCGGTTCAGCGGCCAGTTTACTATATCAGTGAGGTGCTCATTGAATCGAAGCAAAGATACCCGCATTGGCAGAAATTAGTATATGGAGTCTTCATGGCAAACCGGAAGCTGAAGCAGTATTTTCAGGGCCATCCAATCATCATGATCAGTTCAGCTCCTCTAGGAGATATAATCCAGAACAGAGAAGCGACTGGTCGAGTTGCAAAGTGGGCCATTGAACTTAGTCCCCACGGACTGAAGTATGTGCCTCGTACTGCAATCAAATCTCAAGCCCTAGTAGACTTCATCAACGATTGGACCGAGTTGCAAGCAGCAGATGAAAAGCCGGATCATACGTATTGGACTATTCACTTCGATGGATCGAGGCAATTGGAGGGCTCGGGGGCTGGAGTTGTATTAACTTCCCCACGAGGTGATAAGTTCTGTTATATCCTCCGTTTGATGTTCCCTTGTACTAACAATGTAGCTGAGTATGAAGCTCTCCTCCATGGTCTGCGAATGGCTAAGGAGATGAATCTAAGTCGGGTTAAATGTTTCACCGATTCAGACCTGGTGGCTCAACAGGTGTCTGGTAAGTGGGATTCCAAAGATCCACTTATGGAAGCATATCGACGAGAGGTGGACGCTGTTGCTGGACATTTCAAGGGTTATCAGGTGGACCATGTAGACTGGCGAAAGAATGAAGCGGCCGATGCATTAAGCCGGCTAGGTTCGCAACGTAAACCGGTTCCACCCAATGTTTCTCTGGACGTATTGCATAGTCCGTCGGTGAAATTACCTTCAGAAGAGGACTTGGCGGTTCCTGATTCGGAGGCTCAATTAGTGGTGGCACTTCATGTTATTCCGGATTGGATGGTCCCTTACCTGGCGTACATGAACTGAGGTGAGTTACCAGAAGATGAAGTCTTGGCTATACAAATAGTCCGACGATCTAAATCAATGACTATTGTCAATGGAGAACTGCATCATTGCAGCGTCTCTGGGGCGTTTCAACGTTGTGTATCGCCAGATGAAGGCCATGATATTCTTAGAGATATCCATGAAGGAGATTGTTGTCATCATGTCGGTTCAAAATCTCTGGTGGCTAATGCTTTTCGTCATGGGTTCTACTGGCTGACGGCTCACGCCGATGCAGAGGACTTGGTCAGAAAATGTGATGCTTGCCAGAACTTCTCATGGCGTGGTCATATACCGGCTCAAGAATTGAGGATGATTCCAATTACTTGGCCATTTGCGACTTGGGGCTTGACATGGTCGGACCCTTTAAAAGATCTTCAAATAAGAAGACCCACCTTCGGGTGGCGGTGGATAAGTTTACCAAGTGAGTTGAGGCGGAACCAGTCAGCAAGTGTGATCCGGCAACAGCGGTTCAATTCATCAAAAAGGTGATTTTTCCGGTTTGGCTTTCCACACAACATTATAACTGATAATGGTACCAATCTATCCAAGGGGGCTATGGATGAGTTCTGTCAACGAGAGCACATCCGCCTCGATGTATCATCAGTAGCTCACCCTCAATCCAATGGTCAAGCTGAAAGAGCCAATCAAGAGATCTTGAGAGGCATTATACCCCGGCTTATGGTCCCTTTGCAGAGGACGCCGGGTTGTTGGGTGGAGGAATTACCCTCTGTGTTATGGAGCATCAACACCACACCTAACAGGTCTACAGGGTACACGCCTTTCTTCATGGTATATGGAGCTGAAGCGGTCCTCCCTAGTGATATCCGTCATGACTCGCCGCGGGTGGCGGCTTTCGTTGAAGCTGATAACGAGAAGGCATGGCAAGACGCGTTGGACCGGCTGGATGAGGAACGTGACACGGCGGCAGCTCAATCGGCGATTTATCAGCAAGATCTGCGCCGGTACGACAGTCGCCGGGTTAAAACCAGAACGTTTCAAGAAGGAGATCTAGTGCTCCGGCTCATCCAAGACCAGAGAGATACGCACAAGCTATCCCCGCCTTGGGAAGGGCCCTTTGTGGTTAAAGAATCTACTTAATGGATCATACTACCTCGTCGACGTTCAAGAACACAAGGACTCACGTACTACGGAGGAGGAGACCCGACGGCCATGGAACATCGCTCTTCTTCGACCTTACTATACCTGAGCCACAGGCTCCGCTATATGTACATAACTTTGCAATGTATATATTATGATCAATATAATAAACCGGCGTCCCCGTTAAAGCGGGGTTTCTGCCGCTTTTTTCCTAAGAGTTTGTCACATGGGGGCTTCTGTGTGCAAAGGAGTTCCTATGGCCTCTTAAACCGGCTACTAAACCAAGACCATCATAAGAGCATAGCTCTGGTTGCTTTGGTGATCTGGCTATAAAAGGCCACATGATGATGAGGGGAAAAAGAAGCTTGATGCATTGCACAACTCAAACATAGGCACCCGACGAGCATAGCTCAAAATGCTACCTGGGGCTCCTAACGCATAGCGTCAACGAGTTGACAACCCTTGTAGTAGGCTATCAACCCACGGCTTGGAAGCCTGGTGTATACACCTAAAACCCCGGATTAGCCTGCCTGCATTAAGTAAGTCACTCCGCCGAGGTAAACCTGGTATGACCCGTCGAACGTTTCACAAGTCAATCTTTTTACAGACCCTGAACTTGGCAACGTTAAATTGATGATTGATTAAGGATTGAGGTCCATCTTAACAGGCTTTGTGAAATGGTTAATTCAGTAGCCTGACAGCTCATAAAAAGCCACAAATTTGGAGCCTGGCAGCTCGTAAAAAGCCTCGACTACATGGTTTTATTCGACAATGTCTCTTTTTATATTTGCTAAAAAAATATCTTCGAGGTCATTGGTGTTTATCCAAGTCCATTGATTCGAGGAGTGGATGACTATAAGTTGCCACTATAATACACCAGTGTTTATAGAACCTGGTCTGGTTTGATTATAAATCGCCAGTACTATCTACAGTTAAACCGGAGTTTATCATAACCCGGTATGGTTCCATCATGAACCGGCAAATGATCAAAGGGAGTCATCAACACTTGCAACTTGGATCATTGTCTTTACTACCGATTATTGATTAAGGCCAATAACACAAAGCTTAATCAAAGGTATGATATATGTTTCATATTTTATATACATTTCAGGTTATAAACTTAGACCATGTATTTGGGCATCATGACCCGTCCGGCGATAAACCGCCAGGACACTTTAAACTTTGTTTTATGCAGAAACAGGTGGAACGCACTAGTAAAAACATCTTAAGCAAGAAGAATTATGAAATTGCCAAGTGTTTCACCTACCCTATTACAAGGCGCTGGGTAGCCCAAAAGAATATATGTTTTTTGTCTCAAGTACTAGGACATAATGTTTAAACCGGCATCGGTTTAGGACTCTGCGTTAGCTCGGCTTGAAGGTTGTAGATCGTCCTGCTCCGACTCCTCGTCATTCTCTTCTAGCAGCTGGAAGTCAGTGGTTGCCCAATTGATCTTGGTCAGCGCTTTGAAAACAGCTTCATCGCTTAGGAGTTCAGACGGATCAATATCAGGAGCATAAGTGTGCTTACGGACGGGCGGGATGATATCTTCAACCTCATAAGCGGGAGGGTCGGCCCGCAAGTTTTCAGCATTATAACCCGGATGATAATGAGATAGATCAGCTTCATTGGATAGTTTGCTGGCCAAAGGCCACATTTCTATTGTTAGAGCGTGCAAATCGCTATTCGTGAATGCTAATCTGTCTTCCTTCATGCTGGGATAGCCATTCATCACTTCTGCCGGATCAAGGTCAGGCACCCAAGCTTTCGCTCGAGTTAAGGCCATCAAGGTACTTGCCCTTGCAGATGATTTCTTCAGCTCTACAAGACGGGCAGGTAGAATCGATAACTTTTCCAAAGTGCCATTGATCGTTGTGGGAGCCGGTTTATTGTGAGAAGCAGCATAGACAATCCGTTGAGCGCCAGAATACAACTGCTCTATGAGAGTGTATGTGGCCTTCAGTTTCCTCCGCAGGTCAATTCCAAGATGAGCAATATGTTTTCCTGTATCAAAAGAGTTTGAGTTAAACCAAAAAGTGTAGAAATATCATATTCAAGATTATGTTTAGTGTGTTTACTGAAGATAGCAGTGGTCACGGCATTTATCTGCTGCTTTAAACCGGACAACTCTTCTGTCATAGGATGGAGAGCAGCCTCTGCATTAGTTGCCCTTTTTTCCAAAGCGGCTTTTTCCGCATCCCAATCCGCCCGCTCCTTCCGGATATTCTTCTTCAATTTTTCCATATTTGCCAAAGCAAGGGTCAATTCATCCTTGACATTGGAAGCGGCGGTCTGTTGAAATTTTAGTGCATCTTGAAGTTTAGCCACCTGAGTGTCTTTCCGGTTTAGATCAGCCTGTCAAGAGAAGAGCATATTAGACATTGATGAAGCATAATCAAAGTCCCAAGCACATAACGAGTTATACACTTGGCACTTGGGGGCTAATGTGTATTTGCCGTTATCAGACATTTTTTCATTAAATTCCCAAGCACATAACAAGTTATGCACTTGGCACTTGGGGGCTAATGCGACATTGTTCAGAAATGATGACAAACTGAAGACCCGGTTCATCTTGAAAAAGATAAACCGACCCTTGGGGACTACGCATGTGAAAGAAACCATCTAATGGATATTCTGAAGTCCCGGTTCATCCTAAAGGAATAAACCGGCCCTTGGGGGCTATGATGGAGTAAAGGCAAGCTATAAGACGTACGCATGAATAAAGTGCAAGAAAGAGCAGAAAGTTACCTCATAGCGCTCCTTCATCATATTTACTAAACCGGCTTCATGCTCACGGCTAGTGTACAGCCGGTTCAGATAACCGGCATGGAGCTCTTGGGCACTAAGCTGAGCATAATTGGTTAAGTCAGCACTCCATTTTCCTTTGTCCTTCCCAGAAATTTCATCCTTTGCAGTATGCTTGGACAAGGCAACAGGTTTGCTAGGGGCAGTATAGCCGAATCCAGTGATCTGAATTTCTTCGGTTGAAGCGGCTGTGGGTTTAACCGGGCTGGCAGGAGTATTGCTGGCCCGGACAGGACTGGCCGGATCAACGTTATAATCCATTGGGGCACTCCCTTGATCAACAAAGACTCCATGGTCCATAGGAGGAGGATCATCATGCGGAATATCAACATTTTCTTCAGTACGTTCAACAGGTTCAGGATATGTTGCCGGTTCAGGAATCGTGTCATCACCTGCCGGTTTATTAAATTTAGCCTTTTTACTAGGCTTGGGCTTGCTGCAAAAATTATGATAGTCAGAGGAGTAAAGAAATAGGTTAGAGAAGCAAAATGAAGAAGCTTACCCATGAACAGTCTTAAGAGGAGGAATCTGTGTAGCCGTTGATTCGCCAGAGGACGAATGAGGAGTTTCTTGATAATTCGAATCAGACGGATTAAGAGGCTGTCAAATATGACCTGCTTTGGGATAAAGAGCGTCTGGAGTATACAAAACCTCTGAGCAACGCCTCCGGGCTGGTGTGTGCGGTAAACCAATGGATTCAATGGCATGGCCACTGTGCCATGTGGTGCGGCGAGCTTCATGTTGCTGTTTGTTCAAAATAAAGTTTGGATCCAAATAAGCGAAAGGGTGAGAAAATTGTACTTTCCGGCTTGCTCGATGATTTTTTGTTGTTGGGAGAGGTTCTGAACCAGAAGAAAGAGTAATTACCTCAACATCATCCGCATTGCTGCCTTCAGCACGTCCCTGAGTATAATCATTGTTAATAAGATGCAACAAAAAGGAGTTAAGAGTCAAGTGATACCTCTGAGGCCGGTTCATCATCCTCCGGGTTGGATTTGGATACGTCAGTGGTTTTCTTCCTGACATTTCTCTTAACGGCCTTAGTTTTATGGTGAGGCATCTTCGCGTGTTTATCCTGGATTTTCTTTTTCCAGAATGGGTCATTACCCTGTTGAAGATTATGAAGGCATTCAAGAAGAGTACTAAAGATGGTTTGAAATACAGCAAAACAATATGAAAGAAGTATTTACCGATGGCGGTTTGTTGAGCTCACAGAAGGGAGCCAGTCCGGTTTGACAGCAAGTTTCTACTGGCTCGTTCAGCAGTTTCTTAACAGCCTCATTGATCTCATTATCTGCTAACACGGCTTCGGTATGGCACAGAGGATCTTTGGGGTTTCCAGTATATTCTCACATTAAACCGGAGCACCGGTTTAGCGGAAGAATACTCCAAGAAATCCACCAATGAACGAAATCAACCCCTGTCAAGCCATTGGCGGTGAAGGCCTTGGGCTTTGACAGCTGAGGAGCATACCTAGCCCGTTCATGGGCACTTAGCCGTTGAGGAAAGGGATGGTTCTCGGAAAGCCGGTGGGAGCGATAACCCGGCAGAGGATTTTCACCTTCTGGAGAAGTATCTAGGCAATAAAACCAAGTTTGATTCCACTCTTTGGGGTGACTGTGGTAATTGGCGTGAGGAAAACTAACATCCTTTTTCTTCTGAATTGACATCCCGCCGAGCTCAGTGTTTGGACCGTCAGAAAATTCTGTGCGACGGTTTAGATGGAAGAAATCCCGGAATAACTCAACTGATGGCTCCTCTTGCAGATAAGCTTCACAAAAGACTTGGAAGTTGTAGATGTTGGACAAAGAGTTGGGCCCAATATCTTGGGGATGAAGTTGGAACTCAGCTAGCACATCACGGAAGAACTTTGACCCGGGAGGACTGAATCCCCGGGCTAAATGATCAAGGAAGACAATAACTTCTCCCTCTTTGGGATTTGGAGAACACTCTGATCCGGGGACTCTCCAGTGAAGGACATTCTTTGGGCCTAAAGTGCCAACTTCAGCCCGGTTCTGCAATTCTTCCTCAGTAACCCGGGACTGGGCCCAGTTGCAGGAAGTAAACTGTTTGGCTTGCTTTGCCATTTTTGAACGGAAAAGCTGAAAATATAGTGAATGGCCGGTTTATTATTTATGCAAAGTTAAAACCGGCAGTGTTCGAAGGTATTTACAAAAACGGCGGTTTAAGCAAGGGCCTAATGTTATCGACCGGTTTATAGTTTTTTTTCTAAAAGCAAAACCGCCAACAAGAATATGAAAGATGCAGATATGAAAATCATGGAGAAACAGGTTTTGTACAAACAGTGATGAAGCTATGGATCTACAGCATGTTAGAAATCCAGAAATATTCAGTTTATATTCAACGGACGCAACAAGGACCTTAAACAGACGCAATCTAAACTAGTACTATTGGAGGAAATAAAGGCATACTAATGAAGCGAGATTACTGCTACGGCGGTGAGATAAGAGGAGTAGATCTGCACTAATTAATGGAGCCAAGATGAAGAACTACGAAGAACAGTGCCTACCCGTGAGCTCTTGTGGAGAAGAAACCCTAATGAGATCTATGTGTCGGGAAAGTAAGAACTTACCCGAGTCAACGGATGCGGAGGCACGCCGGTGATTTTGTGACCCAACCAGGTTGATGCAGCGGCCAAGGCTTGATGAAGATGCAGAGCTCGACGGTGGCGGCGGAGCTTGGGCACAAGCAGGCGCGAGGAAGAAGAAGAGGCAAAGGAGCAAGGGGGGGAAGGAGATGCCCCTCTGCCCTATTTATAAGCCAAAAGATAAAACGGCAGGCGCGGGAATCGAGGATCCAGAAAAGTGGATATGGGACAATACTGTCGCCTCGATCTTCGGAGCTTTTAATGAGTAAAATATAAAACACGTACAAGTAATTAATGAAGCAGGTGACATCACGACGGTTTAACGTGATCCGGGAAGATGACATCATGGCGGTTTATGAAGCAGTTGAAGTTATGAAAGGTGAGATCTTTACGAGATGTTGAAGATTGACATGAACAGGTTCAAATCAATCTGGGGCCTAATGTCAGGGATATTACTACTACGTATAAACCACCCAGGAGGGGCCGGTTTATATCTATCAAAGATTACTTCTACCGAAGCCCAATAGAACATGGAGCATGACGCTTTACTCCAGAAGTCTTAAGGCCCAAGAGGTGTTAGGGCCCATGATTTGTAAACCGCCATACGATGTGTAACTTGTGATGTAAGATAGGAAAGGTAGAGACCGAGCCGGACACGTTTATGAGCCGGCCTCGGGGCTCTGTAAACCGGACCGGGTGTCACCTAGTGTATATAAAGGGGCGACCCGGCGACGGTTCAGGGACAGAGAACGACAGCTCGAGACACAGGCAAAGCGTATTCGCTCCCTGGTCATCGAAACCCTAGCAATATTACACCAAACTAGACGTAGGCTTTTACCTTCATCGAAGGGGCCGAACTAGTATAAAACCCTTGCGTCCTTGTCCACTTTAACCCCTTTAAGCTAACCCGTAGCAATGGCCTCACGACTAAGTCCTTTTGCTAGGACATCTGCCGTGACAAAACCACGACATAAATGATAAAGAAAGAATTTTTGATGTGGAATGCTAACCAACATAGTTTCTCAATGTAATTCTCTTAATTGTGGCATGAATGTTCAGATCTGAAAGGTTCAAGATAAAAGTCTATATTGACATAAGAAACAATAATACTTCAAGCATACTAACAAAGCAATCATGTCTTCTCAAAATACTATGGCTAAAGAAAGTTATCCCTACAAAATCATATAGTCTCGCTATGCTCCCTCTTCATCACACAAAAATTCATATCATGCACAACCCCGATTTCAGCCAAGCACTTGTTTTCATACTCTATTCTTTCAAACCTTTCAACTTTCACGCAATACATGAGCGTGAGCCATGGACATAGCACTATGGGTGGAATAGAGGTGGTTGTGGAGAAGACAAAAAGAGATGAAGATAGTCTCACATCAACTAAGCGTATCAACGGGCTATGGAGATGCCCATCAATAGATATCAATGTGAGTGAGTAGGGATTGCCATGCAACGGATGCACTAGAGCTAAATATGAATGAAAGCTCAACAAAAGAAACTAGTGGGTGTGCATCCAACTTGCTTGCTCACGAAGACCTGGGGCATTTGAGGAAGCCCATCGTTGGAATATACAAGCCAAGTTCTATAACAAAAATTCCCACTAGTATATGAAAGTGACTAAACATGAGACTCTCTACAATGAACAAAATTGTGCTACTTTGAAGCACAAGTGTGGAAAAAAGATAGTAGCAATTGTCCCTTTTCTTTTCTTTTTCTTTTTTTGGGCCTTTCTTTTTTCTTTGGCCTTTCTCTTTTTTTTTGCGGAGGGGCTTTATAGATTTAGCCTTTCCTCCCATGGGACAATGCTCTAATAATGATGATCATCACACTTTCATTACAACTCGACACTACAACAACAAAGTATGACTCTATATTAATGCCTCCGGCGGTGTACCGGGATGTGCAATGAAACAAGAGTGACATGTATGAAAAATTATGCATGGTGGCCTTGCCACAAATACGATGTCAACTACATGATCATGCAATGGCAATATGACAATATGATGCGTGTCGTATGAACGGAACGGTGGAAAGTTGCATGGCAATATATCTCAGAATGGCTATGGAAATGCCATGATAGGTAGGTATGGTGGTTGTTTTGAGGAATAATATGGTGACTGTTTTGAGGAAGGATATATAGTGGGTTTATGGCACCGGCGAAAGTTGCGCGGTACAAGAGAGGCTAGCAATGATGGAAGGGTGAGAGTGAGTATAATCCATGGACTCAACATTAGTCATAAGAACTCATATACTTATTGTAAAAATCTACGAGTCATCAAAACAAAGCAATCAACGCATGCTCCTATGGGGGGAGGTTGGTAGGAGTTAACCATCGCGCGCCCCCGACCTCCACACAAAGGTTGGCACTCTACAAATACCTCATGCTCTAACATCGTCACATAGCGGTTCATTATACGTGCATGCTACGGGAATCACTAACCTTAACACAAGTATTTCTCAATTTCGTAATAACTCCACTAGCATGACTCTAATATCACTATCCTCATATCTCAAAACAATTATCAAGCATCCAACATCTCCTTCTATTCAATGCACTTGGTGTGAAAAAAAATTCTACATTGACATTGGATGTTTATCATGTGAAGACTAGTTTCTTTAGCATAAACAAATTACCATGCTGTTTTAATAGACTCTCAAATGGATATAAGTGAAGCATGAGAGTTCAACAATTTCTATAAAATATTACCACCACCGTGCTCTAAAAGATATAAGTCAAGCACTAGAGCAAAAACTATTCAACTCAAAATATATAAGTGAAGCACATAGAGTGTTCTAAAAATTTCTAGGCCATATTTAACTCTCTCAAATAGGTCAGCAAGGATGATTGTGACAAACTAACAAGCAAGGACTGAAATTATACAAGACGCTCAAAGCAAAACACATATCATGTTGCGAATAAAAACATAGATCCAAGTATAGTTACCGATGGATGAAGACAAAAGAGGGGATGCCTTCCCGGGGCATCCCCAAGCTTAGGCTTTTGCTACTCCTTGTTCCATAGTCCATCAAAGCAATACTCAAAATTTGAAAACTTCACAACACAAAACTTAGACAAAAATTCTCGTGAGCTCCGTTAGTATAAGAAAGCAAACCACTACTCAAAGGTGCAGCAATGAATTCATTCTTTGTTTATACTGGTGTTAAACCTAATGTATTCCAACTTCTCTATAGTTCATATCCTCCAATACTACTCATAGATGCATCGGAATAAGCAAACAACACACGAAAAACAGAGTGTGTCAAAAACAGAACAGTCTATAGTAATCTGCAGGTTTTTCCTACTTGTGAAACTCCAAAAAATTCAAACTAAATTGGTAAATTTGCGGAATTTGTCTACCAATCATCTGCAAAAAGAATCAACTAAATAGCGCGCTCCAGTAAAATCTGAAGACCACTTTATTGAGCGCTAACGATTCTGTTTTTCACAATTAGATCACATAAACTTCACACAAGTCTTCCCAAAGGTTCTACTTGGCACGAACACTAAACAAAACATGAAAGCACATCTAATAAGAGGCTAGATGCAATATTTATTCTCTAACAGCAATAAAAACAAAAAATATAAAGTTGGGTTGCCTCCCAACAAGCGCTATCGTTTTACGCCCCTAGCTAGGCACGATACAAGATAAATCTAGGTATTGCCATCTTTGATCTCCACCCTTTTAATGGTGTCAAGCTCGAATTCGGGAGGTTCTTTATGTTTCCCTTCATATTCGGAAATCTTTAGATCTAAAGCATCCAACCGCTTATTACAAATAGTAATCAACATATTCATGCGGTGGAGATTCCCACTAACACTTTTAAGAGATTCAAGAGACTTTTGTAATATTTTTGTTACTTCGCAAATTTTCTCAAAAAACTTGCGTCCCTTCCGGGGTTGAATTTGACCCTTTTTGGGGAGGTAGTGTTCCCACTATTCCCTCTATAATTTCATGCGCGATACTAGGATCAACATCGATAAAATTCCCTTTGGCAACGCAATCCAAGAGTTGTTTGTGAGACATATTCAACCCAACATAAAAATTGCGAAGCAAGATTCTAAAATTCACCTCTAAGGTGCACTTACGATAAGATTCCATCATCCTAAACCAAGCATCTTTTAAATTTTCTCCTTGCTTTTGCTTGAAGTGAAGCACTTCAAACTCGGGAGACAAAGGAGCGGATAAGGGACTAGCCATAACGACAAGCAAGCACGCAGCAAGCGAACGATAAACACACGGCGGAAAAAGGGCAAATAAAATTGCAAGGGTGAAGTGGGGGAGAGGAAAACGAGAGGCAAAAAATGTAATACGAAGGATAAGGGTTTGTGATAGGTACTTGGTATATGACTTTTGCGTAAGCCTCCCCGACAACGGCGCCAGAAATTCTTCTTGCTACTTCTCGAGCTTGTGTTGTATTCCCTCGAAGAGGAAAGGGAGATGCGGCACAGTAGCGTAAGTATTTCCCTCAGTTTTGAGAACCAATGTATCAATCCAGTAGGAGACCATGCGCAAGTCCCTCGCACCTGCACAAACAAATAAGAACTTTGCAGCCAATGCGATAAGGGGTTGTCAATCCCTTTACTGTCACTTACGAAAGTGAGATCTGATAGAGATGATAGTTTATATTTTTGGTATTTTTGGTTTATAAGAACAGCAAATAAAAGCGATAAAAGTAAAGTAGATGTAAATAGATATGTTGAGATTAGACCCGGGGGCCATAGTGTTCTCTAGTGGCTTCTCTCATGATAGCGATATTCTACGGCGGGTAAACAAATTACTGTCGAGCAATTGATAGAAAAGCGAATAATTATGAGACTATCTAGGCATGATCATTGTATATAGGCATCACGTCCGAGACAAGTAGACTGACTCCTGCCTGCATCTACCACTATTACTCCACACATCGACCGCTATCCAGCATGCATCTAGTGTATTGAGTTCATAAGAACAGCGTAACGCCTTAAGCAAGATGACATGATGTAGAGGGATAAACTCAAGCAATATGATGTAAACCCCATCTTTTTATCCTCGATGGCAACAATACAATATGTGCCTTGCTGCCCCTACTGTCACTGGGAAAGGACACCGCAAGATTGAACCCAAAGCCAAGCACTTCTCCCATTGCAAGAACTATAGATCCAGTAGGCCAAACCAAACCAATAATTCGAAGAGACTTGCAAGGATATTATGGGCACACATTAAAAGTTCAGAGAAGAACCAAATATCTTTCATAGATAACCTTGATCATAAACTCACAATTCATCGGATCTCGACAAACACACCGCAAAAAGAGATTATATCGAATAGATCTCCTCGAAGACCGAGGAGAACATTGTATTGAGATCCAGAGAGAGAGAAGAAGCCATCTAGATACTAGCTATGGACCAGAAGGTCTGTGGTAAACTACTCACAACTCATGGTGAGGGCGATGATGATGATGAAGAAGAACTCCGTGATGGATCCCCCTCCGGTGGAGCTCCGGAACAGGCTCCAAGATGTGATCTCACGGGAACAGAAGGTTACGACGGTGGAATTAGGGTTTTCTGTCTGTTGTCGAAGGTTTGGGGGTACATAGACTTATATAGGAGGAAGGAGGACACCGGGGGACGCTCGAGGGCTCCACGAGGTAGGGGGTGCGCCCCCCTTCGTGTGCCACCCCTTGATCCCCTGACGTGGTTCTCAAGTCCCTCGTGTGTGATTTTCTCCAAAATTATCTCTCGCGAAGCTTTCATTCTATTTGGACTCCGTTTGATATTCTTTTTCTGCAAAACCCTGAAACAAGCAAAAAACAGCAATCTGGACTGGGCCTTTGGGTTAGTAGGTTAGTCCCAAAAATGATATAAAAGTGTATGATAAAGCCCATTAAACATCCAAGACTTCATAAATAATAGCATGGAACAATAAAAAATTATAGATACGTTCGAGACGTATCAGGAAGCGACCAACTAGAGAGCAACAACAGGCATGAACATGCATTAAGAATAATCAACAATGAGTGCAAGCATGAGTAGGATATAAATCACCATGAACATAAATATCATGGAGGCTATGTTGATTTTGTTTCAACTACATGCGTGAAAATGTGCCAAGTCAAACCAGTTGAATCATTCAAAGGTGGATACCACCCTATTGTCGGATCTTGGGTTCCGGTAAAACCCTTGAGGTTCGAACACTGGGGTGTGCACAAAGATCCCTCCTTTCCGCTCTAGCTCGCTCTCACACCGATTCCTAGGCCTAGCTCGTTGAACTCGAAGAACAAAGGACACAATGGTTTATACTGGTTCGAGCCACCGTTGTGGTGTAATACCCTAATCAAGTGTGGTGTGGTGGATTGCCTTATAGGCTAAGGAAGAACTAGTACATGGGAAGAACCGCCTCCTAAGGAGAGGTGCTCTTGTGCTTGGAGAGAGCGAGGGTGATCTTGATGATCCGATCCCTCATCGTAGGTTTTGGGTTGGCACCCGATGAGATGCCCCATATCGTGGTGGCTAGGCCTATTTATAGAGGCCCGGGTCCTCTTCCCAAATATTGAGCGGGAAGCGATCCCACAATGACCAATTTTGTAGGGGACAACTAGTATAAGCTATCCTGACAAAAGGTGGTCTTCTCCTGCCAAAGGCTCTGGTGGTGACGCCGCCATGGGCTCCGCGATGACCTCTGCTCTCCCGTCCTGCTGGTCTTGGTCTTGTTGCACCGATATGGAAACCTCTGCCTGATGCCTCGAGACTCCTCGCCTGCGCCTGTCTCTTTAGCAGCAAAGAGGAAACTGGCACCATGTGCCCGCTGGCACCCGCCTGGTCTTGGTCGTCATGGCTCACGTCACGGGAACCTCACGAGGTGCCCCTTGCCTTGATATCTCCGCTCCTCGGGAGCTTTCCTAGCGAGGCCGCCCCAGGGGAGGTCTTGCGTCGTCCGCCTGGCGAGAATCGGCCCCTCGCGAGGGTCTTGAGCGGTTGCTGATGAGGCTGGGCTGTACCAGGCCGCTGGATGAGCCATGCCCTAGGCCGCAGGCACGCAAGTCTGGGTACCCCCATTCCCAGAATGCCGACACCTATCATACCACATCATAACCATTTTAATAGCATGTTGGCACGTAAGGTAAACCATTATAAGCTCCTAGCTAATTAAGCATGGCATGAGCGACTATAATCTATAATTGTCATTGCAGACATGTTTCATTCATAATAGGTTGAATCAGGAATGATGACCTAATCATATTTACAAAAACAAGATAGGTCGAATTCATACCAGCTTCTCTCATCTCAATCAGTCCATCATATATCATCATTAATGCCTTTCACTCGCATGAGCGAACGGTGTGGATAATAATAATAATAGTGCATGTGCATTCGACTAAGCTGGAATCTGCAAGCATTTAATACAAGGGAGAAGACAAGGTAATATGGCTCTTGGTTAAATCAACAATAATGCATATGAGAGCCACTCAACATTTTTATCATGGTCTTCTCTTCTTGACCCCCAAAGAAAAGCAAAGAAATAAAACTATTTACACGGGAAAGCTCCCAACAAGCAAAAGAAGAATGAGAAATCTTTTTGGATTTTCTTTTAATTACTACTACTACAGGCATGGAAAGTAAACTAGCTAAAAGCTATAACTAATTTTTTTTGGTTTTTCTTAAGGTTCCTCCAACACACAAGAAAAAGACTTAGAAAAGAAAATAAATAGCATGGATAATACAATGAAAAAGTATGAGCAGCGACAACTGGAATGAGTGTGTGAACATGAATGTAATGTCGGTGAGAAATACGTACTCCCTCAAGCTTAGGCTTTTGGCCTAAGTTGGTCTATGGCCACTGCTGGCCTGACGGATATCCAAAGTCGTAGTTGGGGTTGTACTGCGATACAACGGCTATTGCCTGATGAGCTGCAGCTTGGAGACGAGCCGCCTCCGTCCTCTCCTTATACTCGTTCGCCTCCTCCTTGGTTATAACATATCTCCTTTTTGCCTGAAAGTTAAAGAAAGTAGGAGCAGGAAGGGCAACATGGAAGGTGCGTTGTCTGTCAAAGATTAGTCGGTACTGGAGGAATTGTTCATTCCTCTCAATAAACTAATGGTGAACCATACCATTATAATCTAGATAAGTAGAAAGCAACTTCATATCATTTTCATGTATGGGTACACGAAGATAATTAGCCGCACGAGTAGCATAAATTCCACCAAACAAATCTCCACTTAACGTTGAGATGTAACCTTTGTGCGACAATATCCCCCAAGTTATATTGTTTATCACCTAATACCGCACTCTTGAGGACACAGAGATCTGGAACACACATGTGGCAAGCCTCATCCTTACCGTTAATGCATCTACCAATGAAGAGAGCAAAATAATGTATGGAGGGGAAATGAATGCTCCCTATAGTAGCTTGTGTGATTTCTCTAGATTCCCCCACTGTGATACTAGCAAGAAAGTCTTTATATTCATATTTGCGAGGTTCACTAATATTACCCCACTGCGGGAGCTTACAAGCATCATTAAAATCTTCTAAGTCCATAGTATATGATTTATCATAAAGATCAAATAAAACAATGTGAGAATTGCGTGAGGATGTAAATATAAATCTTCTCATAAAGGAATCAGTTAGGTAGTGGTACTGGGGGCACTTATCTAACACGAAGTCCTCAAGATCAGCATTACGCACATACGTGTCAAAGTCTTCCTTGATGCCTGCCTGGGCCATAAACTCCTCTGATGGCCATTCACAAGGCCGCACTTGAGCTTCCCTCGGTGGTTCATCGTCTGGCTCATGTATCGTGAGCCTTGGTACTATCTTCCTTGAGGAACCACCTTGGTAAATTTTCCTATGCATTTCTCTCTGTAAAATTTCTGAAATTTTTAGTGACTCAAAACAAAAGTGAACCAAACTCAACAAGATTGATAGCAACTACTCCCATAAGTGCCTAGAGGCTATATCATGCGTTAGAACTACTTGGGACCATATAAATTTGACATGCAAGCTCAAGAACAGGGTCACCTAAGCAGCAAAAAAATTCAATAAATAAAGCACTAGAACAAAAACTAATTGGACCATTGGAGGAGTCACATACAGAAGAACAATCGCCCCAAACAGTTTTGTGAATGGAGCTTTGAGCAAGGAGATCAAAAATGGCAGCAAGATGAGCTAGAACACGGGTTTGAGGTATGGGATGATTTTTCTCTGGAGGAAGATGAAGTGTGTGGGTGCTGGAATAAGTGGAGGGGGCACGTGGGGCCCTCGAGGCAGGGGGCGCGCCCTGGACCCTCGTGGCTAGGTGGTGTGGCCCCCTGGTGTGTTCTCAATGCAAAATATTCTTAAATATTCTACAAAAAAACATATTTCATTTTCGGGACATTTGAAGAACTTTTATTTTCGGGGTATTTTAATTGCAAGGATAATTCAGAAAACACACAGAAAATACTATTTTTGCTTTATTTAATCTAAATAACAGAAAGTAAAAGGAGGGTACAGAGAGTTGTGCTTTCTAACTTCATCCATCTCATGCTATCAAAAGGAATCCACTAACAAAGTTGATCAAGTCTTGTTAACAAACTCTTTCTGAATAACATGAAACCGGAGAATTTTTGAATAACACTAGGTTACCTCAACGGGGATATGCATGTCCCCAACAATAAGAATATCATATTTCTTCTTGACAGTGGGAAGAGGAACTTCAAAACCTCCAATAATAATCGCTGAAATTTTTCCAATAGAATTGATACTGTGGACTTGAGGTTGTTTCCTCGGAAAATGTATCGTATGCTCATTACCATTAACATGAAAAGTGACATTGCCTTTGTTGCAATCAATAACAGCCACTGTATTATTCAAAAAGGGTCTACCAAGGATAATCGACATACTATCGTCCTCGGGAATATCAAGAATAACAAAGTCCGTTAAAATAGTAACGTTTGCAACCACAATAGGCACATCCTCACAAATACCGACAGGAATAGCAATTGATTTATCGGCCATTTGCAAAGATATTTCAATAGGTGTCAACTTATTCAAATCAAGTCTACGATATAAAGAGAGAGGCATAACACTAACACCGGCTCCAAGATCACATAAAGCAGTTTTAACATAGTTTTTTTAATGGAACATGGTATAGTTGGTACTCCTGGATCTCCTAGTTTATTTGGTATTCCACCTTTAAAAGTATAATTGGCTAGCATGGTAGAAATTTCAACTTCAAGTATCTTTCTTTTATTTGTAACAATATATTTCATATACTTAGCATAAGGATTCGTATTAAGCATATTAGTCAAACGCATACGCAAAATGACAGGTCTAATCATTTCAGCAAAGCGCTCAAAATCCTCATCTTCCTTTTTCTTGGATGGTTTAGGAGGAAAATGCATGGGTTTCTGAACACATGGTTCTCTTTCTTTACCGTGCTTCCTAGCAATGAAGTCTCTTTTATCATATCGTTGATTCTTTGATTGTGGGTTATCAAGATCAACAGCAGGTTCAATCTCTACATCATTGTTATTCCTAGGTTGAGCATCATCATGAACATCATTATTAACATTTTCACTAGGTTCATGTTCATTACCAGATTGTGTTTCAGCATCAGAAATAGAAATATCATTGGGATTCTCAGGTGTGTCAACAACAGGTTCACTAGAAGCATGCAAAGTCCTATCATTTTTCTTTTTCTTCTTCTTAGAAGGACTAGGTGCATCGACATTAGTTCTCTGAGAACCTTGCTCAATTCTCTTAGGGTGGCCCTCAGGATACAAAGGTTCCTGAGTCATTCTACCCCCTCTAGTCATAACTCTGACAGCATTATCATTTTTCTTATTATTTAATTCATTGAGCAAATCATTTTGTGTTTTAAGTACTTGTCCTACCTAAGTTGTAACCATAGAAGCATGTTTACTAATGAGTTTAAGTTCACCTTTAACTCTAGACATATAATCACTCAAGTGTTCAATCATATAAGCATTACGTTTCAATTGTCTGCCAACATAAGCATTGAAGTTTTCTTGTTTAATAATAAAATTGTCAAAATCATCTAAGCATTGCCTGGCAGACTTATTATGAGGAATATCACCTTCATCAAATCTATAGAGAGAATTTACCTTTACTACCAGTGTTGGGTTATCAAGACCATCTATTTCTTCAATAGGTGGTAAATTCTTAACATCTTCAGCTTTAATACCTTTTCCTTTCATCGATTTCTTTGCCTCTTGCATATCCTCAGGACTGAGAAATAGAATACCCCTTTTCTTCGGAGTTGGCTTAGGAGTTTGTTCAGGAAGTGTCCAATTATTTTAATTACTCAACATATTATTTAATAGCAATTCAGCTTGATCGGTAGTTCTTTCCCTGAAAACACAACCAGCACAACTATCCAGGTGGTCTCTGGAAGCATCGGTTAGTTCATTATAAAAGATATCAAGTATTTCATTTTTCTTGAGAGGATAATCAAGCAAAGCATTAAGTAATTGGAGGAGCCTCCCCCAAGCTTGTGGGAGACTCTTGTAACATCCCAAATTTTCAATTTGGAATGTTATACATAGATCATAATTGCATTTCATGATTCTTGCTTTTTGTTCGTGGCGTTCCTCAAAATTCTAAGCAACTCAAGGACCTACCGAGAGAGTTGGGAATTTTACCGTTTTCGTATTTGAGTTCGCTCGAATACCGGTACGAGGACAGTGTGATTTTAATTATTTTTCTCTCCTAAAAATATTTCTAAATACAAAATATGAGCGGAGATAATATGACTTCTCCAAAATAACAGAAATATTGGAGGAAAAATGTTAAAATCACTTTTGGTATTTTTCTGGATTTATTTGTGGATTTATTTGCATAGGAAAAATACGCGTTTTTCAAAATTGCATTTATGTCCGGGAAAAATGTTCACTTTGTCCTAAACATTATTAGAGGACAATGAAAATTTATTTCGGGAATTTTGGAGTCCGTTTGGTATTTCTTTCGTTAGTTTTTCTGCGCCGGGACTCTTTTAGAAAAAAAAGAAATAGGAAACCGACTAGGAGTCTTACTAGCCAAGGACTCATGGGCTTTATAAGCGCCCGATCCGACCCGTCGCCTCCCCAGCCCGCAGCCGCCCCCTGCCCCAAACCCTAGCGCGCCTCGCCGCCGCCGCCGCCGCTGCTGCCGCCGCCGCCCGCGCCGCACACCGCCGCCGCCAGCACCGCCGCCCGCCGGAGCCACCGCCGCCCCGCGCCGCCAGCACCGCCGCCCGCCGGAGCCGCCGCCGCCCCGCCCGCCGGATCCCGCCGGAGCCGCCGGATCCCGCCGCCGCTGCCGAGGTATACGCCGCCGCCGCCATCGGTTTTTTTTAAAGAACCGATCGGTTTTTTTAGGAAAACCCTAGATCTGTTTTTTTTAGAATAGATCGGTTCGGTTTTTGTCGGTTTAGTTATTTAGCGGACGTTCGTCTGTACGTTCCTTTTAACGAATGGTTTTCGTTAGTTAACCGCAGACAGCGAACGTTCGTTCGTTAGCCTGTTCGTCGTTTTTCTTTTTTTCGGGGTATTTACCCGTGGTTATTCCGATCGCGATTTCTGCCCTGATCTTGTTTTGTGTTTTTCTTTTTGCTCGAGAGTCGGAATCAGGTGATTCAAAATCCCAGATCTTCGTCTCGATGCCCTCTTTACGTTTAATCAACTTGAACAAAGTTTTGTCTACTGTAAAAGTTGACTTTAGGCCAACTAGTAAACCGGAGCTCGTTTCTTTTGCAGTTTGAGTTTCGTTGCTTCTTTCGAGTTGATTCTTTTTGCAAACCGGAGTTCTTAAGTTGAACTTTCTGGTTAGATCTCTTATTTGAGTTTTACCCGTGCATTAGTTAAGTACCTATTGTATGCTTGTTTGATTGCGATAGAGTACCCGGAGTGCGCCGCTTGCTACTTTGAGTATCTAGGTTTTGCGGATCATCAGCAAGGCAAGTAACACTTTGATCATGCTTTCCAATTACCCTGTTTTCATTGCATTAGACAAACCCTCACACATTGCATGAGTAGGATCAATTAACTTGTGGGATTGGGAAGTAGTTTGAGGTAGCACCTATTACCTGCATTGCATTCAAACCCTTGGGAGTTACTTCTACGTTTGCTGTTAGGACATGCTATGCTCGTAGACGTGGTTTGGGTTTGAGTGAAATCCATGACAGATGTGAGTTGTTAATTAATGGTTCAACTTAAGGTGGCAACATTAATACACATCTGGGTGGACTGAGGCATCTGGGTATTCTAGTGATTGCCTATTTTTCTTTTGGACCGCCACCCAGGCTCAAAGGGATCATGAGATTTTTCATTCTAGAAACTTCCGTGTGTAGACACATGCCAATATGGGCTCTGGCATAGTTGAGTAAGTTGTGGGAAACCTTTCCATGATGGGCTAGCAGATGTAGTGGGTTTTTGTAGGTGTACCGGCCTATCTATCTGGTTAAGGGGGCCTCTTCGGAAAGACTGTGTCTCGGTCATCCGTTTCTCAAACACCATGCAGTGCGAGAAACCAAACGGAGGCGATCGAGTCTTGTGGGGAAAAGTGCACAAACCTCTGCAGAGTGTACAAACTGATCATGATTAGCCGTGTCCCCGGTTATGGACGTCTTGAGTATCTAGTACTTAGATTATCATGTGAATCTCATCATGTTACTCTAATTTAATTTTGTTGGGTTTAATGATTATTTTAATTGGGGTTGAGAGGATGTCTATCTTCTCAACGATGTTTCAACTACCATGATAGTTAATTAAAATGCATTCCTTTGAAGTAGGGAAAAATTGGCTTTACGCAAAAACTTAACCATAGAGCTTTCCACCAGCCATATTGCATATAGTATAGCTTTACTTCTATTGCATTCTCTTGTGTTACCTTGCCAGCATATTCCATGTGCTGACCCGTTTTCGGGCTGCAACGTTTCATGTTGCAGACTTTTCAGACGACGAGTAAGATGCCCTTTTAGGTCGTGGTTCTATACTCAGTGATGCCGCTGGAGTTGATGGACTCACTTATCTTCCAAGCCTTCCGCTGTTATCGTGTTAGATGGCCTTCAGCCATATTATTTGTAATAAATTCATCGTTGGACTATCGATGTAATAAGTGTGTGATTGCTACTCTTTTATAAATCCTTCAAGTACTGTGCGTGTCAGCATTACTGATCCAGGGATGACACTGATGCACAGAGATCAGACTGTTTGAGGTCTGGTCGCTACAAGATGGTATCAGAGCACACGCTGACTGTAGGACACGACCACTAAGACAAACCCTAGAGCACTATTCACTCTTCTCTTTCTGACTCCTCACCTTTTCTACTCTTTAGGATGGTGGGAGCAAAGCACAAATTCATGCAACCGGATGAAGAAACACCCTTTGGACGACACCTGAAGGAAGTCACCAGATATCTAAACATTGGATTACCAAGTTTCACCGGAACCTACAATGCCACTTTACCAAAGGAGGAGCGTTGGTTGATTCAAGCCCAAGTTCCAGGAAGGACGTTCGCACCCGTCACCTCACTCATAGCATTTTCCTTTAATGCACCCACATGGAGCCTAGGAAGGAGCATGGCAGCCCACATTGCTATGGGAAGGATTGGAGAAGTCTACAAGCAGGAGATAAAGGACACTATCTACCAGATTTGTGGACGCCGAGATGAGAATTGGGATATGATCAGCACCCGGAAGGGTATATTCATTGCAGCATTCATCCAGGAGTTGAACCACCACATTCATCGCCAGGAGCACCAGATGTGTGCAGGGATGATAGACCTGAAGAAAGCCCTAAATAGGAATTTGGAGCTAGAAGAAGAACTCATGTCTACACGCGACGGATATGAGGAGGAGATGAAGATACTTGTGGAGAAGAATGATGATTTGACCCGGAAGTTAGGGATACTCATGGGAGAAGAAGACGAGGAAGAAGAACCCAAGGAGATTCCACCGGAAGACTATATCATCATAGATGACACGGATTCGGAAGCTGAGGATAGCAAGGATGAAGACTATGAAGATGAAGCTGGAGCAGATATTATGGAATCCTCTGCCGACCAGTATTTCTAGATGACCACCCTGTGACTAGTAGTTTACCACCAAATATTAGATTTATAACACCTTTGTAACGATCGTTAGTTAGTAAGACCTTGTTTGAAATTGATTGGTGTGATATCATTGTGTGTTTGTCTCATGTGCATATGGGTAGTGATTTTCCCTTAGACCTCTTTTCTATTCTAATCTCTTCCCTCTACACCCATCAGATGCCTCCAAGACGTGAATTCGAGTTCCCCCCTGAGCTCACTCAGTTGATCCAGCAGCAGAACACCCTGATGCAACTTCTTGTCCAGAACACTCAGAACAACCAGAACAACAACAAGAACCCTCCACCACCACCACCCGTGGACAACCTGGCCCGTTTCTTAAGGTTGCAACCACCCGTGTTTGCTAGCAGCATCGAACCAATTGTGGCTGATGACTGGCTACGCAAGATTGGAAGGGATTTGACCACCGCCAATTGCTCGGATGCTGAGAAGGTGCGATTTGCCGCACACAAGTTATCTGGACCAGCTGCAGCATGGTGGGAGAATTACACAGCCACTTACCCCGTAGCCAATCTGACTTGGGATCAGTTTCAACAAGCTTTTCGTACTGCCCATGTCTCAACCGGAGCCATGAGTATGAAGAAGCAGGAGTTTCGCAATTTGCGCCAAGGGAATCGTACTGTAGCCCAGTATGTGGATGAGTTTAGTACCCTGTCTCTTTATTCCCCAGATGATGTGGCCACAGATGCCAAGAAGCAAGAGAGATTCATGGAAGGGCTAAATGATGAGATGAGTGTACAGTTGATGGTGGCAACTTTCAATAACTACCAGGAGTTGGTTGACCGCGCCCTAATGATTGAAAGGAAGCACCAGCAGATTGAGAGTCGCAAGAGGAAGTATGGGCAAGGAAAGTATAATTCTAGAGCTCAGCAGAAGCCCCGCTTTACCCCTAAAGCGGTAGGACAGTTTCAGCATACCCATGGAGGAAGTAGCTCACACAATCACAATGGCACCAAGAATGGGAATGGAAAGGGGAATGGAGCCAATGGAAACCAGAACCGCCCTACACCGTCCACACCCACCAAGAGGGATTTTAGCCATGTCACTTGTTACAAGTGTGGAAAGACTGGACATTATGCCAATGAATGCCCAGAAGTTAAGAATGGGAACGGCAATGGAAGCGCCAGGAAGAAGCCCATCCCATTCACTAAAGGACAAGTGAACCACGTGACCGTGGAGGAGGTAGAAGAGCAACCAGATGCTGTTGTCGGTAAGTTTTTGGTTAAGACATTTACCGCAATAGTTCTTTTCGATACTGGTGCATCGCATTCATACATTTCAAGGGGATTCGTAAATAGACGTAGGATGTCCACCCGAGTTCTTAAGACCCCCATGTTAGTAAGTTCGCATGGAGCAGATTATATGGCACACCAAGGATGTTTTCAGACGACATTGATCATAGGACGCCACACATTCCCCTCTGACCTAATAGTTCTGGAGTCACAAGGATTGGATGTGATATTAGGTATGGATTGTCTATCGAAGTATGGAGGTAACATATAATCTGCCAGTAAATCTATTTTGCTCACCACCCCGGAGGGAAAAAGGATTAAGTATGTATCTAGGCATTCTCCTATAAGGACTCAAGTGCATTCCCTCACAGGAGTTGTTCAGGAGGAAGTGCCAGTAGTGAAGGATTATCCGGATGTGTTTCCAGAGGAGTTACCTGGCATGCCACCGGATAGAGATATAGAGTTTTTGATTGAACTTTTGCCAGGCACCGGGCCAATTTCTAAGAGACCATATAGGATGCCCGCAAAGGATTTGGAGGAGATTAAGAAGCAGATTAAGGAGTTACTGGATAAAGGATTCATATGCCCATGCTCTTCACCTTGGGGTTCGCCAGTACTTCTAGTGGAGAAGAAGGATGGATCCTTAAGAATGGTTGTTGATTACCGAGGACTGAATGAAGTAACAATCAAGAATAAGTACCCATTACCAATGATCAATGATCTATTCGATAGATTGCAAGGAGCTAAGGTATGTTCCAAGATCGATCTACGATCAGGGTACCATCAATTGAAGATCCGAGAACAAGATATACCTAAGACGGCCTTTACCACTAGGTATCGGTTGTACGAGTATACAGTTATGTCGTTTGGTCTGACAAACACACCGGCATACTTTATGAACCTGATAGACAAAGTGTTTATGGAGTATTTGGATAAGTTCGTCGTAGTGTTCATGGATGATATATTGATCTTCTCGAAGGATGAAGAGGAGCATGCAGAGCATTTGCGTTTGTTATTGGAGAAGCTCAGAGAATATTAGCTATATGCCAAGTTTAGAAAATGTGAGTTTTGGTTGAAGGAAGTCGGATTCCTCGGACATGTTATATCCGGAGAAGGAATAGCAGTAGATCCCGCTAAGGTGGACACTGTGACCCATTGGGAAGCACCAACAACAGTTGGAGAGATCCGGAGTTTTCTTGGACTTGCAGGATACTACTGGAGATTCATCGAGAATTTCTCGAAGATTGCAAAGCCAATGACAGAGTTGTTGAAGAAGGACACCAAGTTCAGTTGGACGGAAGAATGTGAGGCCAGTTTTCAGAAATTGAAGAAAAGGTTGGTCTCATCCCCTGTGTTGATTCTGCCAGATCAACATAAGGATTATGAGGTGTATTGCGACGCTTCACGTCGAGGACTTGGAGCAGTACTTATGCAGGAAGGAAGAGTTGTTTCGTATGCCTCACGACAACTGAAACCTCATGAGATGAACTATGCCACCCACGATTTGGAGTTAGCAGCCGTAGTGCATGCACTGAAGATGTGGAGACATTTTCTCATTGGAAACCATTGTGAAGTATATACGGATCACAAGAGTTTGAAGTATATATTCACTCAGAAGGAGCTGAATCTTAGGCAAAGGAGATGGCTAGAACTCATTAAGGATTATGACATGAGATTGCATTATCATCTCGGAAAGGCTAACGTAGTAGCCGATGCGCTAAGCCGTAAGAGCCATGTCAATACCCTAATGATGGAGGAGCTTCCAAAGGAGTTAGCCGAGGACCTAAGAGAACTACGTTTGGAGATAGTTCCGAGAGGCTATATAGCAACATTAGAAATCCAGTCTACCCTGATGGATAAAATCAGAGAAGCTCAGAAAGCTGACAAAGATATTGTCGCTATAAAGGAGAGGATGAACGAAGGAAAAGCTAAAGGATTTCGTGAGGATGAACACGACACCCTATGGTATGAGGATCGAATCTATGTGCCTAATGACCCGGAGATCAGGAAGTTGATTTTACAGGAGGCCCATGATTCACCATACTCGATTCACCCAGGAAATACTAAGATGTATTTGGATTTGAAGGATATTTTCTGGTGGACTGGTATGAAGAAGGATATCGTGGAGTATGTAGCAGTTTGTGATGTATGCCAAAGAGTGAAGGCAGAACATCAGAAGCCAGGAGGATTGTTACAACCTATGCCAATACCCAAATGGAAGTGGGAGAAGCTTGGCATGGATTTTATCACCGGATTGCCCAGGACCAAAGCAGGATATGATTCAATCTGGGTAGTAGTAGACCGGTTGACGAAGGTAGCCCACTTTATCCCTGTGAAAACCACTTATACCAGTGCAAAGTTGGCTAAGATATACATGACCAGAATTGTATGTCTGCATGGAATTCCGAGGAGTATTGTATCAGATAGAGGAACCCAGTTTACCTCAAAGTTCTGGAATTAGTTACATGAAACTTTGGGTACCAGGCTAGAGTTTAGCACAGCGTTTCACCCGCAGACAGATGGACAGACGGAGAGAGTCAATCAGATTCTGGAGGATATGTTATGAGCCCGTGCATTAGATTATGGATCTAGTTGGGATGACAACTTGCCCTATGCGGAGTTCTCATACAGCAACAGTTACCAAGCCAGTTTGAAGATGGCACCGTTCGAAGCATTGTATGGAAGGAGATGCCGTACACCGTTGTCGTGGGATGAAGTTGGAGATCGACAGTTGTTTGGACCAGACTTAATCAAAGAGTCTGAGGAGAAAGTGAAGTTAATCCGAGATAGACTGAAGGTAGCTCAGTCCAGGCAGAAGAGTTATGCAGACTCGAAGCGCAAGGAGATAGCCTATGAGATCGGAGACAGAGCATACTTAAGAGTATCGCCTCTGCGAGGAGTTAAACGTTTCAGAGTTAAAGGGAAGTTAGCCCTGAGATTTGTAGGACCTTACCGTGTTTTGGAACGCATGGGAGAGGTTGCCTATAAGTTGGAATTGCCCAAAGGATTGTCAGGAGTGCACGACGTGTTTCACGTTTCGCAGCTTAAGAAGTGTCACGCGGAGATGGCCGATATACCGCTTAGAGACACAGTGCCCCTAGAAGCCATTCAGTTGGACAGTGATCTGACCTACGAGGAGAAGCCTGTTAAGATTCTCGAATTTTCGAGCAGAGTTACCCGCAGTAAGGTTATCAAGTTTTGCAAAGTTCAGTGGAGTCACCACACCGAGGAAGAAGCCACCTCGGAACGAGAAGATGATCTACGCAAGGACCACCCACACCTGTTCACTAGCCAAGTCGAATCTCGAGGGCGAGATTCATTCTAAGGGGGATAGGTTTGTAACATCCCAAATTTTCAATTTGGAATGTTATACATAGATCATATTTGCATTTCATGATTCTTGCTTTTAGTTCGTGGCGTTCCTCGAAATTCTAAACAACTCAAGGACCTACGAAGAGAGTTGGGAATTTTACCGTTTTCGTATTTGAGTTCGCTCGAATACCGGTACGAGGACAGTGTGATTCTAATTATTTTTCTCTCCTAAAAATATTTCTAAATACAAAATATGAGCGGAGATAATATGACTTCTCCAAAATAACAGAAATATTGGAGGAAAAATGTTAAAATCACTTTTGGTATTTTTCTGGATTTATTTGCGTAGGAAAAATACGCGTTTTTCAAAATTGCATTTAGTTCCGAGAAAAATGTTCACTTTGTCCTAAACATTATTAGAGGACGGTGAAAATATATTTCGGGAATTTTGGAGTCCGTTTGGTATTTCTTTCGTTAGTTTTTCTGCGTCGGGACTCTTTTAGAAAAAAATAATAATAGGAAACCGACTAGGAGTCTTACTAGCCCAGGACTCCTGGGCTTTATAAGCGCCCGATCCGGCCCGTCGCCTCCCCAGCCCGCAGCCGCCCCCTGCCCCAAACCCTAGCGCGCCTCGCCTTCGCCGCTGCTGCCGCCGCCCGCGCCGCCCACCGCCGCCCGCCGGAGCCACCACCGCCCGTCGGAGCCGCCGCCGCCCCGCCCGCCGGATCTCGCCGGAGCCGCCGGATCCCGCCACCGTCGCCGAGGTATACGCCGCCGCCGCCATCGTTTTTTTTAAAGAACCGATCGTTTTTTTAGGAAAATCCTAGATCTATTTTTTTTAAATAGATCGGTTCGGTTTTCGTCGGTTTAGTTATTTAGCGGACGTTCGTCCGTACGTTCGTTTTAATGAACGGTTTTCGTTAGTTAACCGCAGACAGCGAACATTCGTTCGTTAGCCTGTTCGTCATTTTTCTTTTTTTTCGGGGTATTTATCCGGGGTTATTCCGATCGCGATTTGTGCCCTGATCTTGTTTTGCGTTTATCTTTTGCTCGAGAGTCGGAATCAGGTGATTCAAAATCCCAGATCTTCGTCTCGATGCCCTCTTTACGTTTAATCAACTTGAACAAAGTTTTGGCTACTGTAAAAGTTGACTTTAGGCCAACTAGTAAACCGGAGCTCGTTTCTTTTGCAGTTTGAGTTTCGTTGCTTCTTTCGAGTTGATTATTTTTGCAAACCGGAGTTCTTAAGTTGAACTTTCTTGTTAGATCTCTTATTTGAGTTTTACCCATGCATTAGTTAAGTACTTATTGTATGCTTGTTTGATTGCGATAGAGTACCCGGAGTGCGCCGCTTGCTACTTTGAGTCTCTAGTTTTTGCGGATCATCAGCAAGGCAAGTAACACTTTGATCATGCTTTCCAATTACCCAGTTTTCATTGCATTAGTCAAACCCTCACACATTGCATGAGTAGGATCAATTACCTTGTGGGATTGGGAAGTAGTTTGAGGTAGCACCTATTACCTGCATTGCATTCAAACCCTTGGGAGTTACTTATACGTTTGCTGTTAGGACATGCTATGCTCGTAGACGTGGTTTGGGTTTGAGTGAAATCCATGACAGACGTGAGTTGTTAATTAATGGTTCAACTTAAGGTGGCAACATTAATACACATCTGGGTGGATTGAGGCATCTGGGTATTCCAGTGATTGCCTGTTTTTCTTTTAGACCGCCACCCAGGCTCAAAGGGATCATGAGATTTTTCATACTAGAAACTTCCGTGTGCAGCCACATGCCAATATGGGCTCTGGCATAGTTGAGTAAGTTGTGGGAAATCTTTCCATGATGGGCTAGCAGATGTAGTGGGTTTTTGTAGGTGTACCGGCCTATCTATCTGGTTAAGGGGACCTCTTCGGAAAGACTGTGTCTCGGTCATCCGTTTCTCAAAAACCATACAGTACGAGAAACCAAACGGAGGCGATCGAGTCTTGTGGGGAAAAGTGCACAAACCTCTGCAGAGTGTACAAACTGATCATGATTAGCCGTGTCCCCGGTTATGGACGTCTTGAGTATCTAGTACTTGGATTATCATGTGAATCTCATCATGTTACTCTAATTTAATTTTGTTGGGTTTAATGATTATTTTAATTGGGGTTGAGAGGATGCCTATCTTCTCAACGATGTTTCAACTACCATGATAGTTAATTAAAATGCATTCCTTTGAAGTAGGGAAAAATTGGCTTTACGCAAAAACTTAACCATAGAGCTTTCCACCAGCCATATTGCATATAGTATAGCTTTACTTCTATTGCATTCTCTTGTGTTACCTTGCCAGCATATTCCATGTGCTGACCCGTTTTCGGGCTGCAACGTTTCATGTTGCAGACTTTTCAGACGACGAGTAAGATGCCCTTTGTACCTTTGTCACACCCTGCATTTTGTAACATGTTATTTGTACCTTTGAAGCATGAAAATTTGGACCAGCAAAAAAATTTAGCATCATTTGGCTTTTATTTGAAATTGAGTTTTCTTCATGTGCTTTTTCTTGTGCTCATTAAAGTCAACTATGACCTCTTGTAGAATTCATCTCCATACCCAAAACTTCTGCCCAATGATCATGCCAAGTGTTATATAACAGTATAGTATTTTCTTACAAAATTAATTTGGCCAAAAGGTATTTTATAAATTTAGTTTTCCAAAAACCCCTGAATTGAGATTTGCACTGCAAGTACTTGATTTAGGGTGAGAAAATTATTTCAAAAGGTTTATTTGAGACCTAGTAGTCATAGGACTTCCAGAAACCACAAAGGTATAATTTTAAAAATTATTTTCCTATTTTATTTAAAAGCTTTTTCTTAAGGCCAGAAATGGTCTTTAATAGGGGAAAATTATTTAACTATTTCAAAAATATTTGCCAAAATTCAGGGAGACTCAGAGGACATATATTGTCCATATATTAGAGTTTAAACACTTGGTCATGTTCAAAATAATGGGCTAAACCCTCTAAAACCCTTTCTGGATATTTCAAGCTTTTGAAATATTTACAAAGGAAACTTTCTCCAAACAATTCCAGGGAAATTTTATCATGTCATATATGACATATTTGATGATCTTGCCAAGTCCCATGCCTTGGGAAGCAAGAAAACATCCTCAAACCCCTTCATAATCATTATGTCCATATTTGAAGTTTGAGCAACTTTACATTGCCAAACTTGTCCAACTGCTCTCAAATTTGGTGCACATGCTAGGATGGCATAATCAGGCATCTAGACCAAATGGCACAAGATTTGGAATAGAGCAACTTGATCAGATCACCTCAAAACCCTTTCTGTTCAAACGCAAATTTGAACAACTTTACATTACCAACTTTTTATCTGGAGCTTCAAACTTTGTGGGCATGATCAATACCCCAAATGAGGATGCTACACCAAGTGGTGCATCAAGGGGAGATGATTAGCTTGACTCAATCAAGATGAAGCTGTTTCTGTTGATTTCTAGGGTTCACCAAAGTTACATTGGCTAGTTTCTTCAAATGAGCCCAAATTTGGTGATGCACCCTATTTTCTCATGTCTTACAATCCTGTTAAGTGCCATGTCAAGTGGAGGTCATTTGCTTGACCAAACACTGATCAAACACCTTCTGGCTTTTTACTAAAACCTCCATCTTGATCACTTTTACTCTTCTACATGGCCTCAACTTTTTACCACGTGATCATTCAGTTACTGGCTACCCCCAGTAACTTCCCCAGCACCCCAGCTCCATGATTGAGGGGTAAGAACCCAAGTTTACCTTGTTGGACAGCAAGTTTTCACCAAGTCACCAGCATCCTCCATCTCTCTCAGAATCTCCAGGGCATCCAAGGCCGCAGGCCATTTCTTTACTCCTCCCCTGACCTTCTAGACACTCTTGGGCACGTTGGTTTTGACCGGAGCGGCGAAGGCACGGTGGTGCCAGCCATACGCGCGCTCTGGAGCACGCAACAGTGCGGACACGCACTGTAGCTCCAGCCAATCAGCCACCCCCGACAGCCTCGGGCCACTCCCTAGCGCCAGTCGATGGTCCTCGACGTCCGCGACCGCCCCGGCGCTGTCCCCCCTCCTCCTGCGCCCTCCAGTGATCATCGTCGCACGCGCACCGGCCGCCCGCAACGGCCACTCTTCTGCCTCGCACGCGCGCGCGCTCCAGAAGCTCCCCCGCTCCTCCTCTCACCTCTACTGGACGTGGAGCTCGTCCAGCAACTCCGTGGACTCATTCCCCTCGCTCCCTGTGCGCTGTAGCTTCGAACCGGAGCTCGCCGGCGCACTGGACCACGGGCCTCCGTCGACCCCCTATAAATAGGACCCC
>LR738711.1:299532914-299567267 GCA_902687465.1 Secale cereale
ACCACACCTCACTGAGCCCCCCAACACCACCAGTTCCTCCCCAGGAAGTCCCAGTACTCGGGATCGACCGGAGCTCCGCCGCGTCGGGCCGCCGGTGATCTCGCAGTACGGGCCTCCCCTGCCCTTCCTCTTGCCCGATTCGGAACCCCCTCACCTCACTGATCGTTTCCCCTCTGTTTCCCCCTCCTGTTGCAGTCAGAAACGACCGGGGCAACGACCTCCCGACGAGCCTCCGCCGTCCCACCTCGCCGCCGGCGATCCTGACCTCCCCGGCATACCAAACCACCACCCCTACAACCGCCACTCGACGCTGGACCCAACCCTGCCCTCCGTTGCCATCGCTGTGGCCGGAAACCTCGCCGGTGAGCTCGCCGTCGCCGTGGCCGCAAGGTTGGAGATGACAGGCGGGCCCCGCCTATCATCCCCACACCTCTCTCCCCCTCCTCTCTGCCACTGACCGCCGGGCCCCGCCCGTCAGGTTCAAAAACCTGACGTGCGCGCGCAAGCACCCATGCGGCTGGGCTAGTCAGCCCTGGGCCATGCACTGTGGCCTTCTCTGGCCCAATTGCACAGGGCACTTTTCCTTTTTCTTTTCTGTAATTGTTTTAAACATTTCTACAGAAAAGAATAATGGTCCAAATAAAATAATTCCAACTCCTAAAATCTTGTAATATTCCAACCTATTTAATGGTACCACTTTCACTCACATCTATGAAACTTTTCTGTTCTGTTCAAATTTAAATTCAAATTTGAGCAGTAAAACTCCTGTTCAAAAATCAATAGATTCCATACTGTAACTCCAAAACTCCAACTAAGATTTTTCCCCATCTTAGAAATTCCTCTAGTATTTAACAAAAATAAGTTGACATTTTTCTGAGCAATATGATTTTTCTGTTTTATTTGTGGACTTATTTCTCCGTTGTTATTATGCGACGTATAGATCCCGTATTTGACGAAGTTGTTGTGGAAGGAGAAGGAGAAGGATTTGAAGACTTTGAAGACCAAGCCAATCCAGGCAAGCAGCCCTTTGACCATGATACACTTGTTCTTCGGAACCCGTTTGTTTCCGATGCATGATGTTAGGGTTACGATAGTGACCTAGTTGGTTCCACCATATGATGCATGCCTTGATCTTGATCTTGCTATGTGCTAGATGACATGCATATGGTTAGTAGTAATGAATAGTGATGCATGTGTGACATGAACCTTCGTGGTTGAAGTCCTTGCATAAAACCCCGTCGGGTGCCACTCATGCCCGAGGGAGATGATGAGTTGGGTGACCACTTGATGACGAAGTGGTGTACCGAGGCAAGTGTGTGTGTTTTTCAAACGGATTGGTTTAAGTTGCGACCGTTATTCCAACCAAACATGTGCAACCACACTACCCCTTATGGGACGGGGCTTTATTGATTACTTAGGTCGATACTAGCATGGTGCCCGCATTACTAGTGACGGGAAGACTTGAGGTCTTTCCCGGGACGGGGTCGTGCTTGGATAGACGACCATGACTGTTTTCACAGGGCACCGGACACACCGTTGGTCCCTTCGGGTACGCGTGACATTGAAATTAGGGCAAGTCCCGTGATCTATTGTTTGTACCCGAGGGCCGTGTACCAACGAGTGGAATCTATGTTAGTGTCGTCTAAGGAAAGGTAATGACCGGGTGCTTACCCCGGGTACTTGAGGTACCGCGGGTCGTGGATGACACGGAAGTTCCACGGATCTTGTGGGTAAAGTGTGAAACCTCTACAGAGTGTCAAACTATTCGAATAGCCGTGTCCACGGTCATGGACAGTTGGGTAACCGCTCTTGGGCTACGTCCAATGTTTGTGAAACCATGCGTGTATATGTGAGTCAAGGTGGTGACTTGACTCGATGAGTTGAATCATATTCATGTTGATATCAGTAACCTGTCTTCGAGGTTACGCGAGGTTATTGATGCATAAACTTGATAGTAGAATATTTATTCTAGCCCTTTGCTAGATTGTTCATTATCGTTCAATTGCATTGTTACTTTGGACCACATCATGGGTTGCTTGCGAGTACATTCAAAGTACTCATTGGCTTGCCACTGGTTATTTAATTGGCCAGGCATGGAAGAACAGGATTATGAGGAAGAGTTCTTTGGAGACGAACATGCGAACTAGGACGCTATCCCAGTCAGAATGCCTGTAGGGTTAAGGCAGATGGCATGGGTTCTACCCGTTATCGAAGCCTTCCGCTATTTGAGTTATTTGCTATTCAGCCCGTGAGGCTCTATCTATGTAAGACTTGGCCATAATGGCCTTAATTCGTGTAAGACTATTTGTATGGATGTAAGACTCTTGTTATTCAGCTTCTGTGTGTTCAGTGAGCATTGATCTCTGGGATCACTGTACACGTGCATTCGGTGATCTCGACTTCTAAGTCGGGGTCCCCACAGAGCTGGTATCAGAGCCATCCTGACTGTAGGAAGCCTTAGTTAGCATGGGCGTTAGTTAGATGAGACCCCTTTTCAAAAACCTTCTGAACCTCTCTACTTTTCTAAAACTGAGATTTCATCAGCTTGTTAACCCCTCCTATTCCACCTTTGTAGATGGCCGCTGTACCCGAAGAGCACCTGACCATTGGGTTTCCCTTACTTCTCGAGGATAGCCTCCAGGAGTGTCAGTTCCACCGAGCACCCATCCTCACCTACCTTGAGCATTGGGTGAGTGATACTGAGGTGGAGTACCATGTGGAAGTGATCGTGAAGGCAAACGATCCTCCCACAAGTTGGTTCTTCGAGGGACCCCAGATGGCAACACTACCTCTCGCTGTCGAGGCTGCTGCACTCAAGGCACTAACCCGTCTCCACGAGCTTCTTCCGGAGATGGCAGCCAAGATGACAACTCGCTTCTTACCTTACCAGAAGGAAGGTGAAGAAGAAAGCAGCGCACTAGCCCCTCCACTGAAGGAAGGACTCTCGCTTCGGTTCCAGACCTACTTCAGTCTATGTGCCGACAGCTTGGCACAAGACTTGGCCTCGGAATCAATGAAGCTTCGAGAAGAACTTCACAAGACCAAGGCACTTCTTCGTCGAGCTCAAGAGAAGGCAAATAGGATCAAGAAGGAAGGAGCACCTTCTGGACAATCCGCTATCGCATATCGAGGCGGAAGGCCCTCCGAGGATGTATCTTCCAAGAATGAAGAACCTCCTCGGCGACGCCGGATGACGGCAAGGGAATATCGCAAGCTTTTCCCTGCACCACCGACAAAGCACCGTCGTATCCAACTCCTCCACTCCCCCACACCCTCAAGTTAAAATGGGGCCCAGACAGATGAAGACAAGGAGGAAGACCCAGAAGAGCCGGAATACGCGACCGAGCATTCCGCCGCTTAGGCATTATTCGCTACTCGGATATGCCAGTTGTAACCTCTATGGTAGGATAGGTCGTGTAACCCCTATGCGAAGTCGAGTCCTTGTATGGTTCATATGAAACCATCTAGTGTTTGCTTTTGTTGTGTCTGGATGTATGTCGTATTCTTCCTTCGGGAATGTGTAAACGACTACATCACCCATTTGGATTTTAATGAATGTGTTTTGGCCTTACGGCCCTTGCATGATTTGATTTAGTGTCACACCCACCCCCTTACTAGGCACCCATCTATCTTGCTTTCCCTCTTCCGAGTCATGAGACCTTTTACCGCTCCAACAGGATGCCTATTGTAACTCGTACTGGTACCTCTACCCAGCAGCCCGAAGCCGGAGCATCCGCTCAGTCTGAGGCAGGCCATGACCAAACCGACGACCAAGCTCCACCACCACCTCCTCCAAGCATGGACATGGCTCAGCTTCTCCAAGCTTTCCGAGAGGAACGCCAAGCCAACACTGCAGCTCTCCAGCTGATTGCTCAAGCTGTCACCAACAACCGCCAGCTGGTGGGGAATGGCAATGGACGTTCCACGTTGGCAGAGTTCAAGAAGCATGCACCGCCAACTTTCATCGAGACTGTTGAACCCCTGGATGCAGACGACTGGGTCCGTTCCATTGAGGAGATACTGGAACTAGTCGGATGCACTGAAGACCGCGAGAAGGTGGCTTATGCAGCCCACTGCCTCGGGGGGACTGTTAGAGCTTGGTGGGATGGATTCAAGGTCATGCATGCTGAACAAGACATCACTTGGGTTAACTTCAAGGCAGAATTCTGCAAGGCCCACATTCCTTCCGGAATCATGGCTATCAAAAAGCGTGAGTTCCGAGCCCTGAAGCAAGGAAGTGGCACTGTCAAGGAGTACATGCAGAAGTTCAGTGTTCTGTCAAGGTATGCCCCTGAGGATGTCAGCACTGATGCTGCAAAAAGGGAGCGCTTCATGGAAGGCCTCAATCAGACTCTGCAATACTAGCTTGTCGTGTGCGACTGCCCATCCTTCCCTGACCTGGTGAACAAGGCACTTATGCTTGAAGACAAGCGGCGTGCTTTGGAAGACACTCGCAAGCGCAAGTTGGTCAGTAAGGGAAGTTCCAGCAACTAGAAGCCTCGTCCGTGGCAGTCAGCCCCGGCCAAGCCAACCTATCAGCAGCCAAGAGCTCCTGCACCTCATGCCAACCCTCAGCCTCAGCAGTATGCCAACCCTAGGCCAGCTTTCAACCCCAATACCAGTGGTGGCAACAAGATCAATCCAAACCAAGTCACTTGCTTTGGATGTGGTCAGTCCGGACACATCTCAAGGGTGTGCCCCAACAAGAAGCCTGATGCCCCGCGCCCCAATGCGCAGAACCAGGGACAAGGCCGCGGGATGCCACCAAGGAACCCAGCTCCTCGCAATCCACCTAACCATGGGAAGGGGCGTGTGAATCACGTCACTGCTGAAGAAGCCTAGGAAGACCCGGACGTCGTGTTGGGTACGTTCCTTGTCAACTCAGCACCTGCAACTGTCTTGTTTGATTCTGGAGCAACGCATTCATTTGTCACTCAAAGAATTGCATTAAAAAGTGGCATGACCCCTACACCCCTGAATAACCCTATGGTGGTACAAACCCCCGGAGCCGAGATGAGAGCCAAGATAGACTGTAAACGAGTCGGTATTACCATTAACGGTGTAGACTTCCTAGCAGACCTTATCATCCTAAGATCGCAAGGCTTGGATGTGATCTTAGGGATGGATTGGCTCAGTAAGCACCAAGGCTTGTTAGACTGTGCCAATCGGACAGTCACTGTGACCAATGACCAAGGAGTCGAAGTCAAGTTTGCTTCCAACTCCTCTTCCGCTCAAGCCGCTAAAGTCAACTGTCTGTCTGAAGTTGGGCTAGATCAAGTACCGGTGGTATGTGAGTATCCTGATGTCTTTCCGGATGAACTACCGGGAATGCCCCCTGACCGTGACATTGAGTTCATCATCGAGCTCGTGCCCGGAGAAGGACCCATCTATAAGAAGCCTTATAGAATGGAGACGGAAGAATTAGCCGAGTTGAAGAAGCAGCTGGAAGAGCAGCTAAGGAAGGGATTTATCCGCCCAAGTGCCTCCCCTTGGGGATCTCCCGTTCTGTTTGTGGCAAAGAGGGACGGTACCATCCGCTTATGCATTGACTATCATTCCCTCAATGAAGTTACAATCAAGAACAAATATCCACTTCCCAAGATCGAAGATCTGTTTGATCAGCTCAGCGGAGCCAAGGTGTTCTCCAAGATCGACCTCAGATCTGGGTACTACTAGCTGAAGATCAGACCCCAAGATATTCCGAAGACGGCATTCGTAACCAGATATGGCCTGTACGAGTGCACGGTCATGTCCTTTGGGTTAACCAATGCCCCAGCCTACTTCATGTATCTCATGAATAAAGTCTTCATGGAATATTTGGACAAGTTCGTTGTCGTCTTCATTGATGACATTCTTGTGTTCTCGAAGTCAGAGGAAGAGCACGAGCAGCATCTGAGGATGGTCCTAGACAAGCTTCGTGAGCACCAACTGTATGCCAAATTCAGCAAGTGTGAGTTCTGGCTGCATAAAGTTGGATTCTTAGGTCATGTCTTGACCGAGGAAGGATTATCTGTTGATCCTGCAAAGATCGAAGCTGTGACCCAATGGCAATCTCCAACGACCGTCAAGGAAGTTAGAAGCTTCCTCGGACTAGCGGGCTATTACCGCAAGTTCGTGGAAGGATTCTCTAGCATTGCACGACCAATGACTCAGCTCCTCAAGAAGGACAAGAAGTTCGAGTGGACGCCAAAATGCGAAGAAAGCTTCCAAGAGCTCAAGAAGATATTGACCACCGCCCCAGTTCTGGCAACACCTGATATTCACAAGGAGTTCGTGATATATTGTGATGCCTCTCGAACCGGATTGGGAAGCGTTCTGATGCAAGAAGGCCGCGTCATAGCATACCTCTCCAGGCAGCTACGACCCCATGAGGAGAACTACGCTACTCACGATCTTGAGCTAGCGGCAGTAGTTCATGCCTTGAAGACATGGCGGCATTACCTCCTAGGGAAACGGTGTGAGATCTACACAGACCACAAAAGTCTGAAGTACATTTTCACCCAAAAGGAATTGAACATGAGGCAGCGGAGATAGTTGGAACTCCTCAAAGACTATGACCTCAGTGTTCAGTATCACCCTGGGAAGGCTAACGTGGTGGCCGATGCCTTAAGCAGGAAGGCTTGCTCTTTGAATGCCGTTATTCAAGAAAGGTAGCCAGCCTTGTTTAAGGAGTTCGAACAATTCGGTTTGGAATTGGTCACCCCTGGATTTCTGGATCATTTGGAAGTCAGACCGACCCTGATGGACGACGTCAAGAAGGCGCAAGATGGACACACAAGCATTGAAGGCATCAAGAGGAAGATGAAGCTGGGCAAGGCTCCAGGATTCTCCGAAGACGAGCAAGGGATTGTTTGGTACAAAGGTCGCATCTGCGTACCAAACAACACAGAGCTGAAGAACCTGATTCTGCAAGAAGCCCACGACACTCCATATTCCATCCACCCCGGAGGAACCAAGATGTACCAAGACTTGAAGACACGATTCTGGTGGCACGGGATGAAAAGAGAGATTGCAACCTATGTTGCAAAGTGTGATGTGTGCCAAAGGGTCAAGGCTGAATATCAGCGACCTGCTGGATTGCTTCAACCACTCAAGGTTCCTGAGTGGAAGTGGGATAAAGTCGGAATGGACTTCATCACTGGATTACCAAGGTCGAATAGATGATATGACTCTATCTGGGTCATAGTCGATCATTTGACCAAGGTGGCCCATTTCATTCCTGTCAAGACTACCTACTCAGGCAAACAGCTGGCAACTCTCTACATCAACTGAATCGTAAGTCTTCACGGTGTTCCCAAGGAGATTGTGTCAGATCGAGGCACCTAGTTCACTTCAAGGTTCTGGAAGAGATTCCAAGAAGCCTTGGGAACCAAGTTGTCTTTCAGCACGGCTTTCCACCCACAGACCAGAGGTCAGACAGAACGAGTCAATTAGATTCTCGAAGACATGCTCCGAGCCTGTGTCCTGGCGTATGGAGCCAAGTGGGAAGATTGTCTCCCTTTTGCCGAGTTCTCCTACAACAACAGTTACCAGTCGAGCCTTCAGATGGCACCATTTGAGGTGTTGTACGGACGTAGATGCCGCACACCCCTCAATTGGTCGGAGACTGGAGAAGGACTAGTCTTTGGACCAGATGTCCTTCGCGAAGCAGAAGAGAAAGTCCAACTAGTCAGAGAGCGTTTGAAGGCAGCCAAGTCAAGGCAGAAGAGTTATGCTGACACTCGACGCCGAGACATGAGTTTCCGTGTCGGAGATCATGTATACCTGCGGGTAACTCCTCTGAAGGGAACCAAGCGTATCCACGTCAAGGGGAAGCTCGCGCCAAGGTTCATTGGCCCTTTCAAGATCACCGGCCGACGAGGAGAAGTGGATTACCAGTTGGAACTACCACCTAAGCTATCCGATGTGCACAACGTATTCCATGTGTCACAACTCCGGAAATGTCTCCAAGTTCCAGACAAGCCTAATCTCTACAAGGATGTGGATCACCAAGCCATTGATCTGCAGCCTGATTTGACCTACCGAGAGAAGCACATCCGCATTCTGGACGAAGCAGAACGACGGATGCGAAGCCGTACCATCAAGTATTTCAAGGTCCAGTGGAGCAACCACACCGAAGCAGAAGCAACCTGGGAACGAGAAGACTATCTTAGATCCGAGTTTCCCGACCTCTTTTAAGACCTAGTTTAGGAATCTCGGGGACGAGATTCTTGTAAGGGGGGTAGGTCTGTCACACCCTGCATTTTGTAACATGTTATTTGTACCTTTGAAGCATGAAAATTTGGACCAGCAAATTTTTTTAGCATCATTTGGCTTTTATTTGAAATTGCGTTTTCTTCATGTGCTTTTTCTTGTGCTCATTAAAGTCAACTATGACCTCTTGTAGAATTCATCTCCATACCTAAAACTTCTGCCCAATGATCATGCCAAGTGTTATATAACAGTATAGTATTTTCTTACAAAATTAATTTGGCCAAAAGGTATTTTATAAATTTAGTTTTCCAAAAACCCCTGAATTGAGATTTGCACTGCAAGTACTTGATTTAGGGTGAGAAAATTATTTCAAAAGGTTTATTTGAGACCTAGTAGTCATAGGACTTCCAGAAACCACAAAGGTATAATTTTAAAAGTTATTTTCCTATTTTATTTAAAAGCTTTTTCTTAAGGCCAGAAATGGTCTTTAATAGGGGAAAATTATTTAACTATTTCAAAAATATTTGCCAAAATTCAGGGAGACTCAGAGGACATATATTGTCCATATATAAGAGTTTCAACACTTGGTCATGTTCAAAATAATGGGCTAAACCCTCTAAAACCCTTTCTGGATATTTCAAGCTTTTGAAATATTTACAAAAGAAACTTTCTCCAAAAAATTCCAGGGAAATTCTATCATGTCATATATGACATATTTGATGATCTTGCCAAGTCCCATGCCTTGGGAAGCAAGAAACATCCTCAAACCCCTTCATAACCATTCTGTCCATATTTGAAGTTTGAGCAACTTTACATTGCCAAACTTGTCCAACTGCTCTCAAATTTGGTGCACATGCTAGGATGGCCTAATAAGGCATCTAGACCAAATGGCATAAGATTTGGAATAGAGCAACTTGATCAGATCACCTCAAAACCCTTTCTGTTCAAATGCAAATTTGAACAACTTTACATTACCAACTTTTTATCTCGAGCTTCAAACTTTGTGGGCATGATCAATACCCCAAATGAGGATGCTACACCAAGTGGTGCATCAAGGGGAGATGATTAGCTTGACTCAATCAAGATGAAGCTGTTTCTGTTGATTTCTAGGGTTCACCAAAGTTACATTGGCTAGTTTCTTCAAATGAGCCCAAATTTGGTGAAGCACCCTATTTTCTCATGTCTTACAATCATGTTAAGTGCCATGTCAAGTGGAGGTCATTTGCTTGACCAAACACTGATCAAACACCTTCTGGCTTTTTACTAAAACCTCCATCTTGATCACTTTTACTCTTCTCCATGGCCTCAACTTTTTACCACATGATCATTCAGTTACTGGCTACCCCCAGTAACTTCCCCAGCACCCCAGCTCCATGATTGAGGGGTAAGAACCCAAGTTTACCTTGTTGGACAGCAAGTTTTCACCAAGTCACCAGCATCCTCCATCTCTCTCAGCATCTCCAAGGCATCCAAGGCCGCAGGCCATTTCTTTACTCCTCCCCTGACCTTATAGACACTCTTGGGCACGTTGGTTTTGACCGGAGCGGCGAAGGCACGGTGGTGCCAGCCATACGCGCGCTCTGTAGCACGCAACAGTGCGGACATGCACTGTAGCTCCAGCCAATCAGCCACCCCCGACAGCCTCGGGCCACTCCCTAGCGCCAGTCGATGCTCCTCGACGTCCGCGACCGCCCCGGCGCTGTCCCCCCTCCTCCTGCGCCCTCCAGTGATCATCGTCGCACGCGCACCGGCCGCCCGCAACGGCCACTCTTCTGCCTCGCACGCGCGCGCGCTCCAGAAGCTCCCTCGCTCCTCCTCTCACCTCTACTGGACGTGGAGCTCGTCCAGCAACTCCGTGGACTCATTCCCCTCGCCCCCTGTGCGCTGTAGCTTCGAACCGGAGCTCGCCGGCGCACTGGACCATGGGCCTCCGTCGACCCCCTATAAATAGGACCCCCCCCGGGCCTCTCCAGCAGCATCAGCAGCTCCACCACACCTCACTGAGCCCCCCAACACCACCAGTTCCTCCCCAGGAAGTCCCAGTACTCGGGATCGACCGGAGCTCCGCCGCGTCGGGCCGCCGGTGATCTCGCAGTACAGGCCTCCCCTGCCCTTCCTCTTGCCCGATTCGGAACCCCCTCACCTCACTGATCGTTTCCCCTTTGTTTCCCCCTCCTGTTGCAGTCGGAAACGACCGGGGCAACGACCTCCCGACGAGCCTCCGCCGTCCCACCTCGCCGCCGGCGAACCTGACCTCCCCGGCGTACCAAACCACCACCCATACAACCGCCACTCGACGCTGGACCCATCCCTGCCCTCCGTTGCCGTCGCCGTGGCCGGAAACCTCGCCGGTGAGCTCGCCGTGGCCGTGGCCGCAAGGTTGGAGATGACAGGCGGGCCTCGCCTGTCATCCCCGCACCTCTCTCCCCCTCCTCTCTGCCACTGACCGCCGGGCCCCGCCCGTCAGGTTCAAAAACCTGACGTGCACGTGCAGGCACCCGTGGGGCTGGGCTAGTCAGCCCTGGGCCATGCACTGTGGCCTTCTCTGGCCCTGTTGCATAGGGCACTTTTCCTTTTTCTTTAATGTAATTGTTTTAAACATTTCTACAGAAAAGAATAATGTTCCAAATAAAATAATTCCAACTCCTAAAATCTTGTAATATTCCAACCTATTTAATGGTACCACTTTCACTCACATCTATGAAACTTTTCTGTTCTGTTCAAATTTAAATTCAAATTTTAGCAGTAAAACTCCTGTTCAAAAATTAATAGATTCCATACTGTAACTCCAGAACTCCAACTAAGATTTTTTTTCCCATCTTAGAAATTCCTCTAGTATTTAACAAAAATAAGTTGACATTTTTCTGAGCACTTTGATTTTTCTGTTTTATTTGTGGTCTTATTTTTCCGTTGTTATTATGCGACGTATAGATCCCGTATTTGACGAAGTTGCTGTGGAAGGAGAAGGAGAAGGATTTGAAGACTTTGAAGACCAAGCCAATCCAGGCAAGCAGCCCTTTGACCATGATACACTTGTTCTTCGGAACCCGTTTGTTTCCGATGCATGATGTTAGGGTTACGATAGTGACCTAGTTGGTTCCACCATATGATGCATGCCTTGATCTTGATCTTGCTATGTGCTAGATGACATGCATATGGTTAGTAGTAATGAATAGTGATGCATGTGTGACATGAACCTTCGTGGTTGAAGTCCTTGCATAAAACCCCGTCGGGTGCCACTCATGCCCGAGGGAGATGATGAGTTGGGTGACCACTTGATGACGAAGTGGTGTACCGAGGCAAGTGTGTGTGTTTTTCAAACGGATTGGTTTAAGTTGCGACCGTTATTCCAACCAAACATGTGCAACCACACTACCCCTTATGGGACGGGGCTTTATTGATTACTTAGGTCGATACTAGCATGGTGCCCGCATTACTTGTGACGGGAAGACTTGAGGTCTTTCCCGGGACGGGGTCGTGCTTGGATAGACGACCATGACTGTTTTCATAGGGCACCGGACACACCGTTGGTCCCTTCGGGTACGCGTGACATTGAAATTAGGGCAAGTCCCGTGATCTATTGTTTGTACCCGAGGGCCGTGTACCAACGAGTGGACTCTATGTTAGTGTCGTCTAAGGAAAGGTAATGACCGGGTGCTTACCCCGGGTACTTGAGGTACCGCGGGTCGTGGATGACACGGAAGTTCCCCGGATCTTGTGGGTAAAGTGTGCAACCTCTGCAGAGTGTCAAACTATTCGAATAGCCGTGTCCACGGTCATGCACAGTTGGGTAACCGCTCTTGGGCTACGTCCAATGTTTGTGAAACCATGCGTGTATATGTGAGTCAAGGTGGTGACTTGACTCGATGAGTTGAATCATATTCATGTTGATATCGGTAACCTGTCTTCGAGGTTACGCGAGGTTATTGATGCATAAACTTGATAGTAGAATATTTATTCTAGCCCTTTGCTAGATTGTTCATTATCGTTCAATTGCATTGTTACTTTGAACCACATCATGGGTTGCTTGCGAGTACATTCAAAGTACTCATTGGCTTGCCACTGGTTATTTAATTGGCCAGGCATGGAAGAACAGGATTATGAGGAAGAGTTCTATCGAGACGAACATGCGAACTAGGACGCTATCCCAGTCAGAATGCCTGTAGGGTTAAGGCAGATGGCATGGGTTCTACCCGTTATCGAAGACTTCCGCTATTTGAGTTATTTGCTATTCAGCCCGTGAGGCTCTATCTATGTAAGACTTGGCCATAATGGCCTTAATTCGTGTAAGACTATTTGTATGGATGTAAGACTCTTGTTATTCAGCTTCTGTGTGTTCAGTGAGCATTGATCTCTGGGATCACTGTACACGTGCATTCGGTGATCTCGAGTTCTAAGTCGGGGTCCCCACATGCATTCTCTTGTGTTACCTTGCCAGCATATTCCATGTGCTGACCCGTTTTCGGGCTGCAACGTTTCATGTTGCAGACTTTTCAGACGACGAGTAAGATGCCCTTTTAGGTCGTGGTTCTATACTCAGTGATGCCGCTGGAGTTGATGGACTCACTTATCTTCCAAGCCTTCCGCTGTTATCGTGTTAGATGGCCTTCAGCCGTATTATTTGTAATAAATTCATTGTTGGACTATCGATGTAATAAGTGTGTGATTGCTACTCTGTTATAAATCCTTCAAGTACTATGCGTGTCAGCATTACTGATCCAGGGATGACACTGATTCATAGAGATCAGACTGTTTGAGGTCTGGTCGCTACAACTCTCTTCTTCAATTTGCACAAAATTATATGTTCCCCTTAAGGCAGCTTGTTTCTTATGAGCGGAAAAATATTTAGCAGAGAATTAATATATCATATCCTGGGGACTACGCACACAACCAAGATAAAGAGAAGTAAACCATGTTTTAGCATCACCCTTTAAGGGGAACGGAAATAACTCAAGGATATAGTAGTAACAAATTTTTTCCTCATTGGTGAATAGGGTGGCTATATCATTCAATTTAGTAAGATGTGCCACAACCGTTTCAGATTCATAGCCATGGAAAGGATCAGATTCAACCAAAGTAATTAACTCAGGATCGACATAGAAATCATAATTCTTATTAGAAATACAGATAGTTGAAGTAGCAAAAGCAGGGTCATATTTCATTCTAGCATTCAAAGACTTTTCTTTCAGCTTAGCTAACAATTTCTTAAGATCATATCTATCTTTCCAAGCCAAAATATCTCTAGCAGTTTCTTCATCCATAACATAACCCTCATGCACAACAGGTAATTCATATCTGGGGGGGAGAATCTTCATCATCACTTTCATCAATATTTTAAGTTTCAACAATTTCATTCTCTCTAGCCCTAGCAAGTTGTTCATCAAGAAATTCACCTAGTGGCACACTATTATCAAACATAGAAGTAGTTTCATCATAAATATCATGCATAACAGAAGTGGCATCATCAAGAACGTGCGGCATATCAGATTCAATAGCAGGTGTAGGTGTCGCAAATTTACTCATAACAGAATGTGAATCACGTGCAGAGCTAGATGGCAGTTCCTTACCTCCCCTCGTAGCTGAGGGAAAAATCTTGGTTTTTCGTCTCTCAAGTTCTTCATAGTGATCAATAGATATAAATCCCAAGTGACTCATAGAATATAGCTATGCTCCCCGACAAAGGCACCAGAAAATAGTCTTGATAACCCACAAGTATAGGGGATCGCAATAGTTTTCGAGGGTAGAGTATTCAACCCAAATTTATTGATTTGACTCAAGGGGAGGCAAAGAATATTATTAAGTATTAGTAGTTGAGTTGTCAATTCAACCACTCCTAAAAGACTTAATATCTGCAGCAAAGCATTTGGTAGCAAAGTTGTATGGATGTAACGGTAACGGTGGCAAAAGTAATAGTAGCAGTTTTGTAGCAATCGTAATAGTGCCAACGGAAAAGTAACTAAGCAAAGATCAATATGTGAAAAGCTCGTAGGAAATGGATCTGTGATGGGTAATTATGTCGGATGCGATTCCTCATGCAACGGTTATAACATAGGGTGACACAGAACTAGCTCCAGTTCATCAATGTAATGTAGGCATGTATTCCGAATATAGTCATACGTGCTTGTGGAAAAGAACTTGCATGACATCTTTTGTCCTACCCTCCCGTGGTAGCGGGGTCCTATTGGAAACTAAGGGATATTAAGCCCTCCTTTTAATAGAGTGCCGGACCAAAGCATTAACACTTAGTGAATACATGAACTCCTCAAACTACGGTCATCACTGGGAGTGGTCCCGATTATTGTCATTCGGGGTTGCCGGATCATAACACATAGTAGGTGACTATTGACTTACAAGATAGGATCAAGAACTCACATATATTCATGAAAACATAATAGGTTCAGATCTGAAATCATGGCACTCGGGCCCTAGTGACAAGCATTAAGCATGGCAAAGTCATAGCAATATCAATCTTAGAACATAATGGATACTACGGATAAAACCCTAACAAAACTAACTCAATTACATGGTAAATCTCATCCAACCCATCACCGTCCAGCAAGCCTACGATGGAATTACTCACGCACGGCGGTGAGCATCATGAAATTGGTGATGGAGGAAGGTTGATGATGACGATGGCGACTTATTCCCCTCTCCGGAGCCCCGAACGGACTCCAGATCAGCCATCCCGGGAGAGATTAGGGCTTGGCGGCGGCTCCGTAATGTAAAACGCTATGAATCCTTCTCTCTGATTTGTTTTCTCCCCGAAAGTGAATATATGGAGTTGGAGTCGAGGTCGGTGGAGCCTCAGGGGGCCCATGAGACAGGGGGCACGCCCCCCACCCTCGTGGACAGGGTGTGGGCCTCCTGGTCTTGAATCTTCGCCATTATTTTTTATAAATTCTAAAAATATTCTCCATGGATTTTCAGGTCATTCCGAGAACTTTTATTTCTACACAAAAATAACATCATGGCAATTCTGCTGAAAACAGCGTCAGTCCGGGTTAGTTCCATTCGAATCATGCAAGTTAGAGTCCAAAATAAGGGCAAAAGTGTTTGGAAAAGTAGATATGTTGGAGATGTATCAGCGGTGGGAGATGAAGTCACCGGCTGTATGGGGAGAGCAGAGGGAGTGGAGTCGGTGAGATCTAAGGACTCTGCGGGAATGGAGAGAGTGAGGGAGCCTGGTCCTGGTTAGTTTTTTTGTGAGTAATACTGCCTTTTCTTTATAACTTGGAGTAATACTGGTGGGTTGGGTGCTGGTTGGCCGTGCTGGTTAGCCAATTTGGGCCTTTGACGTTTGCTCTTCAAAGGAAAAATTCACCAAAGTATATACATTGGATCATATGAATAAATGTTTTTATACTTATTACATATATTCAAAGTATCACAAAAAAATCAAAATTTTGAGAAAAGAAACCGAATATACTTTCTTTATGTTGGATTGCTTGTGTGTTTTTAAGTTTTGTCGGACAATTTTCCTTAGCCTATATAAAAAATAAAAATTCTCACAAAAATATAAATAGATTAAAATGATTTAAGAAATTTCAGATGACATATTATTTATATATGAACATTATAGTTGGTTGTTTGTTCCAGAAGAAATGCAACATATTTTTATATCAATATGAAAAACTGGGTTTTTATTTTTTACAAAATAAAACATGTGTGTTTGTTTCTCACTTAATTATATTATATAATATATATGTTTATATGATGCAGTAGTGTCGGTGTACTAAGGTAGGGGTACCTCAGTACCCCAACTTGTGCACGGGCAGTTGCAGCTTCCCGCGGCAGGGTTTACCGCGTGCTCGCCGGAGACCTTCCTGCTCCATATCAAACCATTCAAAAACAAAGTATACAAGACAGAAGATCGAGACCCCGGCAAGTGAAGCTTGCCGGGAAGGCCGTTCCAGGCTCAAGATTACCTCACTCACGCAAGGCCCTGGCAAGAGGAGCTTGCCAGGAAGACTAGAAGATTATATTTCAGATGACATGCCTCGGCGCTATACGCGCCCCGGCGGGGCCCGGGGAGCGACAAGCTACAGAGCCCGGCAAGCTCCCGGGCCCGGCAAGATCAAGACCCCGGCAAGGTGCTTGCCGGGAGAGTTGCGCTGTGTGCCCGCGCTCCAGCTCATCAGCCCACGCGTCGCCCTAGGGCCTTTCCAGGGACGCGTGGCGGATGGCTGTGCAGCCTGGGGGACACGGTGGCACTCCACGGTGGTGAAGCCATCGCCGTGGCAAACGGAGACGCAAGGGCGGGAGCTTTTGGGGTCGACGGCGACGGGCATTAAATGCCCTTGTCCCCCACTGTCAAAGTAGGTGGCGACCACTGTTCGCGCACTGTAGCTCCACTATTCCCGCACTGTTACAACTACCACCTCTTTTACGTTTTTACCCCTTTCTCCTACGTTGACACCTGTCGGCGACCCCTTGCACTATAAAAGGAGGCCCATGCACAACGTGGAGGGGGTTCGGAACCTAGATCGCTCATACGCTCGGTGTAGCTGCTTCTTCAAGCTCCCGAGCTCTCCAACTCAATACACAACTAAGCAGGAGTAGGGTTTTACGCGTCTACCGCGGCCCGAACCTGGGTAAAACTGCCCGCGTGCTCGCTACGATCTGCTCTTCGTGCTCCCTCCGCCCTCTTACCGCACAGACAAGGGGCTCCGGTCCCATAGGTGTTCGTGGCGGACAGTTTCCCCCGACATCTTTGGCCCGCCAGGTAGGGGGCGTCGAGGTTGTGCGAATCTGATCCGGCCTTCGCGCGGGCGCATTCTTCATCAACCTCTCCAGTTCATTCAGCAACTTCATCAGCAACAACACCATGGCCCCGAAGAAGAAGGCTTCGGAGGTCGGAGGCCCGTCTGCGTCTCATCCGCCGCCACCAGAGCCAACGGTGGGCAGGGGAGACGCCGTCGGAAGGGTGGTCGCCGACGAGGACACTCGCGGCGCCACCAAATCCAAGGACAGGACGGACGACCGAGCCTCGGTCTCCGTGGACGCGCCGCGTCCATCTCAGCACACGACAACCCAGCAGCGCCATGTCACAGGAGGTGGCATCCGCTTGTTGGGCCAAGGACAAACCGAAGGTTCGCGGGATGCCCCGGACCACCGTCCGGGCACAAGCAAAGCGAAGGCGCCGGGGCGGGACCCTGCTCCTTCTAACGCTGTTAGGAGTCCGAGCATATCCCGCTCCTCGCACCGCTCGCCCCCGTTCCCCTCCACTCCAGCAGAAGCGCTCGCGAGGGCGCAACTGCTCCTCGACTTCCCTCCAGCGGCAGACAAGGCCGAAGACTGGAGGGCCACCATCCAGAGCCTGATAGCCTTCGCCAACAACGATTCTCCACAGCAGTCGGCGGCCTCGCGGCCGCGGCAAGCTGAGAAGACGAAGGCCGACGGCGACAAGACCGCCGGGGGTGCGACAAGCGTGCACTCCCTGCCGCGGAAGCAGAAGACGCCGCCCCGCCGGAACAACGCCGACGACGGCTCCACGGCATCGTCGAATCCGCGGGCCCGTCGGGACCAGCGCCAGGTCCTCGACGACCGGCGACAAGAAGACGCTCGAACAACAATCGAGCGCCGCCGAGAAGCTCGGCGACAATCGGACCAGAGGGCTGGGGACGCTGTCGACGCGCGCGCGCCCGGTGAACCAGGCGACTTGCCGTACGCGGCAGGCTGCCCTGTGTTTACCCGTGAGCTGCGGCGCGTCCAGTGGCCCAGCATGAAGAATTTCAAGCCCGACGTACCGGAGAAGTACGACGGCAAGACGCACCCCTCAGAATTCCTCAGCGTTTACACCATCGCGGTGCAGGCTGCCGGGGGGCGCGACGAGAAGATTTTGGCAAACTACTTCCCGCTCGTGCTTAAGCCGAACGTCCGTTCGTGGCTTATGCACTTGCCGGAAGGTTCCATCTCTTCTTGGGCCGACCTTTGCCACCAGTTTGTTGGCGCCTTCACCGGCGGCCACAAACCCCACGGCCAGGAGAGCGATCTCCACATTCTGGCCCAGAAGGAAGGAGAATCCTTGCGCAAGTACATCCAACGCTTCAGCCGTGTACAGCACAACATCCCTGATGTCCACCCTGCCGCGGTTATCAGCGCGTTCCACCAGAACGTGCGTAACCGCCGCATGCGTGAGGAAATGGCGATGACCAAGATTCGGGGTGTCAGCGAGCTCTACGCTCTCGCTGATAAGTGCGCACGCGCAGAAGAGGGGAGGAGACTCCCCGGGGAGGATGCTGGCGCAGGAGGAAGCGACAGCGACGACGCCGCCCCGGCAAAGAAGAGCCGGCGGCGGAATAACAGAAGGAAGTGCTTGCCGTCGAGAAGTCCGGCAAGGAGGCTCCCGCCAAGCAAACACAGGCTGGCGGCTCCGGCAAGGAGCCTGCCCCTATTGCGGCGGCCGACAAGCAGGACGGCTCCGACAAGCAATACTGCAAGATCCACCGCACCAAAGGCCATGATCTCTCCAACTGCAAGCGCGTCGAGTACCTCGTCGAGCAGCAGAAGGCTGAGTACGAGAGGCGCGACAAGGAGAAGGCCCAAGGTGGCGGCGGAGAGCCAAGCAAGAAGCGGCCATTCAATGGCCGGGGAGGACGCCGCGGCAAGGCCAAGCAGCGGCAAGGTGACCGACCTCCCCGGGGCCGCGACAAGGATGAAGAAGACGACGACGAAGACATGGAGGACGAGGATAACAGCGAGCAGGAGTTCCAGAAGGCCACGGAGGTCCTGTGCGTCGACGGTGGCGCCTCTCTGCACACCTCCCACCGCCAGCTAAAGCAGTGGGTGCGTGAGGTGAATGCGGCAGAGCCGCCCGTGGAGTCGCGCAGGCTCCTCAAATGGTCCAGCACGCCCATCATTTTTTATCTTGAGGATCACCCTGACCGCACCACTGCGGTCGGGTGCTTGCCGATGCTGGTCTCACCCACCATCCGCAACCTCAAGGTCACCAAAATGTTGGTTGACGGCGGGGCCGGGCTGAACTTGATCTCCTCTGCTGTGATCAAGAAACTCCAAATCCCAGATGGCGAGCTCGAAGAGACCGGTTCTTTCCAAGGAATCAACTCGGGAAGGAGCAAGCCCAAGGGGAAGATCACTCTGCCGGTGACCTTTGGCGGGGAGCTCAACTTCAGAACTGAGCGCATCACTTTTGACGTCGCCGATATTCCATTGCCATACAATGGAATACTTGGCCGTCCTGCCCTCGCCAAGTTCATGGCAGCTTCCCATTATGCCTACAATGTACTCAAGATGCCGGGGCCGATAAGCGTCATCACTGTCCACGGCGACAAGAAAGATGCGCTTGTCTGCGCTGACAAGATCTACCGGGATGCGGCAGCTGCGGCAGAGAAAGATACACTTGCCGCTGAAGCTCCCGGGGGGAAGAAGACGAAGACCAAGTCCGGCAAGTGCTCTGGGGCCCACTCCGGCAACCGCACCTCTTCGGAGTGCTGCGTCGCCGTCGAGGACGTCCCATCGAGCTCCACCGGCAAGTGTAAGAAGGGAATGGCCGCTCCTCCGGCAACCAAGAAGGTGTCCGCCAAGGAGGACGGCACTGGTGGTACCTTCACCATCAGTGCCACGCTTGACAGCAAATAGGAAAGCGCGCTCGTTGCCTTCCTGCGGGCGAATGTCGATGTGTTTGCCTGGCAACCATCTGACATCCCCGGTGTTCCCAGGAAGGTAATTGAGCACAAGCTTGCTGTTTGTCCTCATGCGCGGCCCATCAAGCAGAAGGTGAGGAAGCAAGCCGTGGAGCGCCAAGAATTTATCAATGAAGAAATCAAGAAGCTAGAGGCAGCAGGCCTAGTTAGAGGTGTGATCCATCCGACGTGGTTAGCAAATCCAGTCGTCGTGCGCAAGGCCAACGGGAAGTGGAGACTGTGTATAGACTTCACCGATGTGAATAAAGCATGTCCCAAGGATCCATTCCCTTTGCCGCGCATTGACCAGATCGTTGACTCCACTGCCGGATGTGAGCTGCTCTGTTTTCTTGATGCATATTCAGGCTACCACCAGATCTTTATGGCCAAAGAGGATGAAGAGAAGACCGCATTTATCACTCCATGTGGCACTTATTGCTTCATACGCATGCCATTTGGACTGAAGAATGCAGGATCAACGTTTGCAAGGGTAGTGTACACTGCTTTCGAGCCACAGATCCACAGAAATGTGGAGCCTTACATGGATGACATCGTGGTGAAAAGTAAGAGCAAAGAAACCCTAGTCCAAGATTTGGAAGAGACATTTCGGAACCTGCGCAAGATACAGCTCAAGTTGAACCCTGAGAAGTGTGTCTTTGGAGTCCCCTCCGGCAAGCTTCTCGGGTTCTTTATATCACAGAGGGGGATTGAAGCTAACCCCGACAAGATTAAAGCCATTGAGCAAATCGAGGCCCCGAAGCGCGTCAAGGATGTCAGAAGGCTTGCAGGTTGTGTGGCTGCCCTCAGTAGGTTCATTTCGAAGTCTGCAGAACGCGCCCTACCTTTCTTCAAAATCTTGAAGAAGGCAGGTCCCATGAAGTGGACTCCAGAAGCGGAGGCAGCGCTGCAAGATTTGAAACGGTACCTATCCTCCACTCCAATACTTGTCGCACCTAGACCACAGGAAAAGTTGTTGCTATACCTAGCGGCAACCAACCAGGTGGTTAGTGCTGCGTTAGTAGCGGAGAGGGAGTCCGACGAGGAGGCTGCGCCACCGGTAAGCGAATCCAGCGACAAGCAGGGGGCTGCTCCGGCAAGCTCTGGCCCCGACAAGGACAACTCTGCGCAGGAACAGGATGAAGTGCGGAAGAAAATGGTGCAGCGCCCAGTGTATTTTGTGAGTTCCCTTCTCCAGGGGGCTAGATCAAGGTACTCTGGTGTGCAAAAGTTGCTTTTCGGCCTCCTCATGGCCTCGAGAAAGCTGCGCCATTACTTCCAAGCACATGAGATAACAGTGGTCACTCGCTTTCCGCTGAAGAGGATATTGCACAACCCAGAAGCAACAGGCAGGATCGTTGAGTGGGCACTGGAGCTGTCGAGCTTTGGACTCAAGTTTGAAAGTACTTCAACTATACAGAGCCGAGCTTTGGCAGAATTCATAGCTGAGTGGACCCCGACGCCCGATGAGGAAGCCCAAGAAACAAGTACACCCGTACAAGAGGCGACAAGTGAATGGGTAATGTATTTCGATGGTGCCTTCTCGCTGCAAGGCGCCGGTGCTGGCGTGGTACTCATCGCGCCCACCGGAGAGCACCTCAAATATGTTATCCAGATGCACTTTCCCAGGGAGCAAGCGACAAACAACACAGCTGAATATGAAGGCTTGCTTGCCGGCCTCAGGATTGCGACCGAACTTGGGATCAGGAAGCTGATTGTACGGGGAGATTCTCAGTTGGTGGTCCGGCAAGTTAACAAGAGCTATCAAAGCCCTTTGATGGAAGCTTATGTAGATGAAGTGAGGAAGCTTGAGGAGCACTTTGAAGGTCTACAAATGGAGCACGTCCCGAGAGCTCAGAATGAAATTGCAGATGGCCTTTCAAAGTGTGCTTCGATGAAGTTACCTGTGGAACCAGGGACCTTTTTGCTCAAGCTGACTCAGCCATCCGTTACACCATCAATTGGACAGTCCAAGAAGAGAAAGTTGGTCTCCGGCGACTACTTGCCGGCGGATCTCCCTGAAACCGCCGCCAAGGTCCCCAAGATCAACAATCAGAACGCCGAGGAACGGTTTGCTCCTGCAGATCCTCGGGTCTGTGCAGTTGAAGCAAGCGTTCCCGACAAGCCTCGCCCCGGCGAGCTTGTCGGGGGACCTTCAGCTCCGGCAGAGCCAGAGGTTCTCGCCGTAGAAGCTGAGGTTCCCGCAGCGGCCCTCATGCCTTTAGTCCTTGCCGTTGAGCCTCAAGCTCCGGCATGGGCGCAGCAGATCGTCCGTTTTCTGCAAACTGGAGAACTTCCCGACGATCCAGAAGAAATAGAGAAGATAACCAGGCAGTCAAGTATGTACCAGTTCGTGGATAACAAGCTGTACAGAAGAAGGCTCAATGGTGTCAGACTGAAGTGCATCTCCAGGGAAGATGGACAGAAGCTGTTGGCAGAAATACACGGAGGCATATGCGGCCACCACATTGGCGCAAGGGCGCTTGCCGGGAAAGCTTTCCGGCAAGGGTTCTTTTGGCAAGAAGCCCTCCAAGATGCAACTGCACTAGTAACCAAGTGTGAAGCGTGCCAGTTCCATGCAAAGCAGATTCATCAGCCAGCTCAAGCTCTCCAAACAATTCCTTTATCCTGGCCCTTCTCGGTCTGGGGGCTCGATATCCTCGGCCCCTTCCCCCGAGCCGTCGGGGGCTTTGAGTACTTGTACATTGCAATCGACAAGTTCACAAAGTGGCCAGAAGTGGAGCCAGTGAGAAAGGTGACAGCACAGTCAGCGGTCAGGTTCTTCAGGTCGATTGTTTGCCGTTTCGGAATCCCTAACAGGATTATCACCGACAACGGAACACAATTCACTAGTCGCACCTTCATGCAGTACGTCCAAGACCTTGGCGCCAAGGTCTGTTTCGCTTCTGTTGCTCACCCGAGGAGCAACGGTCAAGCGGAGAGGGCTAATGCTGAAGTGCTGCGCGGACTCAAGACAAGGACCTTTGACAGGCTGCGCAGGTGCGGAAGAAATTGGATAGAGGAGCTACCGGCGGCTCTTTGGTCAATCAGAACGACACCAAGTCGAGCCACCGGACAGACACCCTTTGCTCTAGTCTATGGAGCAGAGGAAGTTCTCCCCACGGAACTCGTATACGGATCTCCTCGAGTGCTCGCTTATGATGAGCTCGAGCAAGAGCAACTGCGACAAGATGATGCGTTGCTCCTCGAGGAGGGACGTCTCCAGGCTGCTGTACGAGCTGCTCGATACCAGCAAGCCTTGCGCTGCTACCATAGCCGCAAGGTCAAGGCCAGGAGTCTCGAGGAAGGCGACCTTGTTCTTCGGCGTGTTCAGTCCGCCAAGAATTCCAACAAGTTGACGCCGAAGTGGGAAGGCCCTTATCGGGTGAGACAAGTCACAAGGCCCGGCGCTGTCCGCCTTGAGACCGAAGAAGGCTTACCGGTGAGCAACTCCTGGAACATAGAGCATCTTCGCAAGTTTCACCCATAAGGCGCGGTTGCCGTGATCCGCTCCGGCAACCACCTTTTGTACAAGCTTTGCCGCTGTTGCATGTAACCCTTTGTACAAAGCCGGGCGCAGACCCCGTGCATCAGTAAAGCTTTTGTAATTTGCACTATTTGCCTTTTGCATGCTTTTCTTTGCAATTCGCATGTGTTGTTTGGCATTTTGTGCAACATACGTATCCGGTAAGCATTACAACGCCGAAAGGCCATATACTTGTTTCCCTCTTCTTTTCCCTTGCCTCTTAAGCAGAAGGAACGTTCCTCGCGCACAAGTTTGCCGGGGGGAAGGAAGTGGAAGAGGAATCAAGTGCTGTTCAAGAAAGAGAAGCCTTACCGGGAAGCAAGCAATATATGAAAGCTAAGTTACTAGAATTTGACCAGTTCAAATTTTTAAATTTTAGTTGTCTTCCTTGAACAATCACACTTTGTATGGAAAACCTGTGCGCGGAGGAACCTACCCGTAGCTAGCCGCACCCTTGTCTTGTTTCCGAGTACGCTCAACGATTTAAGTGAGCTGCGACAAGTGTCGCGCCCTTGCTTCGTTTTCGAGTTCGCTCAGCAAGCTAAGTGCGTTGCGACTAGCCGCGGCAAGGTTGCTTGCCGGTGAGACCTTGGCCAGCAGGCTGCTCAGAGTCCAGCACTCAGCGCTCGCGGCAAAGGCCCCTTGCCGGCAAGCTCCCCGGGAGCGTAGGGTGAAAAACATACAAAGTAGATGACCAAGACAAGGAAGATAACATTGCACTGATTGATCAAAATGAGATAAACATCTTACAAAGGATAACTTGTCGCAATAATTAATGAGTTCACAAACATCCTATGCAGCAACAAAAAGAGATAAAGATAATGGAGGCCTAATCTACGCGGTCGCCCTCAATCCTGGAGATCTTGTTCACCTTGGCGATGATGTGGGCGACCTGCTCCTTCAACACCTCCATGTTTGCGTCGGCCGGCAGGCTGCGAAGAACGTTGGTGAGGTTTATGCCGGGATTGCGGTATACAATCTTCGTCAGCACGCGCTCCAAGGTTCCCGTGCAGAGCAGGCGCGACTCCTCGGCCAGCTGCGCGGGGATCTTCTTCCGAAGACCTGCAAGAGCCGGCGTGATCCCTCTGAAGAAGAGGCTGAGCTTGGCGCTGTGAGGGAGGTTCGGATCCGGGGAGTAGATGAGATGCTCGACTTTCAGCGCCAGCAGCTCCAGGTCGATGTTGGACGCAGAAGATACCAAGTCCTCGGTCCATACCTCAATGGTACGGCGGAAGTTCTCGGCCGCCTTGTTGGCGCTGTCCACCAAGGCTCGCTCCTTGCGGAGCTCCTCCTTCAACTTGGTCTCCCGATCCCGGGCGGCGTCAAGCGAGTCCTTCAGTGTGGAGACCTTCAGCTCCAGATCCTCGATGGAGTCCTTGGCGGCCTTCAACTCGTCGCCCCTCTCAAAAAGACGCACCTGGAGTTCTGAGTTAGTGTGGGCGTCCTTCTCGCGCTCTATATTGAGCGCGGCGACCTTCTCCACGCTCGCCTTCAGCGACTCCTCCAGCTGCGCGACCTTGGCGGCAAGCTCCTCCTTGGCGGTCTCCGCGGTAGCCGCGGCAGCTCTCGCCTCCTTCAGCTCCCCGCCAAGGGCCTGCTCCCGAGCGGCAAGTTCTTCCTCGTGGGCGTCGAGGTTGACCTTCCGCTGGGCGAGTTCTCCTTCTCGCCAGGACAGCTCCACCCCGGCGAGCCGCTGCTGCTCTTCGGCCTCGGCCTTCTCCAGCACCCACTCTTGGTATTCTCCGGCGAGTCGCTCGCGCTCCTCCACCACCTCGCGGAGGGCCGCCTGGTTGGCGGCGCTGAGCTCCGCCGCGCGCTTCTCCATCTCCGCGGCGGCCTTGGCGGCGAGGACCTCCCGACAAGCAAGCTTCGCCTGCCTGGCCCGGTAAAGGGCCAGGAGCTGGTGAAGCAGCTTCTCCTCCTCAGGCCCTTCGCTTCCGCCGGGCGCCTCGACGATCTTCAAGCCCGCGGAGGCGAGGACCTCTCCATCAAAGGCCTCGCCCTCCACGGGAGCTCGCGACGAAGAACCCCACGGCACCTGGATGAAGACGCCGTTGGGGGCTTCGAGATAATAGCCGGCCTGCTCCGTTCCGGCGGAGGGGTCGAAGGCCGGCGCAGCACTTGATGCTCCCGCCGCCTCCGGGCCGGCGGTGCGGTCGCCGTCCCCCTCCCCGGCCGCTGCGCCCGCAGCCGGAGCGGTCTTTGGCGCAGCTGGCTCGGCGGCTCTCGCCGTGTCCTCGGCGACAGGGGCGTCGCCGCCGCCGCCCTGCGCGCCCTCCTCCTCGATGATGATGACTTCCGTCTCCATCTGCTCGGGGGGAGGAGGATCTAGAAGAAGAAGAAGAAGCAAAGGAAGTTCAAGCAAATATCCAAAAAGAAACAACGCCAAGAAGACAAAGTTACAAGACCTACCTTGGCGGACGTCGTCAGCGGCGGGCTCCCTCGCCGGGGAGCTCTGCCTTGGCGGAGTAGCCACCCTCGCCGGGCTGCTCGCCCTTGGCAGGGTACTCGCCCTTGGCGGAGTACCCGCCCTTGGCGGAGCGCTCTCCCTTGTCGGGGAGGCCGGCCTTGGCGGGGACGGCGGGGCCTGCGGCTCCTCGGGGGCGGCCTCCGGACGCCCCTGCGGCTGTGGCTCCACCTCTGCACAAGTCAAGACAAAAATATCAAGATACTGGAACAAGACAAAATCTCCAAGCGCGCCCGGCGAGCGAAAGTACAGAATCCAGACTTACGCTGGGGGCTGCGCTGGGGGCTGCTCCTCGGAGCAGCGCTCGGGTCCGGCAGACTTGGCTCCGGCGCGTCCCCAGTTGCCGCGGTGGGCGAGTCATCCGCGACCTCGACCACGGGCACCTTGGCTTTCTTCGCCACGCGCTGGGCCAAGGTCCTGAATTCAAAGCAAAAAAAACGAGATTAGCATCAACAATAATCAAGACGAAGTTTGAGAAGATAAAGATCTCGAATGCTTACTCCTGTTCCTCCTCGTCGTCGTCGCTCAAGGCGGAGAAGTCAAACTCCACCTGGGGCGCGTCTGCGCGAGGAGCGGGAGGCGAAGATTCCCTTGGGCGCTTGGCGGTCCCTGGGGCTGGGGGCTGCGAAGACCCAGCCCCTGTGGTAGCCGAGGCCCGGGGAGCGGGCGGAGCCGCCGCTCCGCCCCGTGAAGACTCCTGTCGGCTCGACGCCGGCCTGCGAGGCGCCTCTGTTGTGGCCTGCTTGCGGGGCGCCTCCGTCGTGGCCTGCGTGCGGGCCGCCTCCGCTGTAGCTGGTGCGCCGGTCGCCCCCGGCGCAGCTTGGCTCCCCCGGGGAGCTCGCGCTGCCCGGCGAGCTGGTTGTTGCCGGGGCGCCTGCGCCCCCTCCCCCGTCGCCGTCTTGCGGAGACGCTTCAGTGGAGACCGCCTAGGGCTTGCCCGGGGCGGGGAGGTCTCCGACGAGGAGAGGTCGTCGGCGTAGAGCTCCGTAGACCCGCCGGAGTCCTCGGCGGCCTCGGCGTCCTCCTCCTCCTCCCCGGCTGGCTTGCTGGGCCCAGCGCCCTGCGCTGCGGCCTCCTTCCCTCCGGCGCCTCCGCTCCCTCCGGCGCCTCCGCTCCCTGCGGCGCCCCTGTTCCCTCCGGCGGCGTGGCCTCTCGCCGCGGCCTCCGTCTGGATCCCGATGATCCCGGAGTGCCTCAAGGATGGGACCCCGGCGAGCTCGTCGGGAGGCAGCTTCAGTAGCCTGCGGATCTCCGCCTCCGCAGCATCTGCCTCGTCGGGCGTGTAGCCGAACTCTCCTGCCGCTGCGGCTACGGCGGCCTCTTCAACCCGAGAAGCGATGTACGCTATCTCCTGGTCGGTGGTGTCCCGCGTCAGCTCCCGGGTCTCGTTCTTGTTCTTCGCCACCTCCACAAGGTTGTCGAAGAAGCTGAGAATGTCTGATGGCTGGGGCGGAATCCACGTGCGGTCCACGCCGTGCGAATCACACGCGGGCATCATCGCGCGAAGAGGATCACAAGCCGTACTGTTGCAAAGGGGCACCACTCCCCGGGGCCCCCTGAACCATTCCGGGTGGGCCGGGTCGTGCTTAAACAGCTCCCGGACCATCCCCTTCAGCTCCAGCGACGTGAAGTTGTAGTTGAGCCCGGGCCGCAACCTCATGATATCCGCCGAGTTGCCGTACTCCCAGGCCGGCCTTTTCCTGTCTTGGAGTGGGGCGATGCGGCGGCGGAGGAAGTCTGTGCCTACTTCTGCGACAGACAGCCTAGCGGTCCGAAGACGCAGAATCCTGACGAGGGCGACGTTGAGCTTGCCGTCGTCCGAATCCAGCTCGCTCCAGTCCCTGCCGCGCACGATGGGCGTTGTGCGCGGCGCGGTGAAGGATTGCGGCTGGTCCTCGACAATCCAGCACCATTCCGCACGCCACTCCTCCCACTTGCCGCGGAGCTCCCCCGGCAAGTAGGACTCCTTCTTGTTCAGACGGAAAACCCAAGAAATTCCTCCGGAGAGGGGGGCGCCGGCCTCTGCTCTAGGGGTGAAGAAATGCCTAAACAGCGCTACATTTGGGTGTATTCCTATATAGTTTTCGCACATGTGTGCGAAAACCGCCATTGTGAGGATGGCGTTGGGGGTGAAGTCAAGAAGATGGAGGCCATAGGTGTGCATTATGTCACAGAAGAACTCAGAAAAAGGAGGGCAAAGACCGCAGTGGAAGAAGGCTGCGAAGAAATAGTACCCGCCGGGGTAGTTGTCCTTGGCGGCGGCCGGATAAGCTCGAGTGCGGGGGTGCGCCTTGGTTCCCTTGGACCAGAATAAGCAATACTTGTTCCAGAGTTCCCGCGCGCTGAGCTTCGGCGGGAAGACGAGGTTCCGCTTCCGATACGCGGCGAGCTTCGCCGCTTGCTCCGACTTCTCCTTCTTGGCTTTCTCCGCCTTCGCCTTCTCGGTCTTCGGGGCCATGGCGGAGGCGGCGGAGGAAGAGGGACGAAGAGCCCGGCGGCGGCGGAGGTGTAGAGGCGGAGCGCAAAGGGGATCTCTGGAGGAAGAAGAGGATGCAATGAAAGCGTAAGGAGGGGAACCGCTCCTGCTTCCTCTGCTTTTATGGGGAAGTGGGGGGCGTTTCGCTCTTTCCATTGAAGGAACGTGGGCACGTCCCATCCCACGACGCCGCAATCGACGCGTGCCGTTACGGGGGGACGCGGCAGATGCAGAAGTGGATTCGGCGCGCCGTGGGCCGCGTGTGCCCGTGCACTGTTTTGGGCCTGGCCCAACAGCGCTCGGCACCGTGTGTGGCCCAGGCCCGGGGGCTCCTGTCGGTGTACTAAGGTAGGGGTACCTCAGTACCCCAACTTGTGCACGGGCAGTTGCAGCTTCCCGCGGCAGGGTTTACCGCTTGCTCGCCGGAGACCTTCCTGCTCCATATCAAACCATTCAAAAACAAAGTATACAAGACAGAAGATTGAGACCCCGGCAAGTGAAGCTTGCCGGGAAGGCCGTTCCAGGCTCAAGATTACCTCACTCACGCGAGGCCCTGGCAAGAGGAGCTTGCCAGGAAGACTAGAAGATTATATTTCAGATGACATGCCTCGGCGCTATACGCGCCCCGGCGGGGCCCGGGGAGCGACAAGCTACAGAGCCCGGCAAGCTCCCGGGCCCGGCAAGATCAAGACCCCGGCAAGGTGCTTGCCGGGAGAGTTGCGCTGTGTGCCCGCGCTCCAGCTCATCAGCCCACGCGTCGCCCTAGGGCCTTTCCAGGGACGCGTGGCGGATGGCTGTGCAGCCTGGGGGACACGGTGGCACTCCACGGTGGTGAAGCCATCGCCGTGGCAAACGGAGACGCAAGGGCGGGAGCTTTTGGGGTTGACGGCGACGGGCATTAAATGCCCTTGTCCCCCACTGTCAAAGTAGGTGGCGACCACTGTTCGCGCACTGTAGCTCCATTATTCCCGCACTGTTACAACTACCACCTCTTTTACGTTTTTACCCCTTTCTCCTACGTTGACACCTGTCGGTGACCCCTTGCACTATAAAAGGAGGCCCATGCACAACGTGGAGGGGGTTCGGAACCTAGATCGCTCATACGCTCGGTGTAGCTGCTTCTTCAAGCTCCCGAGCTCTCCAACTCAATACACAACTAAGCAGGAGTAGGGTTTTACGCGTCTACCGCGGCCCGAACCTGGGTAAAACTGCCCGCGTGCTCGCTACGATCTGCTCTTCGTGCTCCCTCCGCCCTCTTACCGCACAGACAAGGGGCTCCGGTCCCATAGGTGTTCGTGGCGGACAGTTTCCCCCGACAAGTAGCAACTATCATTTATATTTCAACATAGATAAATAGTGATGGGTTCCGACATACACATTGATGTAACAATGACAGACCGGACTGAAACACAACGAGAAGAGGTATATAGCTAATCATTCTTTGTGTGTGTCTTATACATGATAATACAAAATGTTTAGTTTTTACATATTATTATTTTTCACAATATAGGAGACATAGATATGTATTTTGGATATGCACAGAAAGAATGCATCAACAAGGGTTCCGGAGCGACGACGTTGAAAGGGGCCGAAAATTCACCGAGTTTCTCACAACAAAATGATGTGGAGGCGGTGGTATCTCATAAAAAACCAAAAAAGGATTTTAATTCAAATGTTATCACACAAGGTATTCTTTTCAATGTTATTATCGATCTTTTCTTCATCATATTGCTTTTTGTATTCAACCAATCTGTTTCATTTTTATACTAATTTGGCTCATTTTTGTATCATTCCGACAAACTATGTTTGTACCCCTAGAGATATTACAAACATCAGATCAATCATGTCTACCCCAAAGAAAACCATGTTCATGGACATTGAAGATGCCCCGTTATCAAACGATGATTTGGAATGCCTTATGAAGGATGATATATCATTACACGATGGTGTAATACCAATTGCAAAAACTTTGTAATTAATAATATAAACAATACTCCCTCTGTTTCAAAATATAGTGCGTCCTCGGTTCCCACGCTTCAACTTTGGCCATAAATTTAACAGAGGAGACCAACTACGGCGGGAGCAAAGTTATACCAGTGAATTCGTATTCAAAAGAAGTTTTGAATTATATAATTTTTTTCTCCCAACACAGCCGGTCTCATTGGTTAATTTTATGGTCAGAGTTAAAGCTCGGAATGTGCGGGCACACTATATTTTGGAACAAAGGGAGTATATAATATCGTAAAACATATATAATATAATTACAAGTGATAAATGCTTACATAAATTGCATGTTGGCTCACGACCATCTACGAGATATGGCGGGTGAAAAGGTACATATTATTAGCACGATCATTTCTGGCCAGATGAAAGAAGACGGAGAAAGACATAGACCCATCAAAATATCATCACTTCTTACAACATGTTAATACTTATCTACAACAAGATATGGTTAGTATCGCCTCATTATCCATGCATATCATGATGTATTTTTTATTTAATACATGTGTATAATGATTTATTATTATTTATATCTAATTGTGACTATGACTTATATGATATTTACACCAGGTGTTCATTCCAATTAACATGCCTCGGACTCATTGGTATCTGGCAGTTGTCAATACGAAAAAACATGAAATTCAAGTATTGGACGCACTTGGTTCTCGCATAGAACGGAGTGACCTTACTACTATGTTAACTAATATTGTTTTTGGTCCTCCTAACATATGTTTTGTTTGCCTTAACCCTACTATTTTCCATATATAAAATAGTTACGAGGACTTGAAAAGCATCTGGAACTTGGAGAACAGAGTCCGGAGTTTAACAAAGATCATAAGTGGCTCGATCTCAATGTTACAAAATGGAATGTCGTGGAATAGTTTCATGAGGCAATACAAATGGATCGGTAAGCACTTGTCACAAATTGAAAAATATTGTGTTTGATACCCATGAACACAAAAAATATCATATAATAGAAAATATTGATAGTAAAATGTCGTAGTGTATCTATTAGTTAATGAAGTAGTTTTTATTATACTTGCTCAAACATTGTGAAAATGAAGTTGAAGACAACTTGCCTAATATTGTGAGACAATTTATTAAGTGCATCAAATACATCTCAATACTTTGTAATAGATTTTTAGTTGGATCATCACTTTATATGTATACATTGTTAATGTGCTATTTTGTTATCACTTTACATTACAAGTTAAGTGGACTTCAATTATTATGCAATTGTGATTGTGATATATTGTCTCTATCTATGACTATTTTAGAAGACCGTGGCAACGCACGGGAATTCTACTGGTCTAGTACTAGTTCTTGATCTATGGATAAAGAAAAACTAATTCTGCAGTTAGCTTCACGTCAAGAAATGGCAGCTTAGATAGATCGCTACTCCTCGTGACTTGAAGGAGATGATTTGACACCTCATGGCAGGGAAGCGCCCGTACGTGCAACAGCAGCGGCAACTCGATGGAACTCTCGACGATTTGGTAAGAACGGCTGCAGCCTGGGCGATTTGTATGCCTACGTAAAGCAGATCGACTCTCCGTCAATCTCGGACACGTCGGCGCACGCAATGGAAATCCTGTCACGACTTGCGGCGAGGCGCACAAACGCAACTCTAGCTCTCTCGTCTTCAATCTCTTATCTGATTAATCTGAGATCAACTTGGCCATGTATACTACTTGTTAGATAATAACAAGAATAAAGGAGGCACGAGAGACATGGATTTAATGTGGAAACCTTTGCAGGAGAAAACCACGGACGCACGAAGACACAATCACTATAAGCAGGAGTATTATAAGCACGAGACGACATGCCATCTAAGGTGCGACTACATGGGGTATATATAAGGGCAATACATGAGATTCCTTGGAGGACGAGTAAACGAGTTGTACTCGTACGCGTCGGTATCAACACAAAGGCCCTCACTGTATGTACTACATCTAGTCCAATACAATAGAATTCGGATCACAATTTAATAGCCAGGACGTTGGGCATGGCCCTCTCCGGCTCCCTCAACTTCCAGGCGGATGACATGGAAAGCTACGCCATGTTCTTTGAGAAGTTCATCAACAAGTTGGCGAAGCTTGCGTAAGACTTCCACCAGACCATCGGGCAGGAAAGCAGGGAGCTGGTCATGTAGTTCGGCGAGCGCGTCCTCATTAATCTTCATCTTGCCAACACCGAGTTTCTGTTTGCCAACGTGCTACGGACGCAGGGAAACTCCAAGCAGGTGCGGGCTTCTCAGGCCGCCATGTTCGGCTACGCGGATGAGCTGGTTAGCTTATTCGTCCTGGCGGTGAGGAAGACGAGGTCCTGAAAGACCTTGCACCAACCAATGGCCCTTCTGATGAGAATGCGGATCACGAGGCTGAGACTAGCCACAATGGAAAGTAAGATACACATATCCCTAAACTATATTACTACCTTATAGTGGGTAGTATGTCGGTGGAGAATGACACCTATGGGATCACGGGAATCCCTTCTACGGTTGGCGGGCGCGAGATTGTGCAAAGAGCGGGTCTAAGAGTCAGCACAAGGATCGTTTACCCAGGTTTGGGCCACTCGAATGCGTAATACCCTAGTCCTGCTTTGGTGTGTATTTGAGTGTTCTTCATTTCTTGAACTAGTTACAGTGTATGTCTAGCTCAAAAGATCCGAATCCTTCTCCAGTATGCCTCGAGCCTCCTTTTATAGTCAAAAATGGGCAGCCAGAGTGGCACACAGTAGGTGGAAAGGTGTACAGTGTACAAGCTTATCTCATGCCATTACGGTTGAAGACGCATTAAATGCGCTACGTAGGTGTCCACTCACTTTATCGGGGATGGAAACAAGGTCCGTCCCGTCCGTGGTCGCTCCGTCTGGTTGCGACGCACGTCCAGGCCAGCGGGACAGGCAGCAGAGATGGCATGGTGGTAGGGTCTTCACGAAGATCTGCATGCCACCACGCAGGTGCTTGACTAGCTGGACCAGGAACCAAGTACCGCCACGTGGGTACCTGCCTGGGCTAGTGGGTCGGCCGATGAGCTAGGGCGACGAGGGCTTGCCGCGGTCCTACGTCTGTTCCCGGCAAGGGTCTTGCCGGGGCCTCTGTGAGCGTCCTCGGCAAGAGGCTTGCCGGGGCTTCTGCGAGCGTCCTCGGCAAGAGGCTTGCCAGGGCCTCGGGGTGTCTTTAGCGAGGAGCCTTGTCGAGGCCTCATGGGCATCCTCGGCAAGGAGCCTTGCGATTGCCTTGTCTTCCGGTTCTCATCTTGGGAGTCATTGACCCTCGTCTTTACAAAGGTCTGCATGCCATCATGTGGGCGCTTCCCGAGTCTTGGTTCCAACGCTGCTGATGATGTGGGAGCTCCTAGGCTCAAGGGTGGCTGCAACAGAGGTGTTTGGGTGAGTTGCCCCGGCAAGGGTTCTTGCCGGGGGTGTGTAGGCCGCCCCGGCAAGAGGCTTGTCGAGGGAGAGCCTGTCTTCTTGCTTGGCCTTCTTGTGCCACCGTCTTGGCATTGCTCTGGTAACTTTGTGTCTCTGGCTTCCCTCCTCTGCCTTGTTATGTGTGGTCGTAGGTGTGGCTCTGACTGCCCGTGCACAAGTAAGGTGTATAAAGGAGCGCCCCAACTTTTGTACACCGACAGGAGCCCCCGGGCCTGGGCCATACATAAGCGCGACGCGTTGTTGGGCTAGGCCCAGAATAGTACGCGGGCACTGGGGTTGGATCACTTTTTACTGCAGTAACTCCTCCGGTGGTTATGCTTCCCCACGATCTACACTGATGTGGGGGTCGCACGTGGGGTGATCGCAGCATGCTTGCAGCATCTCGTGCTTTCCGAATAGTAAAGAGGCGGTTCGTGTTCTCCCCATAAAAGATAGGGGAAGTTGCGGGGGCGCGGCTCATTTACTAAGTGGACTCGGGTCGCCCCACGATCACGGGGTGCGAAAACGGTCGTACCACGTGCCATCCGAACCCTGATATGCTCGCCACGTGCCCTTCATGCATCGAGGAGGGCAGGCAGCGGACGCAGAGGATGCGGGCTTTAACATTGGGGCGGGG
>LR738711.1:299567516-299615430 GCA_902687465.1 Secale cereale
GGGGGGGGCGCTGCTAATTGGAGCGACGGTTCGGCCTTGTTTTCTTGAGCTTACGGTGCTTGGACTGGTTGATCCAGGCGGTCGCCCTTCTATAAAGAGGAGAGGGACGGTGCTCCCCTCCTCTCCACTCATCCACTTCCAGTTCGATTCCTTTCCTTCCCAAGTTATGCCGAGAGGGCGTGGCCGTGGTCGTGCCCCTGTGGAGGCGACCAGATCATCCTCTCGTTAGTGGGCGGCGGCGGTTAAAGAAGAGTCGGATGCCCAAGACGAGGGTCATGCCGGAGGTCGAGGCGTTGGCTGGGGTCGTGGCCGGCGAGGCGGTCGAGGCTGAGGCGGGCGAGGTCGGGGGACACCTGTGCCTTCATCATCTCCGTCTCCATCTCCTTCGCCGTCTCCTCCTGCCTCCCCGCGCAGCCATGTCAGGGACACGACGCTGGAGTTCATCTTGCAACTGCGCGAGCCGCCGCACAGTCGCCTCCATCTTCCTGAAGCGTTCGTGAGGGTGTTAGAGGTCGACCAGCCATCGAGGTTTAGGCTTCACATGGAGGGGTGTTACCATGGCGCCATGTCGGTGAACAGCAAGTTCCCCGCTCTTCATGTAGTGCTCCTCCGCCGGGGGTGGAAGACCTTCGCACGTACCCATTGCTTGATGAAGGGGCACGTCCTCTGCTTCAGGTTAGCGGAGAGCTCTCTGCTCTCTGTTAAGGTCTTCGGGCGCTCAGGACACAGGCTAGGGTGCTGTGCGGAAAGCTCGTCCGATGATGAAAACTCCTCCCTGATACGTCCAAAACGTATCTATAATTTCTGCTTGCTCCATGCCACTTTTGGGTGATATTGCTATGATATTCATACACTTCCATACACTTTTGATCATATTTGGACTAACTTACTAATCCAGTGCACCCCTGTGCCAGTTTCTGTTTTCGGCTGTTTTTGTATTTCAGGTTTTCACGTTTCGAGAACTGCCCAGAAAAATCCAGAAAAAATATATAAAAAATCAGCGTATCGGAAACAACACTGCGTCCGAAGGGCAGCCTGGGGGGCACAGGGGCTCCAGGCGCCCTGTGGGCGCCCCCCCCCTGGGCCGCGCCGGGGGGGCGCCTCGGCCCCCCAAGAGCCCCCCGGTGCCCTACTTTGGCATATATTTAAAGGACTCTCCGAAACCCTCGAAACAGGACTTCTTTTTGCGATCCCATCTCTGTTCCGCCGCCGCCGCCGCCGCTTCCAAGATCGGGAGCACCAGGAGAACTCTTCCCGGCACCCTGCCGGAGAGGAGGATCACCACCGGGAGCTTCTCCACCACCATGGACGCCTCCCGGATGACTCGTGAGTAGTCTCCCTTGGACCATGAGTCCATGACCAGTAGCTATGTGATGTTCTCCTCCCGTTCTTGTGCTTCACTAATTAGTCCTCGTGAGCTGCCCTGCATGATCGAGGCACCTATGTAATCCTTATGTTGTTGCTATGTTGAGTTTGCTGGGATCCGATGGATTATGAGATTATGTTCAGATTGATCTTGAGTAATATATTTGATCTACCTCTTTTATATTTTAGTTCATAAGTAATTCTTGCATGTTCTCCGTTGTTATTTATTGCTTTGGCCGAGTAGTAAGTAGTGACTCCAAGAGGGAACGTTATGCTCGATTGTGGGTTCATGCCCCTCGATGACTAGCTTGAGTGACAGAAACATGAGTCTAGGGGATGTGTTGTTGCCACAAGGGGGAAAACAACGGTGCTTGTGCCCGCGGGTGCAAGGATTGTTTACTTTACGCAAAGTTCTTTTAATGCAGTTGTCTATTGCATTGAGTTTACACTATGGGTGGGACTCGCAACTTAATACCAGCAAGATGTTCTGGATAGATATCTCAAGGTGGATGATTAGTAGTAGATATTGATGGATTTTGGTCTACTTACTTTGGCGTACCGCCCATGCTTTGAACCTCAACCTTTCTTGCAATGTAATCAGCATTGGTTTGCGTTCGTGGTCCTGTCAATTGCCTAGCTGTAATTTGTTTACCTCACATAGCTGTTTTATCGTCTTTGGGAGAGAGACATCACTAGTGAACATAATGAGACTCCGGTCCATAATACCATCATTGATCACATCCACTATTTACTTTTCGCTATTTACTTACTATTGCAAAACACTATCTATCACTACTATCATATTGCTTTTAACCCTTTGTGAACTACAAGGCCGGAGAGATTGACAACCTCTCTGTACTCGTTGGGAGCAAAGTTATTTGTATCTGTGTGCAGGTCCACGTTGATTGCTGATTGCGCCGTTAGCAATTGACACCTACTTGTTGAACCTAGGAGTCTCTGGGGATTCGATCCTTGGCATCTTTGCTAGGGGAAACACTTCTACTTACTACATCTTACACCTTCCACTTGGGGTAACCAACGAGGGGTTCGAGGCCCATCACTCCCCGAGCGAGAGTGATGGGGAGGACAGCGATAGCGACGACGAGGGCAGCGGGCGGGAGGATGATGGGTCCGACTAGGCGGCAGACACGACGTACCTGGGCGACGCCGGCAGCACCATAATCTGAATCGCCAGCCCCTCAAACTTCTTGAGGTCGCCTCCTTGGGCGGCTGGCGTTCGGAGGCCGGAGAAGACGAAGAAGGTGGGCGGCGGCCGTCATGTCGGAGTACGCGGGCATCAACTCGTGCATTGTCGGCCTGCTGCCCCATCTTTCGGCTCTTCTCCCGGCGCCATCATCGCCAGCCTTCTTCGGGACGGCCGCCAGGATGTTCTCTTGGTGCTTTCTGCTGCTCGCGCTTCGCCTAGGTGCTCCCTTTGCCCTTCACCATCTTGCTCCATTTCCATAGGAGGGGGACAAGAAAGGGATTACGGGCATCTTATCTCTTTTTAGTTTTTAAGCCTATGGGCCTTTGTAAGATTTAAATCTTGTAACCCCCTAACTCATGCACGCATTCCGTACGAATTGTACTTGTTTACAATGTATTAATGGAGAGAAGGGTGTTTGTCGGGTTTCTTTTGTGCGCGGGCAGGAGCCACACCAAGGAACGGATCCTTATTATCTTAAGATAAACATCGTACCCCGGCAACAGGCCTTGCCTCCCCCCTGATAACCCACAAGTGTAGGGGATCAGTTGTAGCCTCTTTCGATAAGTAAGAGTGTCGAACCAACGAGGAGCTAAAGGTAGAACAAATATTCCCTCAAGTTCTATCGACCACCGATACAACTCGACGCACGCTTGACATTTACTTTACCTAGAACAAGTATGAAACCAGAAGTACTTTGTAGTTTTTGTGGGGTAGGTTTGCAAGATAATAAAGAGCCGTAAATAAAAAGTAGGGGCCGTTAAGATAAAGACACAACTAAATTAGTTTTAGTAGAGAGCTTTTTGTCACGAGAAAGTTATTTGTCCCTAGGCAATCAATAACTAGACCGGTAATCACTATTGCAATCTTATTTGAGGGAGAGGCATAAGCTAACATACTTTCTCTTCTTGGATCATATGCACTTATGATTGGAACTCTAGCAAGCATCCGCAACTACTAAAGATCATTAAGGTAAAACCCAACCATAGCTTTAAAGTATCAAGTCCTCTTATTCCCATACTCAAACAACCTATTTACTTGGGTATGTGCTTCTGTCATTCACGCCACCCACCATAAGCAAATCATGAACATATTTCAAACCCTACAAAGAGGATCCCTCGCGCTGGCGTGACACGAAGAGCACCATAGAACAGCACCAATAATAAAACATGCAACTCAAACCAATCACGATCATCAATTAACCCATCGGACAAAATGGATCTACTCAAACATCATAGGATAGCCATACATCATTGGGAAATAATATATAGCGTTGAGCACCATGTTTAAGTAGAGATTATTGTAATGCCCAGTATGAGACTATACCTCCTACGTGTCGAGGCACGACATAATCTCATACTAGAATGATCTCAAGTATGGTATCTTTGCACAACTCATGTAAAAGAGGGGATAAATGTAAAAGTGTAGCTGGCTTACACTCCCCACGTCACTCAATGAAATGCATTAACATACATCATCCAGCAACATCAAAGTCCGACTACAGACGAAGATCCAAATGAAAGATACCGTAAATAAAGAAACACAAGGTCCTGATCATCCTAGTAAGAGCCCTACTGATCCTCTGGGTAAGACACGTAGTAACGCCCACGCTCTTCATCGAACTCCCAGTACAACTCTGAACCACCAACTGTGTAGTTCTCAACAGTACCTACATCTGGTGTTGTGGAATCTGTGAGCCACGGAGGACTCAGCAATCCCATTCCCGGGTAGCAATACTATCAAAGCCTTAGGTGTGGAACAAGGCTGAAAACAAGGTTGCAGCAGCACTAGCACTAGTTTACGTGTTTAGAGCGAGAAGAGAAAGTGCCAACGATTGACAAAGTGATCACGAAGTGATCCTAACTAAGCACGGCAAACATAACCCCACTATGTTCACTTACCGAACCCCTTCGGAAAGCAACCGTCACGGTTACTCATGCTGGTAGTGTATTATGATCATAGTGTCAAGTTATCTACAACCGGATATTAACAAATTCCCATCTGCCACATAATCGCGGGCATGTCTTTCGAAAGATCAAACCATGCATGGGTGTCCCAACTTAGCCCATCACAAGCTCATGATCAGCGGAGTCGCAACTCCAAGGTGGGAAGACCCGAGTATTCTCGGAATCCCGTGCTCAAGATATTCCCACAAAGGTAAAACAAATCCAGCAAGACCTCCCGGCGTGCCGACACCCTGATAGTAGCCACGCGTATCTCGTCTCAGGCCACGACCGGATGGGTGATGCTACAGGTTTTTACCAGCCCTCGGGTTTCCCCAAGGTGGCCCCACAGGCTCCCCAGTTTGGACCAACACTCATGTGGAGCACTGGTCTGGGTTGTTAATTAAGAACTCAGGTTTGCAACGCCCTTATGCAAGTTTTAGTTATTAGGCAAATGTAAAACCAATGTTGGGTCTTGCTGGAAAAGCTTTAGCGCTAAGCGGGTTATCAAGGGGGCCCATAAACCCCAACCGTGTTAGGGACACAAAATCAAGGAACATAACACCGGTTTAAACGGTTCCTAGGGTAGCATGAGTGGAACAAAACACCAAGCAAAGGCTTAGCCTTCCACCCATTTCCAAATATATAGATGATTTAGTTTAACAGATTATATATTGTGATATCCCAACATAACTTCATCATGAAGCAAGAATCTTCAAATCTTCTCCTGCAACTAACAATGCTATAAGAGGGGCTGAGCGAAGCTTACGTAGCCAAACAACGGTTTGCTAGGTTGGGTGGTTAGAGAGGTTCATGGCAACAATAGGAGGCTAACAAACAGAAATAGGCATCGAGGCAATAAGCTAAAGAGAGAGACATCTAGCATAGGAAAAGATAGTAGTGATATCTGGGTAAGGTCATCTTGCCCGTTGATTCCACGGAGGGATCATAACCTTGCTCCTCACACTCAACCTCGGTAGAAATCTCATACTCTGTATCGTCACCGGGCTCTAACCAAACACAACAATGCAACAACGGAACAAAATCAATCAACATGCAGTGCTCAACCACATGATGCATGAACATGAAGCATATGAACATGGAAAGAAAATGATGCACGGCCTAGGGTCACAAGAGTGCAATACCATCAAAGCAACAAACTCACCCACAAAAAAGAACAAGCATAAGAACACAACAAGTTTATGTTGATTATTCAAACAAGCATCCAACAAGTTTAAAGGGGTTAGTTAACATGGCAAGCGTGCAACTAACATCACAGCAACATGCTAGCACTTTTAAATGGGCTGGAATTAAATAACAACAACATCCAGAAACTCCCATATTAATTTAAATGCATTTGGGACAGATGTGAAAAACTTCTGTGATAGAGTTTTTAAACATGCTAAGCAATAGCACCAAAATAATCTACACATTTTCTACCCCGAATGCATATAAAGTTTGTTAAATTTGGAGTTGTAGATATTTAGATATGATTTTTACAAGTTTAAGCATATTTAAAACAACGATAAATTCAAACAACATTTTAAATATTTTTAAACATGCCAGCAAGTAGCATATTCATAATCTACATAAAATTCTAAGCACTTTTCATATATAACTCATTTTCGTCAGAAGAATATTTATGCAGATAATAAATAAACAAGAAAAACAGAAAAAGAAAAGAAAAAGAAAACAGAAAAACAAAAACAAAAAGCGCAGGCGTCAGAATGACCCAGGCTCAGCTAGCCCAAGCCACTGACAAAGGGGGCCCATCAGCTGAGCTGGCGCTGAGATGGCAACGTGGGTGCGCGCGGGGGTGGAAAAGGTGCTGTGAGGCTGGCGGGTGGGGCCATGATGTCAGACACACAAGGAAAATAAAAATGGGGCGAAACCCACTGGAAAAGGTGCTGTGAGGCTGGCGGGTGGGGCCATGATGTCAGACACACAAGGAAAATAAAAATGGGGCGAAACCCACTACGCCCGCAAGGAATCGAACCCACGACCACTTGCTATCTGACGAGGAGACGAACCACTGCGCTACTGAAAGTTTCATGACAGAAAGCAGGTGCAAACTCTGAAGAATAGACAGAAGAAGCAGAAACATGGGAATAAGCTGGGCTCGTCGGAGCTTCTCCGGCGACCAAACAGCACGGCGGAGTGTCACAGACTGCACCTGGAAGAAACCCGCATCTACTCGATGCACTAACAGCAACTAACAAGCACTACAGCACCGGCGGCGAGCAACGGCAGAACGGCGGCGACGGAGCAATGACGAGGCGATGCAGAGCCCTAGGGGGAGCGACGACTGCACGGGTGGCATCTACGCGACGTACTGGAGCGAACTGGCAGCACGGCAAGGCCTAGAGGGGTCGGAACACTCGCCGGCGACGAGGTCCGATGGCGATGCGCTCGGGCGCTCGGTGGACTAGGTCCTAGAGGGCGCGCAGAAAGGGTGAAAGGGCACAGGGAGGAAGAGGAGCTCACCACGAGCACGGCGATGTGCTCGGCTGGCCCAGTCGTGGACGGAGTCGACGACGGCGCGTCTCGAACACCTACGGCCACCCAAGAGGAAGAAGAAGAAGAAGAGCTCGTCGTGGAGGCGATCGGGTCGGCGTAGGCGATGTAGTCGAAGGAGTCGACGTCGTGGAAGCAGACGGACAGCGTTGGCGAGGCTGAGGTCGACGGGGGGCTCGCCGACGACATGGTCGTGCTCTCAGATGCGCTCGGGCATCCACTGGATCAACGAATCTGGGGGTGCTCGGCTCTCTAGGCGGCGACGAGGGGAAAGGGGAACCCTAGGGGAAAGGAGAGGACAAGCTGCGGGTTTAAAAAGGGGGCGGCGACGGCCTCGACGTCTGTGAGTTCACGGGACGACGGCGCGGGCGCGCCCTGCTCTGTTTTGCTGACGGAGGAAGATGGCGATGTGGCCCTTTGAGACAGACAGGTGGGGCCAAGTGGGAAAAGCCACGGCGCGACGGATGGTGCGGCCTGTTGGCTGGGCCTACGGGAGAGATGGGCCTGCGCCATGAGGGAAAAGGAGATGGGCCTGGGGGAGGGAGGGAGAGGAAGCCCAGGTTCCACTGCTAGCTGCTGCTTTACTTTCTTTTTCTTATATCCTCAGGCAGAAAAGAAAAAGAAAAACACAGAATAAAAGGAGAGGAGTTAGGGGAAAATAAAAATATCCCCATGCTGGACATTTTTAGAGGCAGAAAAATAAGAGGAGTTTGAATATGGTTCAAACTCTTGTCATTTTAAAACCCAACCAAATCATTTTAAAATAGGCTGATATTTGGTGGAGAGGTTGTTCACATGGTGCAAGATTTATAGGAGAAGAAAGAACATAAGTGGGCTTGGTTATGAGGCTTGCACAAAAGAGCAAAGATAGGACAGAAGAAAAGAAAGAAGAAGAAGAAGAAGAAGAAGAAGAAGAAGAAGAAGAGGGATAAGGGGTAGGGTTAGCTAGGCACAGCTAAACCCACACACACAACATCACAATGGTCTCACACATGCACAACAATAAAGTAAACTATGATGCCATGATGCCATGATGATGAAGCAATGCAAGGATGCGAAGTAATAAATGATATGGCAATGCAAAGAAAATAAATGACAAGAACCCCCAAGGATAATGACAAGGATCAAATGAGGAAGCTTTATTGCCATTATTGGAAAGTGTTACATATGGGGCATTACAAACTCTCCTACACTACAAAAAGATCTCGTTCCGAGATCTAGGACTGGAAGAAGGAAGGATACTCGGAACGAAGGTGATCTTCTCGTTCCCACATAGCTTCTCGGTCAGTATGGTGTGACCACTTAACTTTCAAGAACTTGATGGACTTGTTGCGGGTTTTGCGCTCAATTTCTTCAAGGATAGCAACAGGGTGCTCACGATAAGACAAGTCTTGTTGGAGATCAATCTCCTCGAACGGAATCGTGCGATCAGGTGTCTTGAAGCACCTACGGAGTCGAGACACATGAAACACATCATGAACATTTGCAAAGTTGGAGGGAAGCTCAAGTTGGTAGGCTAAATCGCCTCTTTTGCCAAGAATCTGGAAAGGGCCCACGTATCTCGGAGCAAGCTTTCCTTTGATACCAAATCTTTGGGTTCCTTTCATAGGAGAAACACGAAGATAGACATGATCTCCAATGTCGAAAGCCAAATCACGATGCTTGCCGTCATAGTAACTCTTTTGACGCGATTGAGCGGCTTTGAGATTCTCACGTATGACTTTGCACATTTTTTCGGCTTTTGAGATCAAATCATTGCCAAGAAGTTGACGTTCACCAGTCTCAGACCAGTTGAGCGGGGTACGGCACTTTCTGCCATAGAGGATTTCAAAAGGAGCTTTGCCGGCACTTGCTTGGAAACTGTTGTTGTAAGAGAACTCGGCAAACGGGAGACAATCTTCCCACTTCATACCAAAAGAGATGACACAAGCTCTCAGCATGTCTTTGAGGATCTGGTTCACTCTTTCGACTTGACCACTAGTCTGAGGGTGAAATGCAGTGCTGAAACGAATCTTAGTGCCCATGGCTGACTGAAAGGAGTCCCAGAACTTGGATGTGAACAAACTTCCACGGTCTGAGGAGATGACTTGAGGAATGCCATGCAACGAAACAATTCTGGAGGTGTACAACTCTGCCAGCTGAGCTGCATTGATGGATTCTTTGACGGGAAGGAAGTGAGCTACTTTAGTTAGCTTTTCAATCACTACAAAGATAGCATCATTCCCCTTCTTGGACTAAGGAAACCCAGTGACGAAATCCATTTCAATGTGGTCGAATTTCCACTCGGGAATAGGTAGAGGTTGGAGGAGACCGGCTGGACGTTGATGCTCCGCCTTCACTCTTCTGCAGACATCACATTCATTCATGAATTGGGCAATCTCCCTTTTCATTCGGGTCCACTAGTACGATTGCTTGAGGTCTTGGTACATCTTGGAACTTCCGAGATGAATCGAGAGGAGGAAGTCATGTGCTTCGTTCATTATGAGTTTTCTGAGATCACCCTTTGGAACGACAATTCTGTCCTCAAAGAACAAGGTGTCTTTCTCATCAACACGATAGCACTTGTACTTGGGAGTACCCTTAGCAACACCATGTTTCACTTTCTGCACCATAGCATCACTTAGTTGGGCCTCCGAATCTGATCTTCCAAGGTAGGATCAACTTGAAGGTTTGCAAGAAAGCCTTGCGGAACAACTTGGAGGTTGAGCTTCCTGAATGATTCACAAAGTTCAGGCTGGAACGGTTTGAGAAGGAGACTGTTGCAATATGCCTTTCTGCTCAAGGCATCTACAATGACATTGGCCTTGCCATGTGTATACCCAATGCTTGGATCATCTCAACCCAACGAGTCTGGCGAAGGATCAGGTTTGGTTGTGTGAAGATGTACTTCAAGCTCTTGTGATCGGTGAAGATGTCCACTTCTCTGCCCAACAGAAGGTGTCTCCACGTGATCAAGGCATGTACAACTGCTGCTAGCTCGAGATCATGTGTGGGGTAATTCCTCTCATTTGGTATCAACTGACGAGAAGTGTATGCCACAATCTTCTTGTCTTGCATGAGAACACCACCAAGACCTTGTAAAGAAGCATCACAAAAGACTTCATAGGGCTTGGACTCATCCGGAGGAGTAAGAACCGGAGCAGAAATGAGCTTCTCTTTGAGTGTTTTGAATGTCACATCACAATCAGGAGTCCAGGAGTACTTGACATTCTTCGGCAACAAGTTGGAAAGAGGCTTGGCAATCTTGGAGAAGCTCTCAACGAACCTTCTGCAATAGCTAGCGAGACCAAGGAAGCTTCGGAGTTGATTGACATTCTGCGGGGGTTCCCAGTTGACAATAGCTTAAACTTTCTCGGGGTTCATAGAAATACCCTCGGCAGAGATGATATGGCCAAGATACAAGACCTTATCCAGCCAGAATTCACATTTGGAGAACTTCCCATAGAACTAGTGTTCACGGAGCCTGTCCAGGACCAAATGGAGGTGCTTGGCATGGTCTTCTTCATTCTTGGAGAATACCAAGATGTCATCCAGATAGACAAGAACAAATTCATTGGTGTAGGGGTTGAATATGAAGTGCATCATCCTCGAGAAGGTGGGTGGAGCACTTGCGAGGCCAAAAGACATGACCGTGTATTCATAAGAGCCAAAACTCATTCTGAATGCGGTCTTGGGAATATCTTCTTCACGGATACGGATCTGGTGGTAACCCATCCGGAGATCGAGCTTTGAGAACACCTTTGCTCCTTTGAGCTGCTCGAACAATTCATTGATATTGGGGAGCAGATACTTGTTCTTTATTGTCTTCTTGTTCAATGGCCGGTAATCAACGCAAAGGCGCTCCGTGCCATCCTTCTTCTTGACAAATAGAACACCACAGCCCCAAGGAGAAGTGCTAGGCCTAATTAGACCCATACGCTCTTGCTCATCGAGTTGTTTCTTCAGCTCCTTCAACTCATCAGGGGAAAGCTTGTACGGACGCCGACATGCTGGCTCGGTACCGGGCTCGATTTCAATGACGAATTCAACTTGACGATGCGGAGGCATGCCTGGAAGCTCTTCAGGGAAAACATCTTCATACTCATTGACCACCGGGATCTGAGAGATGGCATTAATCTCGCCCTTGTCATTGAGAGAGAATAGCATGATTGTGTTATCTCAAGAGGCGAAGATAATCACGTCTTCATCAGGATGAGTAAGCTTGACTTCCTTATTTGCACAATCAATGGTTGCATCATGCTTGGAAAGCCAATCCATCCCAAGAATAAGATCAATGTCGAAGTTACTTAGAATAACCAGAGAAACCAGAAAGCTGTAGTCACCCATGTGAATAGATATATCCGGAGCAAATACACTAGAAGTCATTCGTTTCCCCGGAGAAGTAACTTGCAACTTTTGAGGTAAGCTTTTGATGTCAACATTGTGCTTGGATGCAAAAGGTTGAGACATGAAAGAACATGATGCACCCAAATCAAACAAAACTTTAGCAGGTTTAAGGTTGACTGGAAGGTTACCAAGTATCACATCTGAAGAATTCTCTGCTTGAGCTGCATTCATCAGATTCACTCTTGCTTGCTTGGGATTGTGCTTGACAATAGCAGTGCTGGCAAGTGGAGGAGGCGGAAGGCGCCTTGGGTTGGGTCACTTGTTAGCATAGTGACCCTTCTGAGAGCACTTGTTGCAAACCACTTCTGAGAGAGGACGGTGATAAGGACCACTTGACTTCGAAGCTTAAAACTGAGGCTTGGACTGATTGCTTGGGTTGGGTGGGTGGGAGAAACCACGGCCACCAGAGTGCTTGTTGTTGTTGTTGTTTGGAGGGCGGAGCACTGGAGGAGCTGGAAGCCAAAACTTCTGCTGCTTTGCGACCACTTGGGAAGAAGAGGAGGAGTTAACAGCATCTCTGATCCTCTTTTTAGAAGCTTCAATCTTGAGATGGGCTGCCTCTTGCTTAAGGGCCATATTATGGAATTGATCAAATTCATCCGGCTCGAACAAGGTGAGAGCTAGTTGAAGTTCATCCTTCAGACCACCACGGAACTGATAAATCTTTCTCTTAACATCTGGGATGTCTTGCTTGGCATAGCGGGCAAGGTTCTGGAACTTGACATTGTATTGATAAACGGACATGGTGCCTTGCTTCAGGTTGCGGAATTGCTCACGCATGCCTTCAATGACACTAGTTGGAATGTGGTGAGAGCGGAAATCCTTGCAGAAGTCAGTCCACGAGATCTCACGACCACATCTGGAATCTTTATACTGTTTCCACCAATCAGCAGCTTGATCCTTGAATTGGAAGGTAGCAAACTTGACGTAATCCTCAGGTCTCACGTTACTACACTCGAAATGCTTTTTCATGTCTGTTATCTAGTCTTTAGCATCTAGCGGGTCCACACAGTAACTGAACGCCTTCGGTTGGTTTGCCAGGAATTGGTTGAGGGTTGCAAAGTGAGGTTGATTGAACAAATTGCCTTGGCCTTGGTTCCCATGAACACCTTGATTTGTTTGGTTGGCTTGAATGTTCTGCATCATTTGCATAAGCAACCGGGTGTTCTGGTTGGTCGCTTGCATAATTGCTCTCCAGGCCTCAGACAGAGGAGGAGGGGAAGGAGGACGATCAGGAACTTCTTCACCCTCTGGGTTAGCATTGGGAACCTTCTTAGGAGCCATCCTGAATGAGATGAAAACTATTAGCCATTGATTGAAATATAAGCTGAATCAACGGCTAGAATTGCAACATAAGTCTTCACAAGAACATTCGAACAAAATGAACGAATGTAATCCACAATTTAATGGTACAAAAATCTTCTCGAGAAGCCACTTGGGAGAATAAAAGGTAAATAAAAACAACAAGGAGCAGATTGTCAGGCCCAAGATGCGATTCTATCTCGATCACGAGACTCATACGTGATTGGGGCAGAACCGCATATCAGGCGCTTAGCAAGATGGATATCATTACATCGTACCATTACATACATACATGAGGGATACAGCAATACAAACAAGTCACAAGAATACAACAACATCAATACAAGGCATCCGACTACGGATGCAAACATGAAAAGCACAACGACATCCATCTGCTATCCCAGGCTGCCGACCCGGAACCTAACCCAAGACTGATGGAGAAGAAGAAGAAGAAAGAAATCCAATATAAAGGACATCGCTCTCATGTCAAGTCATCGGAAACCTGCACCTGCAACTGTTATTGTAGTAACTGTGAGCCACGAGGACTCAGCAATCCCATAACCATGGGTATCATGACTAGCAAAGCTTAATGGGTAGGAAGGTGTAAAGTGGTGAGGTTGCAGCAGCGACTAAGCATAAGTATGGTGGCTAACTTACGAGTACAAGAATAAGATGAGCATCTACGCAAACGGTCGCAAACTAATAATGATCGCTAAAGATCTTGAACTACCTACGAGTCAAACATAACCCCACCGTGTTCTCTTCTCAAAGTGAAAAGAGACAGTCACGGTTACTCACACAGTTGTGTGTTTTACTTCGGATCCTCTGTCAAGTTTTCTACAACCGGACATTAACAAATTCCAATCTGCCACATAACCGCGGGCACGGCTTTTGAAAGATCATAACCCTGCAGGGGTGTCCCAACTTAGCCCATCACAAGCTCTCACGATCAGCAGAAGTAATAATAATATTACCCCTTATCTTAGGGAAGGCCCGATCAGACTCGGAGTTCCCGGTGCACAAGACATTTCGACAATGGTAAAACAAGTCCAGCAAGACCTCATGGCGTGCCGACACCCTGATAGTAGCCGCGTGTATCTCGTCTCAGGCCACAACCGGATGGGACATCCTACGAGTAAAACCAGCCCTCGGGTTTCCCCCAGGTGGCCCCCCCAGCCTGCCCGTTTGGGACCAACACCATCAGCACTGGCCCCCCTTCTATGTAGAAAGAATCCTCGGGTAGCGCTAACTCCCTATGCAATTAATTAATTAATTAAGTTTTTATTATTAGCAAATTAAAACCAATGTTGGGCCTTGTTGGAGGAGTTTTATTCAAAGACGGACTGTCAAGGGGTCCCCATATACCCAACCGTGTAAGGAACGCAAAATCAAGGAACATAACGCCGGTTTATCGGCTCCTAAGGTGGCATGAGTGGAACAAAACACCGAGCAAAAGGCCAAGCCTTCCACCCATTGCCAAGTATATAGGAGTGTTAATAATAATAAGATATATTGTGATATTCCAACACCAAGATCCGACATGGATCAATCTTCATCTTCACCTGCAACTAACAACGCTATAAGAGGGGCTGAGCAAGCGGGTAACATAGCCAAACAATAGTTTTGCTGGGAAGGTGTCAAAGGTTAGAGGTTTCATGGCAACAAGGAGAGGGGTTGACAATAATGATGGGTAGCGCGACATATAACGATAGCATCGAGACATCTAGCATAGCAATGATAGTAAAGGTATCCAAGGTGATGGTCATCTTGCCTGAGATCCCGCAAGGAAGAAGAATGAGTCCATGAAGCAGACGAAGAAGAAGCCTCGAAGACGAACCACGTGTCGACGAACGAATCCTCATGACCGCAACGGAAAAGAACTAGCGAGAAGGAAGCACACAACATGGTAAACACTCCACTCAAGAACATGACAAGAAGCTCAACCAAGTAAGATGCAAGACAAGTCTATATGATGCAATTCATGGCAAGGGATGAAGCATACAAGAACAACACAAAACAACAAGTTTAAATGAGGTCGGAATCAACATATAGCAATTCCGGTAAGTCCTCATATGCACATTTTGAATTTGGTCCAGATCTGAACAAACCTTAAGTTCAAGTTGTTAAACAGCAAGTTAACATGCACCATGATGATCTACACGAACTTCTAATCAAGTTTCATATAAAGTTTGTTTAATTCGGAGCTACGGCCTAGAAGATATGAGCAAAACAAGTCAAGCAAGGCAACGGTGCAAGATGCACCCAAACATCAAGCAAACACACTCCAAACATGTAAACAACATGATATTATGCTTCTACATTAAAAATCACTCAAGTTTCATATAAAGCACACTCCAAACGGGGCAACGGTTCAACACATACACATGAAACAAGATATAACAACAAGCTGTCCAAAAACAGCAACATAGCAACTTTGGAGCAAGGTATATATATGCTACAACACCCAAACATGATAACAAGAGGCATGGATGTGAAAAAGATATGATACTTAACAAGCATGAACTTAGAACACACCCAAAAAGTTGATGGAACACAATTAATCAAGCATGACAAGTTGCAATAAATTTATCCAGACTTAGTCAAAATCTGAGAAGGCAAAAACATCATCCCGATGCTACAGCACCCAAACATGATAACAAGAGGCATGGATGTGAAAAAGACATGATACTTAACAAGCATGAACTTAGAACACACCCAAAAACTTGCTGGAACACAATTAACCAAGCATGGCAAGTTGCAATAAATTTATCCAGACTTAGTCAAAATCTGGGAAGGCAAAAACATCATCATGATGCTGCCTTCAGAGGCACAAAACAACAAGCATATCAACTCTACCAAGTATATAAAGATCATGGACATGTAATAGACATATCATACAACAAACAACTCCATTGGATCAACTCCGTAGGAGGTATGGATCAATAACAACAAGCTTCACCAAATTGATCATGCTGATAAAAGTCTGACAGGTAAAATTTATAGCAACTTGAGAGCAAGAAATAAATAAGCTACAGCAGGTCATATAAGCAAGCAATGGCATCGATGGATAGACAATAACATGAAAAAAAGACATTATCATTGGCCACTCCAAAACAAGCATGGATTTGAGTGGGGCATCAAGCAAACATAGCTTCAGGTCTAACAGATTCCAGACTTTGCAGTTTTTTCACTAAGTATAAAACAACAACAACAACATGGCATGTTTACAAGCTTGTTTAAGTCACCTCAAGGCATATCATGAAAAATGGATTGCACCACAGCAAAGACCATATGATTGTGCTTCTAAAACATATTGACATCTGGCATGAAGACAATCACACCAATAGCAATGAGCAAGTCAAATCAGCATCTCATAACAAGTTTCAGCACTTAACAGCCACATGCACTTTTGCAACAGAGATTAACATGGCAATATGGCACCTAACATGAATGCTACAGCAACCATCATGTAGAGCACTTCACAATGAACATTTTGACATATCACACACTCCATTTGGATAAACATGCACAAAGTTACAAGCATCACAAGCATGCAAGAAAATTACAGTTACCAGCAGTTTTAAACATATAGCACTCTTGCAACAATGATTAGGGAATCAAGATGAACTCAAACAAGCATGCCATAGTGGAACAAAATTAAGAGCATATCACAACGAACATTTTGACATATTATATGCTCCAATTGGACCATCACGTGAAAAGTTACAGTCACTCAAACATGCAACAAAAATGTATGAATTTCACAGACTTAGCCATTTTTAACCCCAGGAAAAATAACAGAGAGGGCGTCATATAGTAATATGCGCACAGGGGCGAGGGATACTGGGCTCTTACCATGGGCTTGGCCCAGACGGAGGGGGAGTGAGGCAGGCCGCGACTGGAGGAGGAACTGGGCCGGGCTAGAGGGGTTGGAGAGGTGGGCCGACGGAGGGGGGCCACGCGGTGCTAGAGCGAGGTCTAGGCGGGCGCTGCCCATGCGTGGTCGTCCTCGTCCTCCTCACGTGGTCGAGTGAAGCAGGGAATGGCGGCGGCGATGGGAGGCCGGCGGAAGGAGCTCCGGCGGCAGGGCAGTGCGGATCCGGCGGGGATCGGCGCGGGCCGGCCGGATCTGGCCACGGGGGCGCCGGATCCGTCGCCTTGTAGGGCCGGCGGGGCTTGGCGGGGCGAGGCCCGACAGAGGCGGGCGAAGGTGGCTCGGGCCCGGCTCCGGCGAGGAGGACGCGACAGCGGGGCTACTCAGGCCGGCGAGCAGGCGGGGCCGGCGAGGCGGAGGAGGAGCTCGGGAGGCGGGGCTCCGGCGAAGGAGGCCGACGGGGCGCAGGGCGGACGGGCAGGCGGCGGTGTGGCGTACGGGCTCGTGCGGGCCCGCTTCGGGCCCCGCGGGCAGCGGCGGCGGGGAGGAGAGAGAGAGGGTGAGGTGGCGAGCTGTGAGTGGAGGAGAGCGGCGGCGGGGCGACGTGGCACACTGTGATTGGCTATGGTGAGGTGGAGGCGGCTGGACATGTCCGGCACGGATGGACATGTTCGGCGCGGATGGACATGTCCGGCGGCGCGAGGAAGAAGGAGGCTAGGGTTCATCCGAAATTTCGGGGGTGGGGGTTGTTTTATAGGTAGAGGGAGCTAGGAGTGTCGAAATGAGGAGCGGTTTTCGGCCACGCGATCCTGATCCGACGACCGAGAGCATGGAGGGGGTTAGAATGGGCTTGGGGGCTGTTGTGAAAGGGGTGCTGGGCCAAAAGAGAAAGGCTTCCGGTAGTTAACACGGTTAACCGTTGGGCTACCAAATGGACTCCAAACACGACGAAACTTGACAAGTGGTCTACCTATGCTATAATAAGACCACATGCCAAGTTTCAACCCATTCCGAGAACATTTTTCGGCCACTCATAAAATAAATATACGGAGATGTTGCGAGCGCATGCAAGTGTGTGTGGGCTCGGAACGGACAACGGAAAGGACGGGCGAACTCGGACGGATGCAAGTTTTGAAAACATGATGATGCAATACACATGATGACAAGGCAAAGAGCAACACGCAAGCAGATGACATGGCAACAACGACGAATAACTGGCTGACACCTGGCGCATCGGTCTCGGGGTGTCACACAGATAGAACAAATACAAGATAGAAGCTTCGTTCCACATGTTCGTGCTGAAAGCTCATGGAACGTCTTACAAAAGGGTTTTGCAATCCCCGGATCAACATATCCAAGGACCCTTTAAGATGAAACTCCCGATTGGAACAACACCCATAAAACCACTTCACTCAATGTTGAACCCCGAACTCCATATCGGAAGAATGCCTATGAGCTACTAGATGAACCCACCTATTAATTTCCGAAGGTTTCCGGTTATGCAATCAAGTGTTGGGGATATAGGGGAAGCACCGCGCACTCAACTCTAATCCTACATCCAGCTGTATCCATCCTTCAACACATAACCAGTTATTTTCGGAAACCGTTTACCTCGGACCTTCGAAACGCATCTGCTATACAAGCTATGGCAATACTCCCGAACTACCTCCCCAGTACTGGGTGATGTCGGGGTTATCTTACCACTAACCGCATAGAAGAGTTTTCGATGTCGGCCGTCTTAAGTATTCTAGAACTGTTGCGATAGATTTGTGACGACAACACCTCGGAGCTCAACTCCCCGGGACACTGCCACAACCCCTAAATGACAGGAGGCATCAGAACAATGTTCTTGTCACAAAGATATCGGAACAATCCAAACAATACTCGCGTGATCCTAAAAAAAATTAGTGAATTTTTGAGAGTAGAAGAGATAGAACATCGTTAGGAGTCCTCACCAGAGTGATAAAGGGATGAGGAGTAAAAAGAAATCCTACTATCTGATATATATAGGACTCAAAACATTTTCATGTGTGTGCCTAGACTCAATCGTCAATGATTCGATCAATCAGTGGGGGCTCCTAGGTCGGAGAAGGCTCCGATTACCAACTTTTAATGCCCAGTATGAGACTATACCTCCTACGTGTCGAGGCACGACATAAAGATATAATCTCATACTAGAATGATCTCAAGTATGGTATCTTTGCACAACTCATGTAAAAGAGGGGATAAAATGTAAAAGAGTAGATGGCTTACACTCGCCACGTCACTCAATGAAATACATTAACATACATCATCCAGCAACATCAGAGTCCGACTACGGACGAAGATCCAAATGAAAGATACCATAAATATAGCAACACAAGGTCCCGATCATCCTAGTAAGAGCCCTACTGATTCTCTGGGTAAGACACGTAGTAACGCCCACGCTCTTCATCGAACTCCCAGTACAACTCTGAACCACCAGCTGTGTAGTTCTCAACAGTACCTGCATCTGGTGTTGTGTAGAATCTGTGAGCCACGGAGGACTCAGCAATCCCATTCCCGGGTAGCAATACTATCAAAGCCTTAGGTGTGGAACAAGGCTGAAAACAAGGTTGCAGCAGCACTAGCACTAGCTTACGTGTTTAGAGCGAGAAGAGAAAGTGCCAACGATCGACAAAGTGATCACGAAGTGATCCTAACTAAGCACGTCAAACATAACCCCACTGTGTTCACTTCCCGAACCCCTTCGGAAAGCAACCGTCACGGTTACTCATGCTGGTAGTGTATTATGATCATAGTGTCAAGTTATCTACAACCGGATATTAACAAATTCCCATCTAACACATAATCGCGGGCATGGCTTTCGAAAGATCAAACCCTGCAGGGGTGTCCCAACTTAGCCCATCACAAGCTCACAATCAGCGGAGTCGCAACTCCAAGGTGGGAAGACCCGAGTATTCTCGGAATCCCGTGCTCAAGATATTCCCACAAAGGTAAAACAAATCCAGCAAGACCTCCCGGCGTGCCGACACCCTGATAGTAGCCACGCGTATCTCGTCTCAGGCCACGACCGGATGGGTGATGCTACAGGTTTTTACCAGCCCTCGGGTTTCCCCAAGGTGGCCCCACAGGCTCCCCAGTTTGGACCAACACTCATGTGGAGCACTGGTCTGGGTTGTTAATTAAGAACTCGGGTTTGCAACGCCCTTATGCAAGTTTTAGTTATTAGGCAAATGTAAAACTAATGTTGGGTCTTGCTGGAAAAGCTTTAACGCTAAGCGGGTTATCAAGGGGGCCCATAAACCCCAACCGTGTTAGGGACGCAAAATCAAGAAACATAACACCGGTTTAAACGGTTCCTAGGGTAGCATGAGTGGAACAAAACACCAAGCAAAGGCTTAGCCTTCCACCCATTGCCAAATATATAGATGATTTAGTTTAACAGATTATATATTGTGATATCGCAACAATAACTTCATCATGAAGCCAGAATCTTCAAATCTTCTCCTGCAACTAACAATGCTATAAGAGGGGCTGGGCGAAGCTTACGTAGCCAAACAACGGTTTGCTAGGTTGGGTGGTTAGAGAGGTTCATGGCAACAATAGGAGGCTGGCAAACAGAAATAGGCATCGAGGCAATAAGCTAAAGAGCGAGACATCTAGCATAGGAAAAGATAGTAGTGATATCTGGGTAAGGTCATCTTGCCCGTTGATTCCACGGAGGGATCATAACCTTGCTCCTCACACTCAACCTCGGTAGAAATCTCATACTCTGTATTGTCACCGGGCTCTAACCAAACACAACAATGCAACAACGGAACAAAATCAATCAACATGCGGTGCTCAACCACATGATGCATGAACATGAAGCATATGAACATGGAAAGAAAATGATGCATGGCCTAGGGTCACAAGAGTGCAATAGCATCAAAGCAACAAACTCACCCACATGAAAGAACAAGCATAAGAACACAACAAGTTTATGTTGATTATTCAAACAAGCATCCAACAAGTTTAAAGGGGTTGGTTAACATGGCAAGCGTGCAACTAACATCACAGCAACATGCTAGCACTTTTAAATGGGCTGGAATTAAATAACAACAACATCCAGAAACTCCCATATTAATTTAAATGCATTTGGGACAGATGTGAAAAACTTTTGTGATAGAGTTGTTAAACATGCTAAGCAATAGCACCAAAATAATCTACACATTTTCTACCCCAAATGCATATATAGTTTTTTAAATTTGGAGTTGTAGATATTTAGATATGATTTTTACAAGTTTAAGCATATTTAAAACAACGATAAATTCAAACAACATTTTAAATGTTTTTAAACATGGCAGCAAGTAGCATATTCATAATGTACATAAAATTCTAAGCACTTTTCATATATAACTCATTTTCATCAGAAGAATATTTATGCAGATATTAAATAAACAAGAAAAAACAGAAAAACAAAAACCAAAAGCACAGGGGTCAGAATGACCCACGCTCAGCTATCCAAGCCACTAACAGAGGGGGCCCAGCAGCTGAGCTGGCGCAGAGATGGCAACGTGGGTGCGCGCGAGGGTGGAAACGGCGCTGTGAGGCTGGCGGGTGGGGCCCTGCTGTCAGCCACACAAGGAAAATAAAAAGGGGGTGAAACCCACTGCGCCCGCAAGGAATCGAACCCATGACCACTTGCTATCTGACGAGGATACAAACCACTGCACTACTGAAAGTTTCACGACAGAAAGCAGGTGCAAACTCTGAAGAATAGACAGAAGAAGCAGAAACAGGGGAATAAGCTGGGCTCATCGGAGCTACTCGTCGGAGCTGCTCCGGCGACCAAATAGCACGGCGGAGTGTCGCAGACTGCAGCTGGAAGAAACCCGCATCTACTTGATGCACTAACAGCAACTAGCAAGCACTACAGCGCCGGCGGCGAGCAACGGCAGAACGGCGGCGACGGAGCAACGACGAGGCAATGCAGAGCCCTAGGGGGAACGACGACTGCACAAGCGGCATCTACGCGACGCACTGGAGCGAACTGGCAGCACACGCCTAGAGGGGTCGTAACACTCGTCGGCGACGAGGTCCGACGGTGATGCACTCGGGCGCTCGATGGACTAGGTCCTAGAAGGGGCGCAGAAAGTTGAAAAGGGCACGGGGAGGAAGAGGAGCTCACCACGAGCATGGCGATGTGCTCGGCTGGCCCAGTCGTGGACGAAGTCGACGACGGCGCGTCTCGAACATCTACGGCCACCGAAGAGGAAGAAGAGCTCGTCGTGGAGGCGATCGGGTCCGCGTAGGCGACGTAGTCCAAGGAGTTGACGTCGTGGAAGCAGACGTACAGCGTTGGCGAGGTTGAGGTAGACGCGAGGCTCGCCGGCGACGTGGTCGTGCTCTCAGATGCGCTCGGGCATCAACTGGATCGATGGATCTGGGGGTGCTCGGCTCTCTAGGCGACGATGAGGGGAAAGGGGAACCCTAGGGGAAAGGAGAGGACAAGCTGCGGGTTTAAAATGGGGCGGCGATAGCCTCGACGTCCGTGAGTTCACGGCACGACGGCGCGGGCACGCCCTGCTTTGTTTTACTGACGGAGGAAGACGGTGACGTGGCCCTGTGAGACAGACAGGTGGGGCCAAGGGGGAAAAGCCACGGCGTGACGGTGCGGCCTGTTGGCTGGGCCTGCGGGAGAGATGGGCCTGCGCTATGAGGGAAAAGGAGATGGGCCTGGGGGAGAGAGGGAGAGGAAGCCCAGGTTCCACTGCTAGCTGATGCTTTTCTTTCTTTTTCTTTTATCCTCGGGCAGAAAAGAAAAAGAAAAACACAGAATAAAAGGAGAGGAGTTAGGGGAAAATAAAAATATCCCCATGCTCACTGATTTATGCCCTATTTAAATAAATTGACTTGGACATTTTTAGAGGCAGAAAAATAAGAGGAGTTTGAATATGGTTCAAACTCTTGTCATTTTAAAACCCAACCAAATCATTTTAAAATAGGCTGATATTTGGTGGAGAGGTTGTTCACATGGTGCAAGATTTATAGGAGAAGAAAGAACATAAGTGTGCTTGGTTATGAGGCTTGCACAAAAGAGCAAAGATAGGACATAAGAAAAGAAAGAAAGAAAGAAAGAAAGAAGAAGAAGAAGAAGAAGAAGAAGAAGAAGAAGAAGAAGAAGAAGAAGAAGAAGAAGAAGAAGAAGAAGAAGAAGAAGAAGAAGAAGAAGAAGAAGAAGAAGAAGAAGAAGAAGAAGAAGAAGAAGAAGAAGAAGAAGAAGAAGAAAAAGAAGAAGAAGAGGGAGAAGGGGTAGGGTTAGCTAGGCATAGCTAAACCCACACACACAACAGCACAAGGGTCTCACACATGCACAACAATAAAGTAAACTATGATGCCATGATGCCATGATGATGAAGCAATGCAAGGATGCAAAGTAATAAATGATATGGCAATGCAAAGAAAATAAATGACAAGAACCCCCAAGGATAATGACAAGGATCAAATGAGGAAGCTTTATTGCCATTATTGGAAAGTGTTACATATGGGGCATTACAATTACAGCGGGTAGAAGAGGGGTTACACCACTGCATTGAGGGGGGAAGAGTTGTTGATGACGGCGGTGAAGTTGTTGGTGTAGATTGCATTGACGGTGATGGCCCCGGCGGCACTTCGGTGCCACCGAAAGCGAGGGGGAGAGAGCCCCCCTCCTTCTTCTTCTTCCTTGACCTTCTCCCGAGATGGGAGAAGGGTTTCCCCTCTGGTCCATGGTCTCCATGGCGTGGAAGGGGCGAGAGCCCATCCGAGATTGGATTTGTCTCTCTGTCTCTCTCTGTTTTTGCGTTCCCAGATTCTGCCCTTTCACTGTTTCTTATATGTCCAGAGATCTATAACTCCGATTGGACTGAAACCTTCGCCCAGATTTTTTTCCCGAAAATTAGCTTTCTTGCGGCCAAAGAAGAGCATCAACCACCTTACGTGGTGCCCACGAGGGTCAGGGGCACGCCCACCCTCTAGGGCACCGTCTCGCGTTGATTCTTCTTCCCATATGTCACAAATATACCAAAAATATTCTCCGTCCGTTTTTATCCCGTTTGGACTCCGTTTGATATGGGTTTTCTACAAACATAAAACATGCAACAAACAGGAACTGGCTCTGGGCACTAGATCAATATGTTAGTCCCAAAAATAATATAAAAAGTTGCCAAAAGTATATGAAAGTTGTAGAATATTGGCATGGAACAATAAAAAATTATAGATACGACGAAGACGTATCGGCATCCCCAAGCTTAATTCCTGGTCGTCGTCGAGTAGGTAAATGATAAAAAAGATAATTTTTTATGTGGAATGCTACCTAGCATAATCTTGATCATGTAATCTAATCATGGCATGAATATTAAGACACGAGTGATTCAAAGCAATAATCTATCATTTGACATAAAAGAATTTAATAATTGGGCATCCCAACAAACAATCAAGTCTTTCAAAATATCAATGCTAAAGAATGTTATCCCTATGAAATCATATAGTCTTTTATGCTTCCCTTTTCTTAACACAAGGTACCCGTCATGCCCATCCCGGTGTCTGCTAAGCAATTGTTTCCATACTTTACTTTTTCAAACCTTTTCAACTCTTCACGCAATACATGAGCGTGAGCCATGGACATAGCACTATGTGTAGAATAGAAGGTGGTAGTACACAAAAGTAGGGAGAAAGTATCACATCGACTAAGCGTATCAATGGGCTATGGAGATGGCCATCAATAGATATCAATGTGAGTGAGTAGGGATTGCCATGTAACGGATGCACTAGAGCTATAAGTGTATGAAAGCTCAAAAGAAAACTAGTGGGTGTGCATCAACTTGCTTGCTCATGAAGACCTAGGGCATTTGAGGAAGCCCGTCGTTGGAATATACAAGCCAAGTTCAATAATGAAAATTCCCACTAGTATATGGAAGTGACAACATAGGAGACTCTCTATCATGAAGATCATGGTGCTACTTTGAAGCACAAGTGTGGAAAAAAGATAGTAGCATTGTCCCCTTTTTCTTTTTCTTTTTCTTTTCTTTTTGTGGGCCTTCCCTTTTTTTATTTGGCCTTTCTCTTTTTTTTCAAGGGACAATGCTCTAATAATGATGATCATCACACTTCTATTTACTTACAACTCGATCCTAGAACAAAAATATGACTCTATATGAATGCCTCCGGCATTGTAAAGGGATGTGCAATGATCTAGCGTAGCAATGACATCAAAAAACGGACAATCCATGGAAACATCATGCTAGCTATCTTACGATCATGCAAGGCAATATGACAATGATGGTGCGTGTCATAATGAACGCAACGGTGGAGTTACATGGCAATATATCTCAGAATGGCTATGGAAATGCCATAATAGGTAGGTATGGTGGCTGTTTTGAGGAAGGATATAAGGTGGTTTGATGCACCGGAAAAAATTGCGTGGTACTAGAGTGGCTAGCAAGGTGGAAGGGTGAGAGTGCATATAATCCATGGACTCAACATTAGTCATAAAGAACTCACATACTTATTGCGAAAAATCTATTAGCCCTCGAAGAAAAAATACTACGACGCATGCTCCTACGGGGACGTTGGTAGGAGTTAACCATCGCGCACCCCCGACCTTCACGCAAAGATAAACAATCAAAATACAATGCATGCCAACTTGGTAACATAGTTAGGAGACCATATGTGCATGCTTCGGGAATCACAAACCTTAACACCAATATTATTACTAAATCACAATCATTCACTAGTACCTCCCACATATTAGCATCTCTATATTGCAAAACTATTGCAAGGAATCAAACATATCATATTCAGCGATCTACAAGTTTATGTAGGATTTTATGACTAACCATGTGAATGACCAATTCCTGTCAACTCTCTAAATAGATATAAGTGAAGCAAGAGAGTTTAAATTCTTTCTACCAAAGATATGCCCACGCTCTTAACAAATATAAGTGAAGCAAAAGAGCATTCTACAAATGGCGGTTTTCTATGTGAAGAGAAACAGGCAATCCAAACTTCAAATGATATAAGTGAAGCACATGAAGCATTCTATAAAGCCATACTCAAAAGATATAAGTGAAGTGAAAAGAGCATTCTATAAATCAACCAAGGACTATCTCATACCAGCATGGTACATTTATTAAAAGAAAAAGAAAAAGCACACGACGCTCCAAGAGTTTACGCATATCATGTGAATGAAACGAATCCGAAAATATACCGATACTTGTTGAAGAAAGACGGGATGCCTTCCGGGGCATCCCCAAGCTTAGACGCTTGAGTCTCCTTGAATATTTACTTGGGGTGCCTCGGGAATCCCCAAGCTTGAGCTCTTGCCTCTCCTCCTCCTCATATCGATACCTCCTCGATCTTCGAACACTTCATCCACACAAAACTTAACCGAACTTTTAGTAGCAGGGTTAGTGCATATGATCAGTAAAATCCCATGATGTACTGCTCTAACATTATTGTATAATTATGAACAAACATTACCTACTGTATGCTATCACAATTCTATGGCCCCAAGTCAAGGAGGCATCAACAAGAATTCAACATATGCAAATAATGAAGCTATAACAACAATCTGTTAAAATAGGACAATCTGTAGTAATCTGAACATTAACCATACTTCTGTAACTCTAAAAATTCCGGAAAAATTAGGAAAAATCAACAATTTGTATAGCAAGACTTTGCAAAAAGTTTCAGATCCTTTCGACGTTCCAATAAAAAAATCGCGCACTACAGCCAAAGTTTCTGTTTTTGCACCGCACAAACCAACAAGCAGTTTAATCATCCTAAAGAAAATTATTGCCACATTATTTTTATAATACAATGGAATTGTACAAGGGGATAATTATTCTTATTGAAAAGTTTTTGTTATCAAGGTTCACAAAGTTTCCATGGGCATGAGCAAAGTTCAAGGCTAGCTCCCACTTTAACAATGCTTGCCTTTCTCACTTTCGCTTTTCTTTTTGAAAAAGTTTTAGGTTCCCCTCTTTTTTTTAACTTTATAAAAGCACTCAACAGAAATAGATGACTCTCTAAAACTTCCGGGTTGTCTCCCTGGCAGCGCCTTCTTTAAAGCCAGTAAGCTAGGCATATAGTGCTCAAGTAATGGATCCACCCGGATCCCAAGGTATATCAAAGCCAATTTTAATTAGCAATGATTTGGCATTTAGTAGTGAGCACAGAGTGACAAGTGTCATGAAACAAAGAAGTCTAACTCTCTTCCTATGCATAGGCATGTCAGACAAGAACAATTCATGCACATCAAGTAAAGACCAATGCATATTATAAGCAGTTTCTTGCAATTTTATCGTGTTGGAAACATAGAGAGGCGGAGATGTAGTTCCTCTCTCATAATCATTGCAAGTAGTAGCACAAGCACATGCATATTATATTCATCAAAATCATCACGTGTAACGGAAAAATGCAACCCATCAATATAATCCTTAATAAGTGCAAACTTCTCCGATATAGTGTTGTTTGGAGAATTCAAAAAGACAATAGGACTATCATGTGTGGGTGCAATAGCAACTATCTCATGTTTAACATAAGGAACTATAGCAAGTTCATCTCCATAAGCATAATTCATATTGGTATCTTGTCCACAAGCATAGCAAGCATCATCAAAAAGGGATATTTCAAACGAATCAAATGGATCATGGCAATCATCACAGCAATCATCCTTCGGTAAGCACGAATGGAAATTAAACAATGTATAAGTTGAAGAGTTACTCTCATTAGAAGGTGGGCACGGGTAGCTAATCCGCTCTTCCTTCTTTTGTTCTTCGCTCTCCTCCTCATCTTTTTCATCTAATGAGCTCACAGTGTTATCAATTCCTTCTTCCATAGACTCCTGCAAAATATTAGTCTCTTCATGGACAGTGGAGGAGTCCTCAATATATGGTTTAGTATAAGGATTAGAAGCATAATTATCATATTATTAAGTATGACCAAATTTTCAGATTTGTAGAGAGTAGTATCACATTCTTCAATAAAGAAAGAAATTTCACAAGTACCCCTAAAAGCAACAAATTCTTCAATTTGTTGAACATCATAGTAATCATAAAAACCCTTAGTATACGAAGATACGATTCCATCATCACTAAACTTACATTGATAAGGAAGGTGTTTCTTAGGGTCTTTATAACAACAAGTACAATCATGTATTTCACATAAATTCCAAGCATAGCACTGCAAACGATGAATTTGATCCATTAAAAGTTTCCCTTTTTCAGATATATGCGGTGTCGCACATAACAAGCATGCTCATCTAAAGATTTTCCCCCAACTAAGCTAGTTGGAGTTTCAGCCCGAGCACATAGGGATCGAAGTTGATCCAAGTAATGAGCTTCAGTAGTGTGATAGATTTTGAGTGGTTCTTAAACCATTGGTATAGTAGGTACCACTAACTTTTTTGGTATTTTGCATTTGCTACCCATAACTAAAGATAGAAAGCAACTTAGAATGGCAAATAAAATCTACTTAGTGATAAAGCAAACAAGCACACACGAGAATATTCACCACACGCTATTGCTCCCCGGCAACGGCGCTAGAAAAAGGTCTTGATAACCCACAAGTGTAGGAGATCAGTTCTAGCCTCTTTCAATAAGTAAGAGTGTCGAACCCAACGACGAGCTAAAGGTAGAACAAATATTACCTCGAGTTCTATCAACCACCGATACAACTCTACGCACACTTGACGTTTACTTTACCTAGAACAAGTATGAAACTAGAAGTACTTTGTAGTTTTTGTGGGATAGGTTTGCAAGATAATAAAGAGCGCGTAAATAAAAATTAGGGGTTGTTAGGATAAAGACACAACTAAATTAGTTTTAGTAGAGAGCTTTTTGTCACGAGAAAGTTATTTGTCCCTAGGCAATCGATAACTAGACCGGTAATCACTATTGCAATCTTATTTGAGGGAGAGGCATAAGCTAACATACTTTCTCTTCTTGGATCATATGCACTTATGATTGGAACTCTAGCAAGCATCCGCAACTACTAAAGATCATTAAGGTAAAACCCAACCATAGCATTAAAGTATCAAGTCCTCTTATTCCCATACGCAAACAAGAAACTTACTTGGGTCTGTGCTTTTGTCACTCACGCCACCCACCATAAGCAAATCATGAACATATTGCAAACCCTACAGCGAGTATCCCTCACGCTTGCGCGACACGGAGAGCACCATAGGACAAAACCAATAATTAAACATGCAACTCAAACCAATCACGATCATCAATTAACCCATTGGACAAAATGGATCTACTCAAACATCATAGGACAGCCATACATCACTGGGAAATAATATATAGCATTGAGCACCATGTTTAAGTAGAGATTACAGCGGGTAGAAGAGGGGTTACACCGCTGCATAGAGGGGGGAGTTGGTGATGACGACAGTGAAGTTGTTGGTGTAGATTGCGATGACGATGATGGCCCCGGCGGCACTCTGGTGCCACCGGAAGCAAGGGAGAGAGAGTACCCCTCCTTCTTCTTCTTCCTTGACCTTCTCCCTAGATGGGAGAAGGGTTTTCCCTCTGGTCCATGGTCTCCATGGCGTGGGAGGGGCGAGAGCCCCTCCGAGATTGGATCTGTCTCTCTGTCTCTCTCTGTTTCTGCGTTCCCAGATTCTGCCCTTTCACCGTTTCTTATATATCCGGAGATCCGTAACTCCGATTAGACTGAAACCTTCGCCCTGATTTGTTCCCAAAAATTAGCTTTCTTGCGGCCAAAGAAGAGCAGCAACCGCCTTACGGGGTGCCCACGAGGGTCAGGGGCGTGACCCCCTGCCTTGTGGCCCCCTCGCGCACCGTCTCGCATTGATTCTTCTTCCCATATGTCACAAATATTCCAATAATATTCTCCGTCCGTTTTTATCCCGTTTGAAGTCCGTTTGATATGGGTTTTCTGCCAAACATAAAACATACAACAAACAAGAACTGGCTCTAGGCACTGGATCAATATGTTAGTCCCAAAAATAATATAAAAAGTTGCCAAAAGTATATGAAAGTTGTAGAATATTGGCATGGAACAATCAAAAATTATTGGTACGACAAAGACGTATCACCCCCCCCCCCTGCTCCATAGCTTGACCGTATTCACGCCCTTGGCGGAAGTAGGAGCAGAGTAGGATTAGGCCCCTCGTCTGCTCCCTTCCCATTACACTACTACCGAGTTCCGGTCCAAAACAAAGTTTGTTGGACATAGGGAAAAAGGAAGCATGATGGCATAAGAGCGAATGAAGTCTCGTACGTTCAAGTTTCATACGGAAGTAAGGAGTGGGGGATGAAAGACTTATCTGGTCTCGTAGCCCCCAGCAACCTTGTCTTTCCATGGCCTGACCCTTCGATCTGCAGCCCCCGGCAACCTTGGTTTTGCCGGGGTCGAAGCATCGGCTCGTCCTCTTTCTTCCAAATAACTCAGCAGAAATATACATGCATCCTGCAAACAAGAGGACGGAAAGGAAACAGAGAGACACATACTCGACCTCTATGCTAGGGGTTAGCCGCCGTCAAGCACTATCAACCCTAACAGAGAAAGAGACTCAACCTAGCATGCATGCTAAAACTTAGGGCGCCAGCGCTTAATTTATTTATGCTCAGGGTCTGCGCCTGGCTTTGTACGAAGGGTTACATGCCTTGCTGGCAAGGCTTGTACAAAAGGGTGGCTTGCCGGGAAGCCCGGCAACCGCGCCTTATGGGTAAAACTTGCGAAGATGTTCGATGTTCCAGGAGTTTCTCACTGGAATACCATCTTCGGTCTCTAGGCGTATTGCGCCAGGCCTGGTGACTCGTATTACCCGATAAGGGCCTTCCCACTTCGGCGTCACCTTTTTGGAATTCTTGACTGAACGTGGCGAAGAACAAGGTCGCCTTCCTCAATGCTTTGGGCATGAACCTTGCGGCTATGATAGCGGCGCAAGGCTTGCTGGTAGCGCGCTGCTCGCACAGCCGCCAGAAGACAATCTTCCTCGAGGAGCGTTGCATCATCTTGCCGCAGCTGTTCTTGCTCAAGCTCATCATAAGCGAGCACTCGGGGTGACCCGTATGTGAGTTCCGTGGGGAGAACTGCTTCCGCCCCGTAAACGAGGGAGAAAGGTGTCTGGCCAGTGGCTCGATTTGGTGTCATTCTGGTTGACCAAAGAACCGTCGGTAATTCATCAATCCAGCACCTTCCGCACTTGTGCAGTCTGTCAAAAGTTCTTGTCCGGAGGCCTCGTAGTACTTTAGAATTTGCCCTCTCCGCCTGGCTGTTGCTTTGACAATGCGCAACAGAAGCAAAACAGACCTTGCTGCCGAGGTCTTGAATATACTGCATGAAGGTGTGTCTTGTGAACTGTGTGCCGTTGTCGGTGATAATTCTATTTGGTATCCCAAATCGGCAGACTAGGCCCTTGAAGAACTTGACGGCTGATTGTGTTGTCACGTTTCTCACTGCTTCCACCTATGGCCACTTTGTGAACTTGTCGATTGCAACGTGCAAGTACTCAAAGCCCCCGATAGCATGGGGAAAGGGGCCCAGTATGTCGAGCCCCCAGACCGAGAATGGCCAGGAAAGAGGGATTGTTTGGAGAGCTTGATATGGTTGATGAAGCTTCTTTGAATGGAACTGACACGCTTCACACTTGGTTACTAGTGTCGTTGCGTCCTGGAGGGCACTGGGCCAGAAGAAACCTTGCCAGAATGCCTTGCCGGCAAGGGCCCTCGACCCTATGTGGGAGCCACATATGCCTCTATGTATCCTTGCCAACAGCTCCAGTCCTTCCTCCCGGGGAATGCACTTCAATTTCACACCGTTCGGCCATTTTGTGTACAAGAAGTCGTCGACGAACTAGTACATGGCGGACCGACGGGCTATTTTCTCCGCTTCTTCCTACTCCTCAGGAAGCTCCCCGGTTTGGAGGAATTGGACGGTATGTTGTGCCCATGCTGGAGCCTGGGGCTCGACGGCAAGGACCAAAGGCATCTCTGATAACCCACAAGTCTAGGGGATCGCAACAGTTTTTGAGGGTAAAGTAATAAACCCAAATTTGTTGATTCGACACAAGGGGAGCCAAAGAATACTCTTAAGTATTAGCAGTTGAGTTGTCAATTCAACCACACCTAGAAACTTAGTATCTGCAGCAAGAGAGTTTAGTAGCAAAGTAATATGATAGTGGCGGTAGCAGCAATAAAAGTAACGATAGTGTTTTTGTAGTTTTTGTGATAGTAGGAACGGAAAAATAAATAAGCGACTAGCAATATAGGAAAATCTCATAGGCATTGGATCGGTGATGGGAAATTACGTCGGATGCAATTCATCATGTAGAAGTTATAACCTAGGGTGATACAGAACTAGCTCCAGTTCATAAATATAATGTAGGCATGTATTCCGAATATAGTCATACGTGCTTATGGAAAAGAACTTGCATGACATCTTTTGTCCTACCCTCCCGTGGCAGTGGGGTCCTATTGGAAACTAAGGGATATTAAGGCCTCGTTTTAATAGAGTACCGGACCAAAGCATTAACACATAGTGAATACATGAACTCCTCAAACTATGGTCATCACCGGGAGTGGTCCCGATTATTGTCACTTCGGGGTTACCGGATCATAACACATAGTAGGTGACTATAGACTTGCAAGATAGGATCAAGAACACACATATATTCATGAAAACATAATAGGTTCAGATCTGAAATCATGGCACTCAGGCCCTAGTGACAAGCATTAAGCATAGCAAAGTCATAGCAACATCAATGTCAGAACATAGTGGATACTAGGGATTAAACCCTAACAAAACTAACTCGATTACATGATAGATCCCAGCCAACCCATCACCGTCCAGCAAGCCTACGATGGAATTACTCACACACGGCGGTGAGCATCATGGAATTGGTCATGGAGGAAGGTTGACGATGACGATGGCGACGATCTCCACTCTCCGGAGCCCCAAACGGACTCCAGATCAGCCCTCCCGAGAGAGATTAGGGCTTGGCGGCGGCTCCGTCTCGTGAAACGCGATAATTCTTTCTCCTTGATTTTTTTATCCACGAAACGAAATATATAGGACCTGGGGATACGTCGGTGGAGCAACGGGGGGCCCTCGAGGCAGGGGGGCATGCCCTGGGAAGGGGGCGCGCCCCCCACCCTCGAGGACAGGGTGTGGGCCCCCCGGTGCAGATCTTATTGCACACATTTTCTATATTTTCTGAAATAATTCTCCGTTGATTTTCAGGCGATTCCGAGAACTTTTCATTTTTGCACAAAAACAACATCATGGCAATCCTGCTGAATACAGCGTTAGACCGGGTTAGTTCCATTCAAATCATGCAAGTTAGAGTCAAAAACAAGGGCATAAGTGTTTGGCAAAGTAGATACGTTGGAGATGTATCAACTCCCCCAAGCTTAAACCTTTGCTTGTCCTCAAGCAATTCAGTTGATAAACTAAAAGTGATAAAGAAAAACTTTGACAAACTCTGTTTGCTCTTGTTGTTGTAAATAGGTAAGCTAGCATTCAGGTTTTCAACAAGATTATGAACTAACCACATTCACAATAACTTTCAGATCTCATGACTACTCACATCAATGTCATAATCAACTAGCGAGCAATAATAATAAACCTCGGATGACAACACTTCTCAAAACAATCATGATATGATATAACAGGATGGTATCTCGCTAGCCCTTTCTGAGACCGCAAAACATAAATGCAGAGCACCTTTAAAGATCAAGGACTAACTAGACATTGTAATTCATGGTAAAAGAGATCCAGTCATGATCATACTCAATGCAAATTAATAGTAATACATGCAACGACAGAGGTGCTCTCCTACTGGTGCTTTTTGATAAGAGGATGATGACTCTGCATAAAAGTAAATAGATAGGCCCTTCGCAGAGGGAAGCAGGGATTTGTAGAGGTGCCAGAGCTCGTTTTTAAATAGAGATTGAATAACATTTTGAGCGGTATACTTTCACTGTCAACATAACAACCAAGAATCTCGATATCTTCCATGCTACGCACATTATAGGTGGTTCCCAAACAGAATGGTAAAGTTTGTACTCCCCAACCACCAACAATCACACTCCACGGCCAGCCGAATCCACGGGTTACCATCCAAACAAGCAATAGCCCTGGGGGAGTTTTCTTTAATTATTATGATTTTGAGCATGGGCATCCCGGTTACCAGCCATTTTCTCGTGAATGATGAGCGGAGTCTACTCATCGTGAGAATAACCCACCTAGCATGGAAGATATAGACAGCCCTAGTTGATACATGAGTTGTTCGAGCATACAAAGCAGAATTTCATTTTAAGGTTTAGAGTTTGGCACATACAAATTTACTTGGAACGGCAGGTAAATACCGCATATAGGAAGGTATGGTGGACTCATATGGAACAACTTTGGGGTTTATGGAAGTGGATGCACAAGCAGTATTCCCGCTTAGTACGGTGAAGGCTAGAAAGAGACTCGGAAGCGACCAGCTAGAGAGCAACAACGGTCATGAACATGCATTAAAATTAATCAACACTGAATGCAAGCATGAGTAGGATATAAATCACCATGAACACAAATATCATGAAGGCTATGTTGATTTGTTTCAACTACATGCGTGAACATGTGCCAAGTCAAGTCACTTAAATCGTTCAGAGGAGGATACCACCCATCATACCACATCACAACCATTTTAATATCATGTTGGCACGCAAGATAGACCATTATAAACTCTCAGCTAATTAAGCATGGCACAGGCAGCTATGATCTCTAATTGTCATTGCAAGCATGTTTCATTAATAACAAGCTGAATCAAGAACGATGAGCAATCATATTTACAAAAACAAGAGAGGTCGAGTTCATACCAGCTTTTCTTATCTCAATTAGTTCATCATATATCATCATTATTGCCTTTCACTCACACGACCGACCGGTGTGGATAATAATAATAGTGCACGTGCATTAGACTAAGCTGGAATCTGCAGGCGTTTAATACAAGAGAGAAGACAAGGTAATATGGCTCAAGGTTAAATCAACAACAAAGCATATGAGAGCCACTAAGCATTTTAATCATGGTGTTCTACTCAGAACCCCTAAAGAAATGAAACTATTTACACGGGAAAGCTCCCAACAAGCAAAAGAAGAACGGGAAATCTTTTTGGGTTTTTATTTTTAGTTACTACTACAAGCAAAGAAAGTAAACTAGCTGGAAGCTACAACTAATAATTTTTTTGTTTTTCTGGGGTTTTCTAGTACACAAGAAAAAGACTAAGAAAAAGAAATTGAAACTATGCATGGATGGTACAGTGAAAGAGTGTGAGCACCGACAACTAGAATAAGTGCGTGAACATGAATGTAAGTTGGTGAGAAACACGTATTCTCCCAAGCTTAGGCTTTTGTCCTAAGTTGGTCTATGGCCAGTATTGGCCTAACGAATATCCAAAGTTGTAGTTGGGGTCGTACTGAGATCCAGCAGATGCTGCCTGCTGAGCTGCAGCTCGAAGGCGGGCTGCCTCCGTCATGTTATAATGGGCATTTGCCTCCTCCATAGTTAATAGTGTATCTTCTCTTTTCCTGAAAGTTAAACAAAGTAGGGGCAGGAAGAACAATAGGGATGGCATGCTGTCGGTTAAAGATTAGTCGATGTTTGAGAGTTTGATTATCCCACTCTATAAACCGGTGACTAGCCATAGCACTATAGTCTAAATAAGCAGCAGGTATAGGTTCATCATACGGGTGCACAGACACACCAAGATAGCGGGCTATGCGAGTAGCATAGATCCCACCAAATAAATGTCCATACAAACCATTATGGTGTAATCTACGTGCAACAATTGCTCCTAAATTATATTGTCTATCACCAAGTACAGCACTCCTGAGAATGCTAAGATCAGGGACACACATGTGACAGGCTTCATCTTTACCATTTATGCATCTACCAATAAAGAGAGCAAAGTAATGAATGGTAGGAAAATGTATGCTCCCCGTGGTGGCTTGTGTGATGTCCCTGAATTCTCCCACTGTAATACTAGCAAGGAATTCTCTAAATTCGGATTTATGAGGATCACTCATACTGCCCCACTGTGGGAGCTTGTAAGCTACATTAAAATCCTTTACGTCCATGGTATAAGATTTATCATATAGATCAAACAGGACAGTGTGAGAATTACGTGAAGATGAAAATTTAAACCTTCTCACAAAGCTATCAGTTAAGCCACGGTATTGGAGGCACTTATCTTGCATGAAGTCCTCGAGGTCAGTGTTACGCACATATGCGTAAAATTCATCTTTGTTGCCCGCTTGACTCATAAATTCATCTGACGGCCATTCACAAGGCCGTACATCAGCATCGCTTGGTGGTTCATCGTCCGGCTCACGGAACGTGGGCCTCGGTTCTTGCTTCCTTGAAGGACCACCTTGGAAGTTTTTCCTAGATATTTTTCTGAAATTTTCTGAAATTTTTAGTAACTCACAAAATAAAAGTTAACCAAACTCAACAAGAATGATAGCAACAACTCCGATAAGTGCCAAGAAGCTATATCATGCATTAGAACTACTTGGGACCAAGAAAATTTGACATGCAAGCTCAAGAACAAGGTCACCACAGCAGCATAAGTTTGCAACAAATAAAGCACTAGAACAAAAACTAATTGGACCAACGTAGGAGTCACATACCAAGGAACAATCTCCCCAAACAGTTTGGTCAATCGTGCTTTGAGCAAGGAGATCGAAAATGGCAGCAAAATGAGCTAGAACTCGGGTTCGAGCTGGTTGGGGATTTTTTGGGGAGGAAGAAGGAGAGCATGGGTGAAAGGATAAGTGGAGGGGGGCCACGTGGGGTCCTCGAGGCAGGGGGTCCACCATGTGCCCTCGAGGCCACGTGCTGGCTCCCCTCGCTGTGTGCTCAGTGCCATATTTTCTTAAATATTCTAGAAAAAAACATATTTCATTTTCATGGCATTTGGAGAACTTTTATTTTTGGGATATTTTTTATTGCACAGATAAGTCTGGAAATAGACAGATAATGCTATTTTTTTGTTTTATTAAACCTAATTAATCGAAAGTAAAAGAAGAGTATAGAAGATTTGTGCCATTTAGATTCACCTATCCCATGTTCATTAAAAGGAATCCATTAACAAGGTTGATCAGGTCTTGTTAATAAACTCTTTTCGAGTAACATGAAACTGGAGAATTTTCGAATAACACTATGTTACCTCAATGGGGATATGTATGTCCCCAACAATAAGTATGTCATATGCCTTCTTGATGGTAGGGATAGGAAACTCAAAACCTCCAATAGTAATAGTTGAAGTTTTTCCAATATAATTGATACTATAGACCTGAGGTTGTTTCCTCAGAAACTGTACCGTATGCTCATTACCATTGACATGAAAAGTGACATTGCCTTTGTTGCAATCAATAACAGCCCCTGCATTATTCAAAAAAGGTCTTCCAAGAATAATAGACATACTATCATCCTCGGGAATATCAAGTATAACAAAGTCTGTTAGAATAGTAACATTTGCAACTACAACAGGCACATCCTTACAAATACCGACAGGTATAGCAGTTGGTTTATAGGCCATTTGCAAAGACATTTCAGTAGGTGTCAACTTACTCAAGTCAAGTCTACGATATAAAGAGAGCGGCATAACACTAACACCGGCTCCAAGATCACACAAAGCAGTTTTAACATAGTATCTCTTAATGGAGCAAGGTATAGTAGGTACTCCCGGATCTCCTAGTTTCTTAGGCATTCCACCCTCAAAAGTGTAATTCGCAAGCATGGTGGAGATTTCTACTTCAGGTATCTTTCTTTCATTGGTAATAATATCTTTCATGTACTTAGCATAAGGATTTGTTTTAAGCACATCAGTCAAACGCATACGCAAAAAGATAGGTCTAATCATTTCAGCGAAGCGCTCAAAATCTTCTTCATCCTTTTTCTTGGATGGTTTCGGAGGAAAAGGCATGGGTTTCTGAACCCATGGTTCTCTTTCCCTACCGTGCTTCCTAGCAACAAAGTCTCTCTTACCATAACGTTGATTCTTTGATTGTGGGTTATCAAGATCAACAGCAGGTTCAATCTCTACATCATTATCATTGCTAGGTTGAGCATCAACATGAACATCATCATTAACATTATCATTAGGTTCATGTTCATTACCAGATTGTGTCTCAGCATCAGAAACAGATATATCATTGGGATTCTCAGGTGGGTGAGCTACAGGTTCACTAGAAGCATGCAAAGTCCTATCATTTTTCTATTTCGTCTTCTTAGAAGAACTAGGTGCATCTAAATTAGCTCTCTGAGAATCTTGCTCAATTCTCTTAGGGTGGCCCTCGGGATACAGAGGTTCCTGAGTCATCTTACCACCTCTAGTAGCAACTCTAACAGCATAGTCATTATTCTTACTATTTAGTTCACTGAACAGATAATTCTGAGCCCTAAGTACTTGTTCTACTTGAGTGGTGACCATGGAAGCATGTATACTAAAAAGGTTTAGTTCATCTTTAGCACTAGACAGATAATCACTCAAGCGTTCAATCATATGAGCATTGTGTTGTAATTGTCTACCAACATAAGCATTGAAGTTTTCTTGTTTCACAATAAAATTGTCAAACTCATCTAAGCATTGGCTAGCAGACTTATAACGAGGAATATCACCTTCATCAAATCTATAAAGAGAATTTACCTTTACTACCTGTGTCGGGTTATCAAGACCATGTATTTCTTCAATAGGCGGTAAATCTTAACATCTTCAGCTAGATTACCTTTTTATTTCATAGATTTCTTTGCCTCTTGCATGTCTTCGGGGCTGAGGAATAGAACACCTCTTTTCTTCGGAGTTGGCTTAGGGGCTGGTTCAGGAAGTGTCCAATTATTTTCATTGGCCAGCATATTATTCAGTAGTAATTCAGCTTGTTCCACTGTTCTTTCCCTGAAAACACAACCAGCACAACTATCCAGGTGGTCTTTGGAAGCATCGGTTAGTCCATTATAAAAGACATCAAGTATATCATGCATCTCAAGAGGATGATAAGGCAAAGCATTAAGTAACTGGAGAAGCCTCCCCCAAGCTTGTGGGAGACTCTCTTCTTCAATTTGAGCAAAGTTATATATTTCCCTCAAGGCAGCTTGTTTCTTATTAGCGGGGAAATATTTAGCAGAAAAGTAATACATCATATCCTGGGGACTACGCACACACCCAGGATCAAGAGAATTAAACCATGTCTTAGCATCACCCTTTAACGAGAACGGAAACAACTTAAGGATATAGTAATAGCGAATATTTTCATCATTGGTAAACAGGGTGGCTATATCATTCAACTTGGTAAGATGTGCCACAACAGTTTCAGACTCATAGCCATGGAAAGGATCAGATTCAACCAACGTAATTAACTCAGGATCAACGGAGAATTCATAATCCTTATCAGTGACACATATAGGTGAAGTAGCAAAAGCAGGGTCATGTTTCATTCTAGCATTCAACAACTTTTCTTTCAGCTTAGCTAATAATTTATTAAGATCATATCTATCATTGCAAGCAAGAAAGTCTCTAGCAGTTTCTTCATCCATAACATAACCCTCGGGCACAACAGGCAATTCATATCTATTGGGAGTAGTTTAATCATCACTTTCATAAATATCATCAACATTTGCACTCTCCCTAACCTTAGCAATTTGTTCATCTAGAAATTCACCTAGTGGCACAGTATCAGGCATAGAGATAGTCTCATCATACATAGCAGAAGTAGCATCATCAAGAACATACGACATATCAGATTCAATAGCAGGAGTAGGTGTCACAAGTTTACTCATAACAGAAGGAGAATCAAGTGCGGAGCTAGATGGCAGTTCCTTACCTCCCCTCGTAGTTGAGGGTATGATCTTGGTTTTTGAGTCCTTCAAATTCTTCATAATGATAAGCAGATATAAATCCCAAGTGACTTAAAGAATAGAGCTATGCTCTCCAGCAACAGTGCCAGAAAATAGTCTTGATAACCCACAAGTGTAGGGGATCGCAACAGTTTTCGAGGGTAAAGTATTAAACCCAAATTTGTTGATTCGACACAAGGGGAGCCAAAGAATACTCTTAAGTATTAGCAGTTGAGTTTTCAATTCAACCACACCTGGAAGCTTAGTATCTGCAGCAAGAGAGTTTAGTAGCAAAGTAATATGATAGTGGCGGTAGCAGCAATAAAAGTAACGATAGTGTTTTTGTAGTTTTTGTGATAGTAGGAACGGAAAAGTAAATAAGTGACTAGCAATATAGGTAAAGCTCGTAGGCATTGGATCGGTGATGGGAAATTACGTTGGATGCAATTCATCATGTAGAAGTTATAACCTAGGGTGATACAGAACTAGCTCCAGTTCATCAATGCAATGTAGGCATGTGTTCCGAATATAGTCATATGTGCTTATGGAAAAGAACTTACATGACATCTTTTGTCCTACCCTCCCGTGGCAGCGGGGTCCTATTGGAAACTAAGGGATATTAAGGCCTCCTTTTAATAGAGTACCGGACCAAAGCATTAACACATAGTGAATACATGGACTCCTCAAACTATGGTCATCAGCGGGAGTGGTCCTGATTATTGTCACTTCGGGGTTGCCGGATCATAACACATAGTAGGTGACTATAGACTTGCAAGATAGGATCAAGAACACACATATATTGATGAAAACATAATAGGTTCAGATCTGAAATCATGGCACTCGGGCCCTAGTGACAAGCATTAAGCATAGCAAAGTCATAGCAACATCAATCTCAGAACATAGTGGATACTAGGGATCAAACTCTAACAAAACTAACTCGATTACATGATAGATCCCATCCAACCCATCACCGTCCAGCAAGCCTACGATGGAATTACTCACACACGGCGGTGAGCATCATGGAATTGGTGATGGAGGAAGGTTGATGATGACGATGGCGACGATCTCCACTCTCCGGAGCCCCGAACGGACTCCAGATCAGCCCTCCCGAGAGATATTAGGGCTTGGCGGCGGCTCCGTCTCGTGAAATGCAATAATTCTTTCTCCTTGATTTCTTTTCTCCATGAAACGGAATATATAGGACCTGGGGATACGTCGGTGGAGCATCGGGGGGCTCTCGAGGCAGGGGCGCGCCCTGGGAAGGGGAGGCGCCCCCCACCCTCGAGGACAGGGTGTGGGGCCCCCGGTGCAGATCTTCTTGCAGATATTTTTTATATTTTCTGAAATAATTCTCCGTTGATTTTCAGGCGATTCCGAGAACTTTTTATTTCTGCACAAAAACAACACCATGGCAGTTCTGCTGAAAACAGCGTCAGGCCGGGTTAGTTCCATTCAAATCATGCAAGTTAGAGTCCAAAACAAGGGCAAAAGTGTTTGGCAAAGTAGATACATTGGAGACGTATCAATCTCCTCTGCCACAGGAGCGATTGTCTCCACGATCAGGGCTTGACACCCTGCCGGAGTCTATTGCCCTATGGCAGGCTCAGCGTCCCCGGCAATATCTTTGCCGGCGACCCCTGGGGGCTCGGCGGGAAAGTACTTGCCGGAGCCTGATTTCCTTCACTTGTTTTGCTCGGTCGATGGTTCAACGAATGGCTGAGTTATTAATCGAAGCACAAAGGTACCTGGTTCCACAGGCTGTTTGAGGGTGGCGCGTTTTGACAAGTAGTCGGCGTTGTCGTTCTCCGCTTGGGGAACATGCTCTGCCTGTCTACCATCAAAACGCTCCTCCAGCTTCCTCACTTCATCTACGTAGCCCTCCATCAATGGGCTCTAGTAATCTTTGTTAACTTGCTTGACGACAAGTTGTGAATCACCTCTGACGATGAGTTCTTGATTCCGAGGTCTGCCACGATCCTGAGACCAGCAAGTAGTCCCTCGTATTCGGCAGTGTTGTTCGTCGACATATCCCTGGGGAAGTGCATCTGGACCACATACTTGAGGTGCTCTCGAGTGGGCGCAACGAGCAGGACACCAGCACCGTCTCCTTGTAGCGAGAAAGCCCTATCAAAGTACATAATCCAGTTGTGATTCGTTCCCTGGCCGGGGAGAGTAGTCTCCTGGATCTCTTCGTCAGGCGTTGACGTCCATTCTGCAACGAACTCAGCCAAGACTCTACTCTGAATTGTCAAAGTGCTTTCAAACCTCAAACCAAAGCTCGACAGCTCCAAGGCCCATTCCACAATCCTCCCGGTCGCATCTGGGTTATGCAATATCCGCTGCAACGGGAGTCGGGTGACGACGGTAATTTCATGTGCTTGGAAGTAATGACGCAGCTTCCTCGAGGCCATAAGGAGGCTGAAGAGCAATTTCTGCACATTGTAGTACCTCGACCTAGCCCCCTGCAAGAGGGAGCTGACAAAGTAAACAGGGTGCTGCATCATCTTTTTCTTATGCACTATTCTGTTTGGTTGCGTCGCTTCAGCCCCAGTTGAATTAGGTTCTGTCGTTGCTATTGCTTCCGTATTAACCTCCATCTCGGCTACTAGCGCAGCACTGACCACTTGATTTGTTGCCGCTAGATACAGTAGCAATGGCTCTTGTGGTTTGGGCGCGACCAGTATCGGCGTACAGGAGAGGTATTTCTTCAAATATTGCAGTGCTGCTTCGGCTTCTGGGGTCCACTCCATTGGGCCCGCCTTTTTCAAGATCTTGAAAAGGGGAAGGGCGCGCTCGAAAAATTTGGCGATGAATCTGCTCATGGCGGCAACGCAGCCAGCAAGCCGACGCACATCCTTGATCCGCATGGGTGATTCAATCAGCTCGATGGCCTTGATCTTGTTTGGATTCGCCTCAATTCCACGATGTGACACGAAGAACCCGAGAAGCTTGCTAGACGGAACATGGAAGACACACTTTTCAGGGTTCAGCTTAAGGTTGATCTTGCGCAGATTCACGAACGTCTCTTCCAAATCTTGTACGAGCGTTGCTTTGTCCTTGGTTTTGACCACTATATCATCCATATAGGCTTCCATATTTCTATGTAGCTGAGGCTCAAAACCAATTTGGACTGCTCTTGCGAATGGTGAGCTAGCACTCTTCAACACGAAAGGAATCTGTATGAAACAATACGTACCACATGGGTTGTTGAATGGTGTCTTCTTTTCATCTTCTCTTGTCATCAAGATTTGATGGTAGCCTGAGTAAGCATCGAGGAATGATAACAAGTCACACCCGACCGTGGAGTCTACAATCTGGTCAATGCGCGACAACGGGAAAGGGTCCTTTGGACAAGCCTTATTGATGTCTGTGTAATCAATACACAGTCTCCACTTCCCATTAGCCTTGCGCACCACCACCGGTTTGGCCAACCACGTTGGATGGAGAACTCCTCTCACTAGGCCTGCCGCCTCTAACTTCCTGGTTTCCTCTCTGATGAACTCTTGCCACTCCAGAGCTTGCTTCCTGACCTTCTGCTTGATGGGTTGCGCATGAGGGCAGACGGCAAGATGGTGCTCAATCACCTCCCTGGGAACGCCGGGGATGCCAGATGCTTGCCATGCAAATACGTCGACATTCGCCCGCAGGAAGGTGATGAGCGCGTCTTGCTATTTGCTGTCGAGGGCGGAGCTTATGGTGAAAGCCCCTCCCGTGCCATCCTCCTTGAAGGACACGTTCTTGGTTTCTGGTGGTGCAGCTCTGGATTTCTTGCTCTTGCCGGTGGAGCTCTCTGGCATGTTCTCGACGGGAGCACTGCACTCCGAAGAGGAGCGCTTGCCGGAGTGGGTGTGATAGGTCCTACCGGTCTTCTTCCCTCTAGGAGCTTCGGTGGCTGGAGCAAGTGCTTTGGCGGCAGTTGCTGCAACTGCCTCCCGATAAAGCTGATTAGCACATCCTTCTTGTCGGAGGGGACGGTGATGATGGACATAAGCCCAGGTATCTTCAGTGTGTTGTAGGTGTAATGTGATGCTGCCATGAACTTGGCCAACGTTGGGCGGCTGAGGATCTCGTTGTAAGGCAAGGGGATCTCGGGAACATCAAAAACAACTCTCTCTGTCCTGTAGTTAAGTTCGCCTCCGAATGTCACAGGCAGTGTGACTTTACCCTTGGGCTGACTCCTTCCTGGGTGGACCCCTTGAAACGTGCCCGTCCCCTCGAGGTCTCCATCAGGGATTTGCAGCCTTTTGATCACGACGGGCGAGCTCAAGTTCAGACCGGCCCCACCATCAATCAGCATTTTCATCACCTTGAGGTTGCGTATTGTTGGTGAAACCAACAATGTCAAACACCCGACCGCAGTTCTGCGATCAAGGTGGTCCTTGGCATCAAAGATGATAGGAGTGCTGGACCACTTCAGCGGCTTCTGTGCATCGAACGATGGTTCCGCTGCTGTGATCTCACGTGACCACTTCTTGAGCTGGTGGTGAGAGGTGTGCAGGGATGCACCACAATCAATGCACATAGCCTCCGTAGCTTTCTAGAACTCTTGCTCGCCGGACTCGTCGTCCTCATCACGATCATCATCTTCTCGCTTCTTGTCGTGGCCCCGGGCGGGCCTTTCTTGTTGGTTATCTTTGCCGCGGTGGCCAGGCTCGCCGCCATGTTTGTTGCCGGATCCCTCAGCACCATCCTGGCCCTTCTCCTTGTCCCGCCTTTCATATTCGTCTTTTTGCTTCTCTGCGAGCTACTCGACTTGTCGGCAGTTCTGGAGGTCATGGCCTTTGGTGCGGTGGATCTTGCAGTATTGCTTGTCGGAGCTTCCTGGCTTGTCGGCAGCCGCCAAGGCCCGGCAGGCGACACACCCGGTGATTTCCTTGTCGGGGTCGTCAGCCTTGGTTTTCTTGGCAGTGCCGGCGTCGTCGGATCCCTTGACGGCAAGCACGGCCTTGCCCTTGCATTTCCTGTTACGGCATCGGCCCTTTTTCGTTGGGGCGACGGTGTCTTTGTCTGAGGAATCGGTTTCCACACCGGCGTCTTCACCGGGGTACTTCCTTCCCTCTTAAGCCCGAGCGCATCTGTCGACCAGAACGTAGAGTTCGGCCACATCCTTGAGTTTATTCATCGTCGGCTCCTCACGCATCTTGCGGTTGGGCACATTCTGATGGAATGCGCTGATGATGGCGGCAGGATGAACGTCTAGGATGTTGTATTGCACTCGGCTGAATCTCCGTATATACTTGCGCAGGCTTTCACCTTCTTTCTGGGGGATGACATGCAAATCGCTTGCTAGGCCATGAGCCTGGTGGCCTCCCATAAAGGCGCCAACAAACTCATGGCACAAATCCGACCAGGAAGAAATAGAATTTACTTGCAAGTGCATCAACCATGACATGACATTGGGTTTAAGTGCCAACGGGAAGTAATTGGCAAGCACCTTGTCGTCACGTGCTCCAGCGGCCTGCATCGCGATGGTGTAGATGCTGAGGAACTCTGACGGGTGAGTCTTGCCATTGTACTTCTCGCCGACGTCAGGTTTGAATGTGCGGTGAGTGGGCCATTGGAACCGCCGCAGCTCGCGGGTAAAGGCTGGACAGCCTATGTCGTAAGGTAAGCCTCCAGAGCCTCCCGGTGCCAGGTGGTCCGTAGTGGGCCATGCCCGCCTATCTGACTCGTGGTGTGCCTGACGCCGTCGCTCGATGGTAGTTCGAGCGTCTTAATGAGCACGCTCTCGAAGAACTTGGCGCTGATCGCGGTGGGTCCGTGGGTCGGACGACGCTATGGATATGTTATCACAAGCGTCGTCCTGACGGATCGGTGCTCGTGGTAGCTGGCGAGGAGGAGAATGCATCATGGCTACAGCGCCTCTGGTCCTTCTACCACTGGCGTGGGGTGGCTCAACAGAGTGTCGGCCTAAGGGCCCCGCTGGCTGCGGTTCGTCTTTGTTGGCAATGGAGACGAGGCTCCGGATGGTAGCTCTCCACTCGTAGAGCTTCTCCACAGTAGGAGGGAAGTCGAGGAGCAACTGTGCGCGCGCTAAGGCCTCCGCCGGCGTGGTGGCGGCGAAATCTGCATGGACCGTGACGCGCTTCGACTTCTAACCATGTTAGAAGGAGCTCTATCACGGTCCTGCAGTTGTACGCCGTTTTTGCCCGCGCCTCGGCGAGCATGTTGATCCTCTACATCCCGTGACTGATGCGCAAGGCTCTTTCCGCGGCGGCGCCCGGGGTCCTCAGCGTGGCAACGCTGCTAATCGCACACGACCTGGGAGGAGCGCGTCGTGGGTGCCGCCGTTGGCGTCTTGGAAGTCGCTATGTCACCCGTACGCGGCACGACGCCGCTCTTGGAGGGTCCCGCGCCGCCTGTGGGGGGGGCGGCTCCGCCCTTGGACTTGGTGGCGTGCGGCTCGTCGTCTCATGCACGAACGACGCCGCTTGCCAGGCTTCGGCTGCCGAAACAACGCAGGTGTTCGCGGGTCGCGCCTTGGCTTCCATCCACGACCACCCCGTCGCCAGCCCACGCCGGCACGGTCCGTTTGGCTCCAAACGAACCGATCACCGTGATCGTCTTCTTCTTGGGAGTCATAGTGATGAATAAAACTGCTAAGCTAACTGCTAGACCGGATTTTCACAACTGCGCCCCCTACCTGGCGCGCCAAAGATGTCGGTGGAGACCGACACCTATGGGATCACGGGAATCCCTTCTATGGTTGGCAGGCGCGGGGTTGTGCAAAGAGCGGGTCTAAGAGTCAGCACAAGGATCGTTTACACAGGTTCTGGCCGCTTGAATGCGTAATACCCTAGTCCTGCTTTGGTGTGTATTTGAGTGTTCTTGAGGTCTTGAACAAGCTACGGTGTATGTCTAGCTCAAAAGATCCGAATCCTTCTCCAGTATGCCTCGGGCCTCCTTTTATAGTCAAAAAGGGGCTGCCATAGTGGCCCACGGGAGGTGGAAAGGTGTACAGTGCACATGCTTATATCATGCCATTACGGGACAAGACCATTAAATGCGCTACTGACGTGTCCACTCGCTTTATCGGGGACGGAAACGAGGCCCGTTATGTCCGTGGCCGCTCCGTCTGGTTGCGATGCGTGTCCAGGCCAGCGGGGCAGGCAGCTGAGATGGCGGCTGGTAGGGTCTTCACAAGGATGTGCATGTGCTAGGTGGCTTCTCACCCCTCGTTGGTTACCCCAAGTGGAAGGTTTGAGATGCAGTGTAGCAGAAGTTTTCCCTTGGTAATACCAAGGATCGATTTCCCAGAGACTCCCAGTTTCAACAAGAAGGTGTCAACTGCTAACGGCGCCGGATATTAGCAATCAACGTGGACCTGCACACAGATACAAATAACTTTGCTCCCAACGAGTACAGAGAGGTTGTCAATCCCTCCGGCCTTGTAGTTTACAAAGGATCAAACGCAAGTGATAATAGTGATAGGTATAATTGCTATAGTAAGTAAATAGCGGATGTGATCAATGATGGTAATATGGACCGGAGTCTCATGATGTTCACTAGTGATGTCTCTCTCCCAAAAGACGATAAAACAGCTATGTGAGGTAAACGAATTACAGCTAGGCAATTGACAGGACCATGTGCGCAAACCAATGCTGACTACATTGCAAGAAAGGTTGAGGTTCAAAGCATGGGCGGTACGCCAAAGTAAGTAGACCGAAATCCATCAATATCTACTACTAATCATCCACCTTGAGATATCTATCCAGAACATCTCGCTGGTATTAAGTTGCGAGTCCCACCCATAGTGTAAACTCAATGCAATAGACAACTGCATTAAAAGAACTTTGCGTAAAGTAAACAATCCTTGCACCCGCGGGCACAACCACCGTTATTTTACCCCTTGTGGCAACAGCACATCCCCTAGACTCATGTTTCTGTCACTCAAGCTAGTCATCGAGGGGCATGAACCCGCAATCAAGCATAACGTTCCCTCTTGGAGTCACTACCTATTACTTGGCCAAAGCAATAAATAACAACGGAGAACATGCAAGAATTACTTACGAACATAAATATAAAAGAGGTAGATCAAATATATTACTCAAACACAATCTGAACATAATCTCATAATCCATCGGATCCCAGCAAACTCATCATAGCAACAGCATAAGGATTACATATGTGCCTCGATCATGTAGGGAAGCTCGCGAGGACTAATTAGTGAAGCACAAGAACGGGAGGAGAACATCACATAGCTACTGGTCATGGACTCATGGTCCAAGGGAGACTACTCACAACTCATCCGGGAGGCGTCCATGGTGGTGGAGAAGCTCCCGGTGGTGATCCTCCCCTCCGGCAGGGTGCCGGGAAGGGTTCTCCTGGTGCTCCCGATCTTGGAAGCGGCGGCGGCGGCGGAACAGAGATGAGATCGCGAAAAAGAGTTCCTGTTTCGAGGGTTTCGGGAGACGCTTTAAATATATGCCAAAGGGGGGCATCAGAGGAGCCTCGGGGGGCCCAGGCGCCCCCCC
>LR738711.1:299624684-299664448 GCA_902687465.1 Secale cereale
CCCCCAACACCCCTGGCCTCCTTTCCTCCTCCTCGTCTTTGTATCGCAAGAACAGAAGAACCCGAGCGGAACTCGTCGCCGCCGCTCGCCGTTCTCATGGCCACCGGCCACCCATCGTCCTGCCGTTGTGTCCAGCATCTCCGCCGTTGTCCGCTTACTCTCCACGCCGACAAACTCAAGCCGAGGATCACCACGTCGTCGTCTTCGAGCTCGTCACCACCGCATCTGCTCGCCGGACGTCGCCGGTCGATTCACCGTCTCCGACGCCTCCCCGAGCTTCTTGTTCTGCTCTGTGTGTCCACTGTGAGCTCCCGCACCGAACCCCTCTCTCACCTCCCTCGTTTGCAGCTCGTAGCCGTCGTTTCATCGGAGCCGAAAGCCTCGTCGCCGTCGTTCATGTCACCGCCACGGCCACAGCTGCTGCCGCTCGCGTCCGAACCCATAAACGAGCTCTGCACACGCCTAGGAGACGAACACCACCACTAGCTCCCCCTCCTGTGCTCTGTGGCACCGTCTTCATCGACGCCCGAGCTCCGGCCGCCGCCGCGCTGCTTTTCGTCGTTGTTTCCGACCGCCCCAGGCCCGGCGACCACCATCGTTGGACGCGCGGGAGCGCCAGCAAGTCGTAGCTTCAAACCACGCCTCGAATGGTGCCCTGTGGGTGTTTTCCGACGCGCCCCGCCGTCTCGGCACTCGCCGGCGGCGAGCCGCCGGCCAGTTTGACCCGCCTGACCAGGGTTTTGACTCCCCCTGAGTCACTGACTCATGGGGCCGGCTTCTGTTTAATTAGTTTAGGTTTTTAAGTTAAATGCTAATCACCTAATTAGTTAACCCCTAGTGCCACTGCCATGTGGGCCCCGTTGTGATGGCCTCGCTTATTAGGGATGATAGACTACTCATATCCATAAGGAATTCCTTCTTTTCCGGGAGCCCATTCGGATAGAACTCTAAAGTTAAGCGTGCTCAGCTTGGAGTAGTTTCAGGATGGGTGACCGACCGGGAAGTTGCTCCCGGATGCGCATGAGTGAGGACAAAGTGCAAAAAAAGACTAGTATTGATATGTGAGGCCAGTCTAGATCCCGCCAGGAGTAACGACCACCGGCGGGTGTGTCCGGGGCGTTACAAGTTGGTATCAGAGCCGGCCCTCGCGATTACATGGATGTTTGCGGACAGTTTGCAGTCATGTTGTGCATGACGTTTGTGACCCGTCGTGGCACACGACATGGCACATGTGCTGTCCTGGAAGCACGGGCGGTTGTGCCAAGAGGGAACGTTCCTGTGGCCCGACGAGGACATCGGTTCCTTTGAGTGAGGGTGTATGTGATGGCATGGCTTATTAGGGATGATAGACTACTCATATCAATAAGGAATTCCTTCTTTTCCGGGAGCCCATTTGGATAGAACTCCAAAGTTAAGCGTGCTCAGCTTGGAGTAGTTTCAGGATGGGTGACCGACCGGGAAGTTGCTCCCGGGTGCGCACGAGTGAGGACAAAGTGCGCAAAAAAAGACTAGTATTGATATGTGAGGCCAGTCTAGATCCCGCCAGGAGTAACGACCACCGGCGGGTGTGTCCGGGGCGTTACACCCGCGCCCCTTTAGTTTAATTTAATTTTCGTTTTAGTTTAGTTATTGACCTAGTGGGACACACACGTCAGCATTGACTTTGCTGACATGGCTGTTGTGTGGGCCCACCTCTTTGTGACTCAGGCAAGCACTGTCACAGTGACCTATGGGACCCACAGGTCAGGTTTGACCTGGACCAGCCCCTGTTGACTGCTGACATCACAGTGACGTCATGCTGAGGCAGTAAGTGTTTTCTGGAATTTAAAATAAATCTTAAATGGTTTATTTGTTTCACAAAATAGCCAAAACTTCTAAAAATCACAGAAAATAATCTATAACTCCAATGAAAATAACTTATATATGAAAATGATCAGAAAAATTCAAGGAATCTGTTTATGGCATTTTCATGCATGTTTGAACAAGTTAAAACTGCTGATCAGGTCAAATCAATTAAATGGCATTTGAATAATCACATATGGAGTTTGAATTTGAACCTTTGGTTCAAATCAACTTCATTTAAATCACTGCTAGTTGCATTAGCTCAAATCACAGCATAATGCCATGTCATGGTCATGCATCATATTGTGCATTGCATTGATTGTGTTTCTTTCTCCGTTGCCGGTTTTTGTCCCCTCTCGATATACGTGGTTCCGACGATGTGATCGATGACACCGATGAAGACCCAATGATATATTCAGAAGTGCCAGGCAAGCAAAACCCCATTGAGCATTCCGATACAATCCCACTCTCTCGCTCCTGCTCTCTTTTACTGCATTAGGACAACAACGCTTCAACTGTTACCTGCTACGGTAGTTGAACCCCTTTCCACTACATGACCTGTCATTGCCACACTAAATAGTTGAAACCCACTAGCATGAGTAGGAGTTGTTTGAGCCATGTTGTGCCTACTCATTCATGCTTTCTGGTTATGCCTGCTATTGCTTAGAGTTGTGTCAGGTCTGATTCATCGGGAATGAATTGGAATGGTGATGAGCATGTCCTACTATGTGTGTGCTAAGTGTGTGAACATGATTTGGTAAAGGTAGCGATGAGAGGCCATGTAGGAGTACATGGTGGGTTGTCTCATTGCAGCCGTCCTCAGGAACTGAGTTATGTGTTTGTGATCCATGAAACAGCTACTACCACACATTGGGATCCTTAATTGACTCTCTCGACTTATTAACTGCCCTTGTCCTCGGTACAGGATTTGCAACTAGTTTCTTGTGTTTGTAGTTTACTGGAGGTCGTGCGCAACGCTGACCCTCGGGGTGGGCTGTGACGCGGCAGGTACGTGGCACGGGGTACCGGTCGCCCGTTTGGTGGCTCGGGAACCCTGTACACATCGTTTGGGGCCGTGAGTGACACCCCGGCCGGATCTCCCCACGGATGCAACCCAAATAGGCGATAAACCTGGACTAGGGACTTGTGTGGTTAGTCAGGTCATGGCCGACACCCTCGTTGGGCTTCCGCTTGAAGGTTGCCGAGTACATGTCGTGTAAACGGCGATAAGTGGTGGGAGCGTTTGTGAAGAAGTACACCCCTGCAGGGTTATATATGATCTATTAGAATAGCCGTGTACGCGGTAATGGACTTCTGGGTTACCTGTACAGTTCATAGACAAGTGGAAGTGGATACCCTAAAACACGCAAGATAAGCGTGAGTGCTATGGATGGCCTTATCGTAGGGAGACGGGAGTGGATCCATAGTGATGTATTGATTGGTGGATATGTGGACTCGTGTGCGCCACCTCAAAAGAGTTACTTGCAGTCGTAGTTTAGGATAGCCACTGAGTCAAAGCTGGCTTGCTTCAGTCAAACTCCACCACCCCCTTTGTTGATACTGATGCATATGTAGCTAGTTCTGATATAAGTCTTGCTGAGTACCTTTGTACGCACATTTGCTTAATTTATGTTTTTGTAGAGAGACTTCAGTCTCACTAATGGTTCTGTGTGGACTTCGATGTTTAGCTTGTTACCTCAGCTACGATCTTGTACCCTTGGGAGGGTCTTGTAGATAGTCAGGCTTCTCAGCCTTTTTCATTTGTAGTTGTCTGTACTCAGACATGTTATGCTTATGTTGCCTGTATGCTCTGTATGTTGGGTCATGTGACCTCTGTTTGTAATAAATGCTATGATGGCTCTTCTGGGCCTTTATCTATATGAGTTGTTGAGTTATGTTGTGATGCCATGTTGTACAACACATACTTGCATGTTATGCGTACGTGTAATGTGTATTGCTATGTGTTGGATCCGACACCTAGTTGTTTACCCTTGGTAGCCTATCTTACAGGGAAATGCCTCCCAGTGCTTCCACTGAGCCTTGGTCGCTTGCTACTGCTCCGGAACACTTAGGCTGGCCGGCATGTGTCCTTCTTCGTTCCTGTGTCTGTCCCTTAGGGGAAATGACACGCGTTGTTCCTTTAAGTCCTTGTAGCTTGCTACGACTTGGGTTCATACGTTGATGACCGACACGTTCGTTGCTGGGTCATGTATGTCTCTGTAATTTAGTGCCACTTTTGGTTTATAACTAGTCATGTCGGTCCGGGTTCTCTGTCATATGGATGCTAGTGACACTATCATATACGTGTGCCAAAATGCGCAAACGGTCCCGGGCCAGGTAAGGTGGCACCCGTGGGGATACCGTGCGTGAGGCCTCAAAGTGATATGATGTGTTACATGCTAGACCTGTGTTACTTAGGATCGGGGTCCTGACTGCGTTGGTATCAGAGCCTGACTGCCTGTAGGATTAGTAAGCCAAACTGGTCGAAGTCGTGTCTAGAAATTCTTTAGTTATAATAAGGGAATTGATTGTGGAAGGGAACGTAAGGCTCTTTTTACTTCTCTACCTTATGACCTTCTGATCTAAGTTACCCTCTTCTTTTCTACGGGGTTAAGAAACTAGGATTCTCATTCTATTTATCAGGAGCACGTTAATGTGGATTCAACTCTCAGTTCAGTCTCAAGTACTTTTGTTTGTTAAACTGTTGGTCTCAGAACCTTGACATTATGATGTTAAGTGATTATGTTACCCTTTTTCTTGGATCTCAAAATCTTTTTGGGCATTTACAACAGTTATGCTGTCCGAGTCATCCCAGGTCTCTAAACAATCTGATGCATTTGCAAATCATTCCTACACGTTCTTAATGTCCTTTTAGGCCAGATTACCCACACTAACCAGTGTGTTGAGGTACTCTGTTACCTCGACAAATATGTTGGAGTTATTATTATGTAATGCCCAGGATGGGACTATACCTCCTACGTGTCGAGGCACGACTTAAAGGTATAAGTCCATCCTAGAATGATCTCAAGTTTGGTATCTTTGCACGACTAATGTAAAAGAGGGATTAAATTGCAAAAGGAGATAGTTGGCTTACACTCGCCACTTCACACAATACATTACATGAGCAAAACATCATTCAAAACATCATAGCCCGACTACGGGTGAAGATCCAAAAGAAAGATACCAAAACAACATAAAGCCACAGGTCAGGATCGAATCCTAGTAGAAACCACTACTGATCGTCGAAACGTCACAAGCAAACGGCCAAACTCTTCATCGAGCTCCCAGTGAAGAACTTGAACCAGCTCCTGCTTCAAACTCGGCTGAACCTGCATCTGGTGTTGTAGTATCTGTGAGCCACGAGGACTCAGCAATCCCATAACCATGGGTAATAAGACTAGCAAAGCTTTGTGGGTAGGAAGAGGTAAAGTGGTGAGGTTGCAGCAGCGGCTAAGCATAATATGGTGGCTAACTTACGAGTACCAGAATAAGATGAGCATCTACGCAAACGGTCGCAAAAGTAGTGATCGCTAAAGATTTTGAACTACATACGAGTCAAACATAACCCCACCGTGTTCTCTTCTCAAAGTGAAAAGAGACAGTCACGGTTACTCACACAGTTGTGTGTTTTACTTCGGATCCTCTGTCAAGTTTTCTACAACCGGACATTAACAAATTCCAATCTGCCACATAACCGCGGGCACGGCTTTCGAAAGATCATAACCCTGCAGGGGTGTCCCAACTTAGCTCATCACAAGCTCTCACGATTAGCTGAAGTGATAAATATAATATCATCACTCCTTATCTTAGGGAAAATCCGATCAGGCTAGGTATCCCGGTAGCACAAGTCATTTCGACAATGGTAAAACAAGTCCAGCAAGACCTCCCGGCGTGCCGACACCCTGATAGTAGCCGCGCGTATCTCGTCTCAGGCCACGTCCGGATGAGCAATACGTACAGCAACCGAAGACCCCAGATAACTGGGTGGCACCGCAAGTGGCTCTAGTTTGGGACCAACACCATCAGCACTGGCCCCCCCTGCTATGTAGAATTAAGAATCCTCGGGGACGCGACCCCCTATGCAATTTTAATTAATTAATTAAGTTGTTATAATGAGGCAAATTAAAACCAATGTTGGGCCTTGCTGGAGGAGTTTTATTCAAAGTCGAACTGTCAAGGGGTCCCCATTTCACCCATCGTGTAAGGAACGCAAAATCAAGGAACATAATGCCGGTTTATCGGCGCCTAAGGTGGCATGAGTGGAACAATACACCGAGCAAAAGGCCAAGCCTTCCACCCATGTCCAGTATATAGGTGTGTTAATAATAATTATAGATATTGTGATATATCCAACAACAAGTTCCCACCTGGAACGATCTTCATCTTCACCTGCAACTAACAACGCTATAAGAAGGGATGCGCAAGCGGGTAACATAGCCAAACAGTGGTTTTGCTAGGAAGGTTTCAAGGTTAGAGGTTTCATGGCAACAAGGAGAGGGCTGACAAAAAAATGGGTAGCGCGACATGTAACGATAGCATCGAGACAACTAAGCATGGCAATGGTAGTAAAGGTATCCAAGGGTATGATCATCTTGCCTGGGATTCCGCAAGGGAGAAGAACGGATCCACGAAGCAGACGGAGCAACAAGTCGAGCGAATCCTCAGAACTCCGGAACGAAACCGAAGCTAACAAGAGAAGCAACCGGAAAGAAGCAAACAACGCGGTAAACACACAAATCATAAACATGGCATACGATGCACATCCAAGTATGATGCATGTCCAGTTTAATTACGCATGGCAATGGCAAAGTGCACAAACAAGTACTACAAGTTAAGTGGAGCTCAATATGCAACGAGTTGCATATTGACGAAACACCACATTTATTTATTTAATTGACTCTCGTTATTTACAAGACAAGATAAATGTTTTTAGCATGGCAAGAGGTGAAGCATGATAAAACTACACTATTTAGACATTTTAAATGAGGCCAGAAATAACAACAACAAATTTCGGAAAATCCCCATGAGCATGTTTAGTAATTATAAGCAACAACAATTTAACATATTAATGTTGTTAAATGATGCGGATGACATGATCAAGTTTATGCAATTATATTTAAAGGTTGACATGAAGAAGATATGAAGCAATTGTCCCCGTGGTGGAAGAAAGGGTGCCACGGCAACGATAACCGAAAATGATGCCACGGCAACATCTCGGTTCCGGTAACTCGTTGAGAGTCCGGTGCAAAAGCAAAGGTGGAGTGAACGAGACAAACGAGATGAAAGGTGGGGCGATCCCGTCACCGGGTTCCCACGGGTCGGCGACGAGGCAACCGAGGAACATGCCAAAAGGACGAAACGGGCACAAAGGGCACGAAGCACACAAGGGAAACATTTCATACAACACAACAAGCATTCCACGAGTCATCCACGGGGTCGTCTCGTTATACCTTTGAAGCGTGCGTTTCGGGGCGGTTCGAGACGTAGAGGAAGAAGGCGTTCATGTTCGTAGAGGAAGTAGCCATTCCGTAGAGGAAAGTAGTGGTACACGGGGCTTCGGCGACGGTAGGCGTTCACGTCACGTGTCGTGGTACTTGCGACGTCGGGGTACACGTTATGTAGTGGTACTTGGTGTCGGGGACGGTAGTCGAACTTGAAGGTCATCGGCGTCGGTAAAGGAACACGTAGATGTACTTGACGGTCCTCGTCGATGTCGCGGTACTCGTTCATGGTTCGTAGGCGTACATGTCAACCTGTCACTAGCGAAAGAAAAACAGCAGCAACAAGTCTTGCGGGAAAGGACCATGGCAGCGGCACGGCGGGGTACTGACGAGGCCGGGGCGGCCGGCTTGGCGCGCCGGGCCAGGGGGGAAGGCGCTCGGAGGAGGCTGGCGCTGCGGGGCAGAGCCGCGCCTTGGCGATGAGGCGGGAGGGAGCTCGAGGAGGGCCTGAGGTCGAGCTCGGGGACGAGCCGAGCGGCATGGAGGCTGGACGGGGCCTCCTGGCGGCTGGAGAGAGCTGCTTGGGGGGGCGCCCAGCGGTCGCAGCAGGGAACGGAGGGAGGCCGACGGGGCGAGGTGGTTGGATTCGCAGCTCCTGGGGTCGGCCATGGCCGGAGGAAGGCGCGCAGGCACTGCTGGGGAAGTGGAGCGACCTGGCGACGAGGCAGAGGCCGGCCGGACGCGATGCAGAGGCGCGGACGGCGCCCGTAGGTGGGTGGCAGGAGGCGCCTCGAGCGCAGGGGCCAGGGCGCTCGCCTGGAGGGTGCGGGCTCCGGTGTGGAGGGGCGCGGCGTCTGGGTGCCCGGCCGGCGCGCGAGGCGAGGAGGGAAGCGGCGCGAGCGAGAGAGGTGAGGCTCGGGTCGAGCGAGGAGAGGGAGTGCGAGGGGGGATCGAGGGGATAGGGGATCGGGAGGGGGCTCGAGAGCGATGGGGTTCGCTCCTGGCGGCGCACGAAGGGAAGCGAGGAGGGACGATCGGGAGCCTGGTCGCTAGGGTTAGCAGCGGAAGGCTGGGCCGGGCCAAGAGGCCTGGTGGCTGGGCCGTGGGCCTGGAGAGAGGGAAAGGCCAGGAGGAAAAGGGAGGCTGTGGGTTGGAGGCCCAAGAGGCTGGTTCTCTCTTAATAAAAGAGAGAAAAGGAAAAAAAATAGATACAAAGAAAGAAAAAAATAGAGGGGGTTAGGAGCAGAATTTGCACAAGAGGTCAATTTCCTGGACCCGCAAAAATGTCAGGAATTTAAATAAAATAGTTGGGGGGGTTTTGGAGGAACCTCGAAACACGGGAAAAGAAAATATAGGGAGGTTTGACGGCCAGGAAATGAGAAGAAAAAGGTATGGGGAAAAATTGCAAGTGTGTTACGGTGATCCCAAACAATTGGAATATTTTTAATATAGCTCCCTAATAATATTGAGAGGCTTTATATGTTATAAAGAGAAGTCATTCTTCCCTCGATTTAAATGGACCGAAGGTCCACAGAATTTATTTGGTTGAGATGCAAAAATAAATATGACATGATGGCATGATGACATGATGCAATGCGAAAATAAATAACACAATCACAAATGAAACACAAGGGGGAACCCTGAACATCTGGTATCTTCTGGAATCTTCTGGGACGTCGGTCTCGGGCGTCACAACTCTCCCACACTAACAGAGGATCTCGACCCGAGATCCTAGAGATAGCACCGGGTAGAAACGAAAAAGAAGAGGTAAACAAAGTTGCTTGTTTGACAAACGAGTGAAAACCAAAGAACCTTGAGAGGTTGAACAAGTTGAAAGAAAGAATGCAACGGAGATGAACAAAGTTAAGAGCACTCCGGTAAAAGGAGGAACAAGGAACATTACAAGAGCCTTGCAGGTTGAAAGACAAGAATTAAGAGCTTACGAACCAAAAGAATATGAAACCACAACGGTACAGCCAAGGAATAATAATGACAGAATTTGGACAGCACTCCGTCTGAAAATGGAAGGAATTAACAAGAACTTGAGGAGATGGGAAGATACTTGATGAAATCAACAACATATTGCCTCCGAAACAATTAAAGAATGGCACAAAGGGTAAGAAAGATTCAGACAGCACTCCGGTTGAAAAGAGAGGCAAAGACTTGAAAAGATGAGAGAACTAGAATGGAGGACACAACACTCCGGTTAAATGTTAAGCAAGAGAGAATATGATCTTGATAAAAAAACGAGATGATGGTTTGGAGAGATCATCATCACAATGCCTCCGGAATGAAAGAATATATGCTAGGTCGTTGGAAAGAAAGAACGGAGAAGAAAATGACAACTTCTCTCAAAATTAAATTTGAAAGAGCATCCTTATGAAGAAGGGTTGAACGGAGTTGTTGGAAAATCAACAACGAAACGAATAAGCTCGTTGTGGGCTTATGGAAAACATCTCAAAATTATACGGTGACAACCAGCCACTAACAGAACGAATTGCTTGGATTGAGATCAACAAGGAGACGATAAACTTAATTCACCGGAATGATAAATGAAGAACTTGGGACATTTGTAAGCACCATAATTAGCAACAACCCTTAGGGAAAGCTTTTAGGTGAAATACAACCCAAGATTACTCCAACGAATAGATTGAATGGTTGGAAAGATCTCCTGAACAAAGAAAATGATGGGTTTAAATATCCCATTCCTGACAACTTGTGAATCATGAAACATGAAGGAATTGTCAACAATGGCATAACACCATCTGAAAAGATAAGGTAGAAAGAATAGCACTTCAAAATGCAAGAAGAAGAAATATTTGAGCTCCAACAAGAATCTTGATGAAGACTTCGAGGATGAATTAAATCATGATGAACCACCATGAGAACTCCGGTAACAAAAGGATGAGAAGTGAAAGATGAAAAGAATAAGATTCAAGGCCTGCGATGAATTAGATGCATCTTGAAATGATATAATTGAAATAACTTGGAGCTCCAGAAAACAAGATGAAGAATTTAGAACCGAGAATATGATATGATGAACAAGCTCCAGACAAAAGAATTAAATCACCTTGAAGGAATAAGAATAAGAATTATGTCATGCATCTCCTTCACCAGTTTAAATTGATGACAACCAAAGGATTAGGCATACTACTTATTCTCGTTGGAAAGAATTAAGAGAGATCTCGCACAAGCTTGGGTAAATCTTCAACAAAGCACCGGTAGGATTGTGAAAAGAACGAGTGAATTAATACGATAACAACAGAAGGGTAATCTTGAATGAACCACCGTAAGAATATGGAGATGAACGAAGAGGCATCAATGAAGAATATTTGGAGGACAAAGTTGAAAACTGAGAACGAAGAAATATTCTGAAATGATGGCCTTCGGAGGAACACAAAGAAAAGAATTCATGAAATGCTTCGGATGGGTAAAAGAATTCCTCACAATCTGAACAATAATGAGGATGGATGAAGCTAGAACCACGAATCTTCAAGAGAACGGGCCAAGATTTAAGAGAAACACTTCTCTGGTCTGCAAACGCTGAGAATGAAGACGAGAAATGCCATAAGAATTGTTGAGCACTCCGGAATGAAGAATTAAAAAGGTTGAACCAACGATGGAAAAAATTGGAAAGTAAACTTGGAAAAGACATATGACTGATGGAAATCATTCTTACGTCACACTTGAAAAGAATTTCAGAATACTCCGGAAAAATAAAAGAGTCAGGTAAGATCCTTGAAAAAGACTTGTGGGTTAGGGCCCACTAAAGAAATCACCGTTGAAAAAGATTGCTTAAGAGATATTGCACCGGTTGAATTAAATGGCTTGAATAAGATAACAATCCTCAAAATAGCTCGACGGATTAAGAATGGAATTATGAATCTTCAGCACTCCGGATATGAATAGCAAGAGGAGAATGATTAATTGGTGCACCGGAATAAGAAAGCATTGTGAAATGAGGAAAAGGATAAGATCAACACCGAAATCTTGAATTACATCCACTGGCAGAATTTGAGAACAAAAGAATGATGAACTTGAAGCTCTCGAGCATCTTCACGATAACTCACCGGATAAGAACATTGAAGGAAAAGAATGAAGAAATATCACATGAATAAAATGGATATTTCATTTTAGAATTTCTGGCTCCAAGAAAAAGAAGGGTGGGAGGGTGGGGAAAACAAAGACAACTTGGGATGAATGAAACAGACAAATCGTCAGATTTCTCAACGGCGTCTGTATGGAATAACTTGAAGAGAAGGCACACCGGTTGAAAAGAATTAACAAGACAAGCTCGATGATCAAGAAGGAGTAGCACTCCCATAAAAATATGAGAATACCAATTAGGAAGGTATGGAATCAACACTTGACATCGAAGCAACTCGAATACCAGAATCAAAACAAAAACAAAGGATAGATGTGTAGCAGCCTAATCTTCACAATATCATCCGAACAGAGAATTGAACGAATAAATTCCGTAGGTACATCAACTTGTCGAGAAGCCACTTGGAGAACAAAAAGTAAATAAAAAAAGGAACAAGGAACAGATAGAACAAATACAAGATAGAAGCTTCGTTCGACATCTTCGTGCTGAAAGCTCATGGAACGTGTTACAAAAGGGTTTTGCAATCCCCGGATCAGCATAGCCAAGGACCCTTTAAGATGCAACTCCCGATCAGAACAAGTCCATAAAACCACTTCACTCAATGTAGAACCCCAAACTTCATATCGTGCATCCGTTGGAAGAATGCCTAGAACTACTAGATGAACCCACCTATTAATTTCCGAAAGTTTCTAGTTATGCAATCAGGTGTTGGGGATACAGGGGGAGCACCGCGCAATCAACTCTAAACCTACATCCAGCTGTATCCATCCTTCAACACATAACCAGTTGTTCTCGGAAACCGTTTACCTCGGACCTTCGAAACGCATCCACTATACAAGCTATGGCAATACTCCCGAACTACCTCCCCAGTACTGGGTGATGTCGGGGTTATCTTGCCACTAACCGCATAGGAGAGTTTTCGATGTCGGCCATCTTAAGTATTCTAGTACTGCCGCGATGGATTTGTGACGACAACACCTCGGAGCTCAACTCCCCGGGACACTGCCACAACCCCTAATGACAGGAGGCATCGAAAACAATGTTCTCGTCACAAAGACATCGAAACAATCCAAACAATACTCGCGAGATCCTAAAAAAAAATTGGTGCAATTTTTGAAAGTAGAAGAGGCAAGAGTAGTCGTCAGGTGTCCTCACCGGAATGAAAGGGGATGAGGAGCAAAGAAATCCTACTCTCCGATATAAATATAGGACTCAAAATATTTTCAGTGTGTGCCTAGACTCAACTGTCAACGATTCGATCAATCAGTGGGGGCTTCTAGGTCAGAGAAGGCTCTGATACCAACTTGTAATGCCCAGGATGGGACTATAACTCCTACGTGTCGAGGCACGACTTAAAGGTATAAGCCCATCCTAGAATGATCTCAAGTTTGGTATCTTTGCACGACTCATGTAAAAGAGGGATTAAATTGCAAAAGGAGATAGTTGGCTTACACTCGCCACTTCACACAATACATTACATGAGCAAAACATCATTCAAAACATCACAGCCCGACTACGGGTGAAGATCCAAAAGAAAGATACCAAAACAACATAAAGCCACAGGTCAGGATCGAATCCTAGTAGAAACCACTACTGATCGTCGAAACGTCACAAGCAAACGGCCAAACTCTTCATCGAGCTTCCAATGAAGAACTTGAACCGGCTCCTGCTTCAAACTCGGCTGAATCTGCATCTGGTGTCGTAGTATCTGTGAGCCACGAGGACTCAGCAATCCCATAACCATGGGTAACAATACTAGCAAAGCTTTGTGGGTAGGAAGAGGTAAAGTGGTGAGGTTGCAGCAGCGGCTAAGCATAATATGGTGGCTAACTTATGAGTACCAGAATAAGATGAGCATCTACGCAAACGGTCGCAAAAGTAGTGATCGCTAAAGATTCTGAACTACATACGAGTCAAACATAACCCCACCGTGTTCTCTTCTCAAAGTGAAAAGAGACAGTCACGGTTACTCACACAGTTGTGTGTTTTACTTCGGATCCTCTGTCAAGTTTTCTACAACCGGACATTAACAAATTCCAATCTGCCACATAACCGCGGGCACGGCTTTCGAAAGATCATAACCCTGCAGGGGTGTCCCAACTTAGCTCATCACAAGCTCTCACGATTAGCTGAAGTGATAAATATAATATCATCACTCCTTATCTTAGGGAAAATCTGATCAGGCTCGGTATCCCGGTAGCACAAGTCATTTCGACAATGGTAAAACAAGTCCAGCAAGACCTCTCGGCATGCCGACACCCTGATAGTAGCCGCGCGTATCTCGTCTCAGGCCACGTCCGGATGAGCAATACGTACAGCAACCGAAGACCCCAGATAACTGGGTGGCACCGCAAGTGGCTCTAGTTTGGGACCAACACCATCAGCACTGGCCCCCCCTGCTATGTAGAATTAAGAATCCTCGGGGACGCGACCCCCTATGCAATTTTAATTAATTAATTAAGTTGTTATTATGAGGCAAATTAAAACCAATGTTGGGCCTTGCTGGAGGAGTTTTATTCAAAGTCGAACTGTCAAGGGGTCCCCATTTCACCCATCGTGTAAGGAACGCAAAATCAAGGAACATAATGCCGGTTTATCGGCGCCTAAGGTGGCATGAGTGGAACAAAACACCGAGCAAAAGGCCAAGCCTTCCACCCATGCCCAGTATATAGGTGTGTTAATAATAATTATAGATATTGTGATATATCCAACAACAAGTTCCCACCTGGAACGATCTTCATCTTCACCTGCAACTAACAACGCTATAAGAAGGGTTGCGCAAGCGGGTAACATAGCCAAACAGTGGTTTTGCTAGGAAGGTTTCAAGGTTAGAGGTTTCATGGCAACAAGGAGAGGGCTGACATAAAAATGGGTAGCGCGACATGTAACGATAGCATCGTGACAACTAAGCATGGCAATGGTAGTAAAGGTATCCAAGGGTATGATCATCTTGCCTGGGATTCCGCAAGGGAGAAGAACGGATCCACGAAGTAGACGGAGCAACAAGTCGAGCGAATCCTCACAACTCCGGAACGAAACCGAAGCTAACAAGAGAAGCAACCGGAAAGAAGCAAACAACACGGTAAACACACAAATCATAAACATGGCATACGATGCACATCCAAGTATGATGCATGTCCAGTTTAATTATGCATGGCAATGGCAAAGTGCACAAACAAGTACTACAAGTTAAGTGGAGCTCAATATGCAACGAGTTGCATATTGACGAAACACCACATTTATTTATTTAATTAACTCTCGTTATTTACAAGACAAGATTAAATGTTTTTAGCATGGCAAGAGGTGAAGCATGATAAAACTACACTATTTAGACATTTTAAATGAGGCCGGAAATAACAACAACAAATTCCGGAAAATCCCCATGAGCATGTTTAGTAATTATAAGCAACAACAATTTAACATATTAATGTTGTTAAATGATGCGGATGACATGATCAAGTTTATGCAATTATATTTAAAGGTTGACATGAAGAAGATATGAAGCAATTGTCCCCGTGGTGGAAGAAAGGGTGCCATGGACACGATAACCGAAAATGATGCCACGGCAACATCTCGATTCCGGTAACTCGTTGAGAGTCCGGTACAAAAGCAAAGGTGGAGTGAACGAGACAAACGAGATGAAAGGTGGGGCGATCACGTCACCGGGTTCCCACGGGTCGGCGACGAGGCAACCGAGGAACATGCCAAAAGGACGAAACGGGCACAACGGGCACGGAGCACACAAGGGAAACATTTCATACAACACAACAAGCATTCCACGAGTCATCCACGGGGTCGTCTCGTTATACCTTTGAAGCATGTGTTTCGGGGCGGTTCGAGACGTAGAGGAAGAAGGCGTTCACATTCGGAGAGGAAGTAGCCGTTCCGTAGAGGAAAGTAGTGGTACACGGGGCTTCGGCGATGATAGGCGTTCACGTCACGTGTAGTGGTACTTGCGACGTCGGGGTACACGTTATGTAGTGGTACTTGGTGTCGGGGACGGTTGTCGAACTTGAAGGTCATCGGCGTCGGTAAAGGAACACGTAGATGTACTTGACGGTCCTCGTCGATGTCGCGGTACTCGTTCATGGTTCGTAGGCGTACATGTCAACCTGTCACTAGCGAAAGAAAAACAGCAGCAACAAGTCTTGCGGGAAAGGACCATGGCAGCGGCACGGCGGGGTACTGACGAGGCCGGGGCGGCCGGCTTGGCGCGCCGGGCCAGGGAGGAAGGCGCTCGGAGGAGGCTGGCGCTGCGGGGCAGAGCCGCACCTTGGTGATGAGGCAGGAGGGAGCTCGAGGAGGGCCTGAGGTCGAGCTCGGGGACGAGCCGAGCGGCATGGAGGCTGGACGGGGCCTCCTGGCGGCTGGAGAGAGCTGCTTGGGGGGGCGCCCAGCGGTCGCAGCAGGGAACGGAGGGAGGCCGACGGGGCGAGGTGGCTGGACTCGCAGCTCCTGGGGTCGGCCATGGCCGGAGGAAGGCACGCAGGCGCTGCTGTGGAAGTGGCGCGACCTGGCGACGAGGCAGAGGCCGGCCCGACGTGATGCAGAGGCGCGGACGGCGCCCGTAGGTGGGAGGCAGGAGGTGCCTCGAGCGCAGGGGCCAGGGCGCTCGCCTGGAGGGTGCGGGCTCCGGCGTGGAGGGGCGCGGCGTCTGGGTGCCCGGCCGGCGCGCGAGGCGAGGAGGGAAGCGGCGCGAGCGAGAGAGGTGAGGCTCGGGTCGAGCGAGGAGAGGGAGTGCGAGGGGGGATCGAGAGGATAGGGGATCGGGAGGGGGGCTCGAGAGCGATGGGGTTCGCTCCTGGCGGCGCACGAAGGGAAGCGAGGAGGGACGATCGGGAGCCTGGTCGCTAGGGTTAGCAGCGGAAGGCTGGGCCGGGCCAAGAGGCCTGGTGGCTAGGCCGTGGGCCTGGAGAGAGGGAAAGGCCAGGAGGAAAAGGGAGGCTGTGGGTTGGAGGCCCAAGAGGCTGGTTCTCTCTTAATAAAAGAGAGAAAAGGAAAAAAAAATAGAGACAAAGAAAGAAAAAAGATAGAGGGGGTTAGGAGCAGAATTTGCACAAGAGGTCAATTTCCTGGACCCGCAAAAATGTCAGGAATTTAAATAAAATAGTTGGGGGGTTTTGGAGGAACCTCGAAACACGGGAAAAGAAAATATAGGGAGGTTTGACGGCCAGGAAATGAGAAGAGAAAGGTATGGGGAAAAATTGCAAGTGTGTTACGGTGATCCCAAACAATTGGAATATTTTTAATATAGCTCCCTAATAATATTGAGAGGCTTTATATGTTATAAAGAGGAGCCATTCTTCCCTCGATTTAAATGTTCCAAAGGTCCACACAATTTATTTGGTTGAGATGCAAAAATAAATATGACATGATGGCATGATGACATGATGCAATGCGAAAATAAATAACACAATCACAAATGAAACACAAGGGGGAACCCTGAACATCTGGAATCTTTTGGAATCTTCTGGGACGTCGGTCTCGGGCGTCACATATTATGACCCTACGTGTCTCAGAGAATCACCCAGTAATCTAGCAATACTTTATATTCCCAGAGTGACGATTCTGGCCATCATTCTCGAAATCATCCTGTGATGCCATTTAGTTGGTAGGTATTCTATCTCTGGGTCTTGAACCCAAGATTCACTCTACTTACTTCCTGTTGATAGTGTTTGCTCGCTCCTTTAGGATATTAGTAACCTTGTGATAGTCCTCGAGGTTAGTGGTTATCGTTCTTCCAATACCATGAACCATCATGGCAGGAGTTCTTCTGAACCAAAAGATCACAACCAGAGTGCTCTTTAGTAGTACTCCATTCATATTGTGACTCTACTAGTCCTACCTTTCTGCATGGGTTATCCGAAAGAAATATGTTGAAAGTTCGACATGCTAGTCTATGCATCCACAACTCAGAAAGTTATATGTTCCTTTGAGTTGTCCCTTTTTAGTTGTATCGTGACCCTCGTCTATCAGTTGATAGTCAGGAGTAGTTGTGCACACGTGTTTATCGATGCCTTTTACTCTTGTGGTCCGTCAAGCCATTCTATTCTGGAATGACTAGGAGAAACAAACTCCAGTACTTTATCCATATCCACGATTGGGTCAAAGAAGTTGTAATTCGCATATGAAGAATGCTAATCCAGCTTCTAATCTGTTTTATCCTGGGGTATTACCATTTTTATGTCAAGAATGTCATGGGAATTGCACCACCTCCTATGAACTCTCGATACAGTGATGCTTCTCACCGTCATAGTTCATTCCTCGGTCTCCGTGTTGTTGTAACTGGAATACTGACAAGTGAACCGTGATGTGTGTAATCAATACTCCTAGCAACTCCGTTGCTTGGTAGTTAATGGACGATAATCTCATCCTTAGCATGATGGTTACCGAATCATCATTCTAAGATTGATCGTGCTACCTAGTCCATTTTTCGGGTGCACTCTTCGATCAATGAGTTAGGATTGTGTCAATCTCTCGCTCTTTTGATCATATCGTCTTGCCCTGAAAAGCAAGATTGTTCTCGAGCTTCTTAACATATTGGTGGTTCGTGATTTTCCGGATATCTTCTCGGAAATATTACCAGGTTATTCCCTGACCGCTATGTTGAGTTTGTGATCAATATGGTCTACTTATAAACCACCCCGTCTCCAAGAATTTGTGTTGGATATCCCGAGCTAGTTAGCTAAGCTAAACAACAACTTGGAGAGTTGGAAGATAAAAGCTTGATCTAACTGAGCTCATTGCCAAAGGGATATCCTTGTGTTTGTGTGTTTGTTGAGGAAAGATGATATCTTCCTCGATTGATCCTCGTGGTTAGTTGTTGGATCCATTGTCTTATCAAAACTTTGATTTGAGTGTGGGCTATCGTTAAGTCAAATCAGAACTAACGATATTCGTAATGTTGTCTTACTCGTGGTTGATCCCTCGAGCATACACCGTTACATCTATTGGTCTGGCCAATGCTATCACTTTGTTCACATAGTTATGGAATTCCATCTATATGGAAACCTGGATGAATTATTGTTGAGCCCATCAACAAACATCCTTATCCTCTCCATAATCTTGTAGGACATTAAGCTAGTATTGGAAACTTTGTAAGCATTGCCTTCGTGTCCTGTCCATGAGGTATATGTTGGATGAGAGAAGAGACTTTCCGTAATTCATGTGTAATTGATGTAAGTTGCCAACGTAAGTTCGAGAAAGTCATTTTGCTTCCTCTGGAATCATCCCAAGTCAGTCATGCATATGTGCGAAGTATCATGTGGTTTGGAGACTAGCAACCTTCATTCCATATGTATCCCTAGCACACCAAGCCACTGTTTGATTTGTTCAAAGAAAAGAAGTTCATGCGCTAATCCCGAAGGGCCCGGGCGGACATGTACAAGACTTCGTTATCTTCAATGATGGTTCTCAATCTGAACTCAGTAGTATTTTATTATAAGACTACTATGTGGTCATGCTTGTCTGGGACAATGTTTTCACAGGTACGTAGCAGAACCAGCTCATGTTTTGGAGCTTGCTATCGTAGTTCACTCCCCGAGAATCTCGCAACGTCGTCTCGTCGATTTGTGTTGCAAACTTTCATTTTTCTTTCTAGACTCGATGAGTCTGGAATATCCTGACACCAACTAGAACTGAATCTTAGGCAGATATGATGGTTGGAGCATTTTCCAAGAACTATAATATTGGTCTCTCGATAACCGGTAAAGTGGATGTCGTGGCCAACACACCCAACCGGAAGACCTATTGTTGTAGAATCTTGGAAGTTCACCACCTCCCCATAAGGATTTCGTAGGATTTACTCCCTTGTTGTTCCTTATGGATTTTTGTGCTCCTGAAGTCCGACCTTTTACTTGACGTTCTAGGTATCAAACCATTTTAATAAATGGGTTGCGCTAGCACATCAAGGAGAACATTAGAAGCGGAGTGATAAATGTCTCTCGGTCGATCATCCAAATTTTGCTCCTTGACTCCGCTAAGGTGAAATCTGAGAAAGTGTTATCTTCCTTTCCATATGCATTGTCCATCGCTATTCATCATGGTCGTATGTTGCGTTGTTAGCACCATTGGCAAGGATAATGGTAACACCTTGATGATGATGGAAATGCTCAAGTTCTTGAGAGCATGCACAAGCACTAGGTGTTATCACTGGCACTAACCAGGATTGTTCCCAGTGTTCTTGGTTATGCTATAACCTCTCAAAGAGTAGTTTCACTCTCTACTGTTGGGTTCTTCCCAGTTACCAGAATCATTCCCAACATTTGCTTTTTGTTCCCAGCTTGCATCGCCAATGTGCCATTTTACCATGGGTTCCATCCATTTCCGATGATAAGCAAATTCATCCCTTGTGTTGTCTTCAACAAGGTAGTCCACATCATCCATGCTAGTCGGAGTATGTCGTTCTCCCGAACTTTATCAAACTATCGACTATGATTTGCCTTAGGCTGGTATAGAGAGTTTCAGTGACCTCTATACCAAAAGTAATTCTTTTTGCCACTTAAGGGAATAATTCTACGAGTCACCTTCTCTAAGGTGCCCCGTCTGGTGACCTCGATCACCATCTTCTTAGGTGCGAAATTACTACCTACCAAGTGAACCTTCATCTTTTGTTTCACTCCATCCCTTTGGATGTGTGTTTCGTGTCTCAGCTCATTAGATGGTTCAACGTCTCGCTCCATGAGTTGATTTTGAGTTGCTCGATCTTTCAGAAGATCAATTTTGTAGAGCTTCTTTCATCGTCACTGTGTTGGACAAAGATCTCGGAAGTAAGGATGCCAGGATCAACATGAGGCAAGCAATCAACACTCATATGAAGGACACTTGGATCATGAAGATTGTGTTAGCCTCTTGTCCCTCTGTTTTCCTACCCTACACTTGAATCTCGGGATGAGATTCTAGTTTAGTGGGGGTGAGTTGTCACATCCCTAACTTCTGGTACTGTCTAGTGTTTGCATCTTGCTTGCATCATGTTTAAGTTTTCAGAAACTTGAAACGGGGTTGACTAAACCATAGCACCTAAGCAAACCAAACAGGTCCAACCTAAAAATATTTTCAATAAACCCAAAAATTATTTCATCCATGTTTGATAATTTTGGCAAGGGTTTTGATCCAAACCAAAAATATTGAACATTTTTCGGGAATTGTTTGGGCTTTGGTTTAATTCACTAATGTATTTGAGTTGGAGCAAATAAATCCTATAAATATTTTTATTGCCCCAATAATTCCGAGACTTCTTGTGGAGCTCTAGGATAAACCTTTTTACATCCACAAAAGTTTCCAGAAGCTGCAAAAATAATTTGGTTAGTAAACCAAATTCAAAACAGAAGAAAAAATAGAAAATAGAAACAAAAATGAGAATAGAGAGAGAGAGAGAGAGAGAGACCTACCTAGGCTTACCTGGTGGCCGACACTGTTGCCAGCCCAGCCCAGCAAGCAGGCCCAGCCCGCCACCGCCTCCTCCCTGTCGTCTTCCTCCTTGCCAAGAGTATGAGCGCGCGTGCCCGGCGCATGGTCGCTGCACGCCGGTCACCTCCACCCTGCATGGCTGCCTCCCCTTCGCCCTAGACTCCTCCACGAGCGCCACGCACTTCCCCCCCCCCCCAACACCCCTAGCCTCCTTTCCTCCTCGTCGTATCTGTCTCACAAGAACAGAACAACCCGAGCGGAGCTCGTCGCCGCCGCTCACCGTTCTCATGGCCACCGGCCACCCCTCGTCCTGCCATTGTGTCCAGCATCTCCATCGTTGTCCGCTTACTCTCCACGCTGACGAACTCAAGCCGAGGATCACCACGTCGTCGTCTTCGAGCTCGTCACCACCGCATCTGCTCGCCGGACGTCGCCAGTCGATTCATCGTCTCCGACGCCTCCCCGAGCTTGTTGTTCTGCTCTGCGTGTCCACTGTGAGCCCCCACACCGAACCCCTCTCTCACCTGCCTCGTTTGCAGCTCGTAGCCGTCATTTCACCGGAGGCGAAAGCCTCGTAGCCGCCGTTCATGTCACCGCCGCGGCCACAGCTGCTGCCGCTCGCGTCCGAACCCATAAACGAGCTCTGCACACGCCTAGGAGATGAACACCACCACTAGTTCCCTCTCCCGTGCTCTCTGGCGCCGTCTTCATCGACGCCCGAGCTCCGGCCGCCGCCGCGCTGCTCGCCGTCGTCGTTTCCGGCCGCCCCAGGCCCGGCGACCACCATCGTTGGATGCGCGGGAGCGCCAGCAAGCCGTAGCTTCAAACCGCGCCTCGAATGGTGCCTTGTGGGCGTATTACGACGTGCCCCGCCGTCTCGGCACTCGCCAGCGGCGAGCCGCCGGCCAGTTTGATCCGCCTGACCAGGGATATGACTCCCCCTGAGTCACTGACTCGTGGGGCCGGCTTCTGTTTAATTAGTTTAGGTTTTTAAGTTAAATGTTAATCACCTAATTAGTTAACCCCTAGTGCCACGGCCATGTGGGCTCCGTGCCCGTTTAGTTTAATTTAATTTTCATTTTAGTTTATTTCTTAACCCAGTGGGACCCACACGCCAGCATTGCCTTTACTGACGTGGTTGTTGACTGGGCCCACATGTCTGTGACTCACGCAAGCAATGTCACACTGACCTGTAGGACCCACAGGTCAGGTTTGACCTGGACCAGCCCATGTTGACTGCTGACATCACAGTGACGTCATGCTGACGCAGTAAGTGTTTTCTGGAATTTAAAATAAATCTTAAATGATTTATTTATTTCACAAAATAGCCAAAACTTCTATAAATCACAGAAAATAATCTATAACTCCAATGAAAATAACTTATATATGAAAAATGATCAGAAAAATTCATCAAATCTGTTTATTGCATTTTCATGCATGTTTGAACAAGTTAAACCTGCTGATCAGGTCAAATCAATTAAATGGCATTTGAATAATCACATATGGAGTTTGAATTTGAACCTTTGGTTCAAATCAACTTCATTTAAATCACTGCTAGTTGCATTAGCTCAAATCACAGCATAATGCCATGTCATGGTCATGCATCATATTGTGCATTGCATTGATTGTGTTTCTTTCTCTGTTGCCGGTTTTTGTCCCCTCTCGATAGACGTGGTTCCGACGATGTGATCGATGACACCGATGAAGACCCAACGATATCTTCAGAAGTGCCAGGCAAGCAAAACCCCATTGAGCATTCCGATACAATCCCACTCTCTCGCTCCTGCTCTCTTTTACTGCATTAGGACAACAACGCTTCAACTGTTACCTGCTACGGTAGTTGAACCCCTTTCCACTGCATGACCTGTCATTGCCACACTAAATAGTTGAAACCCACTAGCATGAGTAGGAGTTGTTTGAGCCATGTTGTGCCTACTCATTCATGCTTTCTGGTTATGCCTGCTATTGCTTAGAGTTGTGTCAGGTCTGATTCATCGGGAATGAATTGGAATGGTGATGGGCATGTCCTACTGTGTGTGAGCTAAGTGTGTGAACACGATTTGGTAAAGGTAGCGATGAGAGGCCATGTAGGAGTACATGGTGGGTTGTCTCATTGCAGCCGTCCTCAAGAACTGAGTTTTGTGTTTGTGATCCATGAAACAGCTACTACCACACATTGGGATCCTTAATTGACTCTCTCGACTTATTAACTGCCCTTGTCCTCTGTCCAGGATTTGCAACTAGTTTCTGGTGTTTGTAGCTTACTGGAGGTCGTGCGCAGCGCTGACCCTTGGGGTGGGCTGTGACGCGGCAGGTACGTGGCACGGTGTACCGGTCGCCCGTTTGGTGGCCCGGGAACCCTATACACATCGTTTGGGGCCGTGAGTGACATCCCGCCCGGATCTCCCGACGGATGGAACCCAAATAGGCGATAAACCTGGACTAGGGACTTGTGTGGTTAGTCAGGTCGTGGCCGACAGCCTCGCTGGGCTTCCGCTTGAAGGCTGCCGAGTACATGTCGCGTAAACGGCGATAAGTGGTGGGAGCGTGTGTGAAGAAGTACAGCCCTGCAAGGTTATATATGATCTATTCGAATAGCCGTATCCGTGGTAATGGACTTCTGGGTTACCTGTACAGTTCATAGACAAGTGGAAGTGGATACCCTAAAACACGCAAGATAAGCGTGAGTGCTATGGATGGCCTTCTCGTAGGGAGACGGGAGTGGATCCATAGTGGTGTATTGATTGGTGGATATGTGGACTCGTGTGCGCCACCTCAAAAGAGTTACTTGCAATCGTAGTTCAAGATAGCCACTGAGTCAAAGCTGGCTTGCTGCAGTCAAACTCCACCACCCCCTTTGTTGATACTGATGCATATGTAGCTAGTTCTGATGTAAGTCTTGCTGAGTACCTCTGTACTCACGTTTTCTTAATTTATGTTTTTGCAGAGAGAGTTCAGTCTCACTAATGGTTCCCCATGGACTTCGACGTTTAGCTTGTTACCTCAGCTACGATCTTGTACCCTTCGGAGGGTCTTGTAGATAGTCAGGCTTCTCAGCCTTTTTCATTTGTAGTTGTCTGTACTCAGACATGTTATGCTTCCGTTGCCTATATGCTATGTATGTTGGGTCATGTGATCTCTGTTTGTAATAAATGCTATGATGGCTCTTCTGGGCCTTTATCTATATGAGTTGTTGAGTTATGTTGTGATGCCATGTTATACAGCACATACTTGCATGTTATGAGTACGTGTAATGTGTATTGCTATGTGTTGGATCCGACACCTAGTTGTTTACCCTTGGTAGCCTATCTTACAGGGAAATGCCTCCCAGTGCTTCCACTCAGCCTTGGTAGCTTGCTACTGCTCCGGAACACTTAGGCTGGCCGGCATGTGTCCTTCTTTGTTCCTGTGTCTGTCCCTTAGGGGAAATGTCACGCGTTGTTCCTTTAAGTCCTTGTAGCTTGCTACGACTTGGGTTCATATGTTGATGACCGACATGTTCGTTGCTGGGTCATGTATGCCTGTCTCTGTAATTTAGTGCCACTTTTGGTTTATAACTAGTCATGTCGGCCCGGGTTCTCTGTCATATGGATGCTAGCGACACTATCATATACGTGTGCCAAAATGCGCAAATGGTCCTGGGCCAGGTAAGGTGGCACCCATGGGGATACCGTGCGTGAGGCCGCAAAGTGATATGATGTGTTACAGGCTAGACCTGTGTGACTTAGGATCGCGGTCCTGATAGATTTGAAGTTACCAGGGGCACTAAACGAAACAAAAAAAAAATTGAAGTCATAATACAATCAAATAAGACAATCAAGAAAAATAATTGACCAGGAGTATGCATGCACGCAAGACGGTCAACACAATAAATTTATCAAAGTAGTTTACGTCTCAAAAACTAGGGAAAATGTAATGGGAAAAAGCACATAAAGTCTAACTGGACTCCCGCCGGCTAAATCCTCCATGGTTTATCTCAAATATTTAATCTTCTAGTCCATTAGGTACCTGAAACATATAAAAACAAACGGATTAATCTAAATCACACCATAGTATGCCATTTGTTCAAACAAAAGATAAGATAGATGTTTACCATTAAGTTGCAATTATACGTGTAGGGTTTGGAAGATGGTCTCTATGATTCCTTAGGCCATGAAAATGTTCCGTAATCTTCTTCTTGTCTTCAATATCAGCAAATATCTCTTGCTCAACATAGCAAACAATCATATCATTCAACCATTCATCACCAATCTTGTTTCTCAAATATGTCATTATTATATTCATGGCTGAGTAAGCCCTTTCAACTGATGTTGTCGATGTTCTTAGATGAGCCTGTGAGGCTTGTGGTTTCCGAGAGTTGTTCCTCATCTCTCCCCTCTCTTGTAAACTGAGTTCTTTGGTGGCTTTTGCCCCTTTACGCAATATATTCAGGTGGTGGAAGGGCTCCCCTTTCTCCCCCGGTGAAAATTCGAAAAAAAAAATTGATGTCGTCGCTATCGGCAATATCAATGTGAGTTTGATGAGTCGATAAACCAATGGGAAATGCAAATACTGCTTAGTTTAAACTAACTTGACAGATAGACATGGTCGACTATCACAACCACAAAAATAGGTGACTTTTACTTCAGATTCAGAAACTTGGGGTTCATACTGATTTACTGGCATAGGCTTGAAAAAAGATTCTCTACTTCATCTTCTTAGGTCCCTGTAACATCATATTTTAAATTAACTTTTAGTGTTCAACTTCCAAGAATTAGGCCAACACGACAACAAGTTAAACATGATAGAAAAAAATAGAAGACTAGGGGAGAGGGAAAGAACCTGGTCCTTGTTGCCTCTGTTGGTTGCTCGTTTCTTGTTTTGAGCAGCGATCGTGGCAACAACAATGGTGATGGCGGAGACTCCGCTTCCCGCATGAACGGCATCGTGAACTGGCGGACTTGTTTCTCCTTCTCAATCTAGAACCATCGGCCGGACATGCCTGGGCAGCGCCGACAACACAGTGCAGGTAGGACGGCACCGCGTCGGTAGGGTGTGATCGCTCGAGCCACTACGTGTGACTTCAGGACGATCGGTTTCCAGGATCGATAGAAAAGGAATTGGGAATGTGAAAATCAGGCTAGGTACCATAAATAATGGGCTCATCTAATTTTTATTGGGCTTACTTGATTGGCCCATCTATAGCTAGCGAGCAGTTACCTGGCGAATTGTTTTCCTCTTCCCTCGTCTTGTTAGACAACACCTGAGACCTTTGAGCGAACCTGCTTGCCTCCCATTGTGGCTGCCGGCCAAAATCAGTAGGGGGTACCCTATGTTTCAAAATTTTACCCGGGGCTGCCCTTACACGACCCCACGCTAGATCCGCCCCTGATTTGGCCTATGAGCTCACCCACCTTCGCGAGGAGGTGGGCGACAGCCTAGAGAAGGAGAAGGAGAAGGCGCGTTCTTTCCATGATCCACCACCGTGACCCCTTCTTTCTGGTGGATGCCATCACAAAGGAGCTGATGCCCGGGGACCGTGCATGACCGCTCAGGGCCATGGCAAGCCATGTGTCCTCTGGGGTGCAGGTGGAGAAGGACGAGTACTACAGCGGCCCTTGACCGCCGCCGGAAAAGGCATGCACCGTGGAGAGGATGATGGCTCCCCAATAGGGTGAAGGCACCTCCCCAGGAGACAATTTTGAGTCTGTCTTGGCCGTCGCTATCACCGCCTATCAGCAGAGTTTCTTTTTCATTAGTTTGTATTCCTATTCAGGAATATGATCCAGTGATGTAGTTGCACAACACTATGGAAGATTTTGTTAATATGCGTATCTTAGTTCGTAAGAATTTAAGGATTGCTTGCTGGAATCCTGTATATCTTTTACTAAGTGTGTCTTTTACTAAGTGTGTGCATACACAATTCTTCCCTGGTCTTGTAGTACAATCAGTGGAAACCCACGTAGCCAGTGTAACTGTCTCCACTCACAAGAACAATGTAACGTGGATAAATTGTTGCGGGTCCGGAATGCAGCGTGTATGATTTTATTTTCGGGGTCGCAGAGCATTCCTGAGAGCCGGTCATTGGGTGACATTTTCGGGAAACCTCCGTTTTACAAACGGGCTGGTATATATTGAAGGAATTGAATGAAGGAAACAGTTTAGATGCGTGCACGCATTGGGGAGTCCGTGCCCCTCTTAGACTCGATGAATACACATGAGGAGTACAAGTACAGGGAAAGGGAACAAGGCTACAAATATACATAGCATGAGCAATGTCCACCGCGGTCCGTTCATTGCTCGGTGGCCGACGATCCGAGGGCAGCATCTTGGACATTGAAGCAGCATGTCGCCACGTCTCGAGGGATCGGTTGCAGCCCTGGGCCTACTTGGTGGAGAAGTATGCCATGACGAAGAAGTTGCGGGATGCGCCTCCACCGGGGGTGATCTCTATGACAAATGAGGTCGTCTCCGGCTCCTGACGAACCTCTCGAACAGTCGGCTCCGCATGGGTGACTGTTACAGCTACTGACTCGGCACAGGCGGGGCTGATGGAAGCAACGGGACCAACCCATAAAGCCGACTGAACGTGCCCAGGCCAATTCGAGGGAAGGATGATCCCCGGGAGAACTGGCCCAACACGACAAAAACGGTGAGACCCCGGGACGACGCCAACCTCCAAGGATCGGGCGCACCGGCATGCCACATGGTAGAGATCCACAACGGTAATCACCCTCTGCGCAGACCCTCACTCTACAAATGTTCTGGAAGAACGCCACAATGACAACGGCCTCGGCAATGCCCCCGGTCTGTCCATGCATACGACGAAGACGACCGATGTAGCTTCTAAGCTGCTCCGTTGGCCTCTGCCGGAGGTACCGGAGGGAGATGTACATGGGCCTTGTCTGCCCGTGGTTCATTGGGGCCAAGGCGCCTCCAACAGCGCCCCTCCGAGTGCGTGCCACCCATGCTGGCATCGCACCGCTATGATGACGCGGAGGAAGACCCTGGAAGGTCGATGCACACGGGGGCGCACCGTGGCCCAAGGGGGCCTGCCCCGCACCATCTTCATCAGATGCCAGAATGGCTGCTAGAGGGCGCGTGCTTGAGGAGACGGTGCCGCCGAGGAATCAGAGAGTGCTCGAAGAAGTAGAAGACGCATACCAAGGTCACTAGAAACGCATCAATCCCCTGCATGGCGCGCCAAATCGGTGTCTAAGAACTGGACATTGTGTTGTCAGGTAGTGACGCCTTCTACTTAACCGTACATTAAGGCTAACTCCACCGCGTGACCCCATCCTATCTGCGTGCGTCCGATTAGGGTAAAACGGACGAACCAGACGGCCCAGCCCGCGGGCACAAACGGCTTTTGTCCGTTTTCTGTCCGCTTTCGATCCATCCCTGACCCAAGTTTGAGCCGCTTTTGGGGTGAAACGGACAGTACGCGTACATGTGGGCCGTTTGCGCGTGTCCTTCCCTGGCCCGCCCGTCGATGGTAGAGGGACGCCTTTTTCTATCCGTCCCCCTCCCTCCGGGCGCACCCCCTCCACTCTTCTCCACTCTTCCCCTCGCTGTCGCCACCACCGCCACTGCCATTAGAGTTGTGCAGCTCGGACGCGTGCTCGCCCAGCCCCTTCCCCTCTGCACCCCGAGCTACCCAACCACGGCCACCTCATTTGTGCACCCGCCGGCCGGATTTGGGGCGGCTCCAATAGGAAACTCGCCCGGCTGTGGGAGGTCGCGCCGCGCCATGGACTAGCCGGGCACCTGGCCGGAAGGCCCTGCCAAGGCCGCAAGGCTGCATGCAGGCCGTGGCTCCTCCTCTAGCCACTCGGATCTACACCGTCGGTGATCCGCCGGCAGATACTCGAATGGCGGTCGGCCGGGCTCGGTACTAGCCCAAAAGCTCGTCGGCGCACTGTTGCCACTAATTAAGTGAGACGACTGCCCAAAGAAGGTCGTGCACCGCGCGTCTACAACGCCGGAACATCCTAGATGGGTGTTCATCAAGTGCTTAAACAATGGGGTATGTGCTATTTTTAGCTTCGGTTGTGCTCTCGGATTTGACTAGTTGTGCTAACTTAAAATTTTATTGTGTAGTATGGATGCAAGTTTTCGTATTGGGAAGAAGAGTATATCGATATATTGATAGAGCGCAATTTAGTAGATTTCCATGCACTTTTAGCTACCATAGAGGCTAGAGATGCGACTAGTGCACTTGTTGCTAGAATAGAGGCTAGATATGAGACTAGATGTGAGGAAGCAACCTCTACTTCTTTAGACTCGAAGAATAAAGAAGCACGCAAGATCAAGCCTCCTCAATAGATCAACAATGAGTGCATCGAGAAGGCACTAATCCAACTCAAGGGAGGAGTTATGGAAGTTGTATATCTTCTGAAATGTATTCTTGTGATTTTTGTTTTCTTTGATCTTGCTTTTCTAGTCAAAATTTGGTGATGTATTCCCATGTACCAAAAATGAATGATGAAAAAAAATTAAGGACTCACAAAGAAAAATGCACGCGGACAGGATGCGGCCGGGATGCGTCCGCGCATCGGATGCACGGCCACCTCATCTCGGAAACTGCCCGGACACAACCCCATTGCCCTACCCAAACAGACATAATCCGGGCAAAACGGACGTCCGTTTGGGGTCGCGCGGTGGAGTTGGCCTAATCATGCACGCAAATATGTACAACTAAGATCAGGGACTCACTGGAAGATATCACAACACAACTCTAGACACAAATTAAAGATCATACAACCTTCATATTATAAGCGAGCTCGAATACATAAGCTCGGTCATAAATGAGCCAGCGGAGGCAACAATATATGAGTATAGACATAAGTTAAATATATTGTCATAAGATGGCTAGCACAAACAGAGATACTGATCGAAAAGGCAAGGCCACCTGCCTGGGATCCTCCTAAACTACTCTTGGTCGTTGTCGGCCTCCACGTAGTAGTAAGCTCCGTCGGGGTTGTAGTAGTCATCGGCGAAGGCATATGGCTCCTGGGCTCCACCATCTTGTTGCATCATCCGAGAAGAAAGGAAAAGGGGGAAAAGAGGAAGCAAAGCAACCGTGAGTAATCATCCAAAGTACTCGCAAGCAAAGATCTACACTACATATGCATTGGTATCTGTATAAAGGGGGGGTAATATCCGTGGGCTAAACTGCAGAATGCCAGAATAAGAGGGGGATAGCTAGTCCTATCGAAGACTACGCTTCTGGTAGCCTCCATCTTGAAGCATGTAGAAGAGAGTAGCTGGTAAGTTAACCAAGTATCAATGTATAGCACAATCCTACCTGATGATCCTCTCCTTGTCACCCTGAGAGAGAACGATCACCAGGTTATATCTGGCACTTGAAAGGGTGTGTTTTATTAAGTATCCGCTTCTAATTGTCATGAGGTCAGAATACAACTCTAGGTTGTCATGTTACCGTGGACACGGCTATTCGAATAGATCAATCTTCCCTGCAGGGGTGCACCACATTACCCAACACGCTCGATCCCTCTGGTCGGGCACACTTTTATGGGTCATGTCGGGCCTTGGAAGAGCAACATGTCGCAGCCCTACCTAGGCCTAATAGAGAGGTCAGCACACCGGTCTAAATCCTAAGCGCGCAGAGGTCCTGGCCCATCACCCTTTGCACTCCTGCATGTTGCGTGGGCGGCCGGAAGTAGACCTAGCCCCCCTAATACAAGACCACGCGTTCCAGTCCAATCCGACGCGCTCCCGCAGTCGCTGACGTCTAGAAGGCTTCCGCTGATACTACGGTGTCGGTTGCCCATATCTTATCACACGTGACGGTCAGTGCGTATAGGTCAATACCAAGTCAGATCAAATATCCAAACTCGGTAAGCGTGTTATTATAAAATAACCACGGACAATGACTAGGAACCAGGCCATCTATCTCCTCGGTGTCTCAACCTGCCCTGTCGCCGCCACAAAGAATCACTCGGGGGGCGTCGGGAACCCAGGCCCACCACTACCTGGATGGAACTACCTGTCCTTTCAGCCCCCATATCGGAATCACTTGTGGGTACTCTACAAGCCGACTCGACTTTAGCACATCATGTATCATGTATAGTAAGTATATAGCATATACCCGTGATCACCTCCCGAAGTGATCACAGCCCGGTAGTATAGCATGGCAGGCGGACAAGAATGTGGGGCCACTGATGGAACACTAGCATCCTATACTAAGCATTTAGGACAGCAGGTAAGGTATCAACAATTGTAGCAACAATGACAGGCTATGCAACAGAATAGGAGCTATCGAATCAACAACAATAGCAAACCTAATGCAAGAATAAGAGAGAAGAGAGTGGTCGATATCTGGTTGATCAAGGGGGGTTTGCTTGCCTGGAAGCTCGGTCGAGAAGGAGGGGTCGTCAACACCGTAGTCGATCAGGGCAGCAGTGGTGTCAGTCTCAAAGTCTACCGGAGAGAAAAGGGGAAGAAATAATAAATACAATGCAAACAAATGCATGACGATGCATGACAAAGCAAATAGCGGTGCTAGGTGTGCCCTAACACGGTACTAGGTTCTACTAGCGAAGGGGAAAACATCTGAAAAAGTATTACCGGTGTTCTGCATTTTTGGACAGACGAACCGAAGGGGAATGGTTGCATGTTCGCTATGCTAGGGACGTGTGGTGGATGAACAGAATGCGTATCGTCCCGTCGTTCTGAGCAACTTCAATGTATAAAGTATTTTCATTTGAGATACGGTTTATTTTATATTTTTCTAAGTTTTAATTCAATTTTTGGTATTAACAGATTTAAATTAATTAGAAAATGCAATTATGATGTCAGCGTGACATCAGCATGAAGTCGGCAGGATCAAAGGTTGACTTGGTCAACCCTCGCAGGAGGGACCCGTTCGTCATTGACTGACTAACTAACTAACAGATTATTTAGATTAGTTAGCTAATTAGATTAACCAACATAGGTTAATTAAGTCAATTAATCATCGTAATTATTTATTTGTTTATTTATTTATTTTCCTATATTCATTTTTTAAACGTTCTCACGGGCGAGGGCCCCGGCTGTCAATGAGCCAGAGGCCATAGTGGGCGCCAGGAACAGACGCTGGGTGCGGATGCTGGGAGCCCAGCCCGGTTGGGCATATGCCCAGACCGAAGGGGGCCGCCGGCCACGGGCATGGCGAGGCCGGCCGCCTAGGGCGGCAGTGGCGAGGCCATGGGGAGGCGGGCTCGCAGGTAGCAGCGGGCACACGCCGGCTTGCGCATGGATGCAGGGAGGGTCGCAGCCCAGGCTCGCCCATGGGAGCCAGATGCAGGGGTAGCGCGAGCGCCGAGGGTAAGTGCCAGTGGTCGGGCGCGGGGGCTCGCCATGGGCGGCAGTGTGTGACGGAACGCACAGGCGAGCGGGGTCCTAGCGCGGATGCGGACACGACTGGCGGAAATAGCAGAAGGGGGAGCATGTTGGGGAATGTAGTATTTTGAAAAATTTCCTACGATCACGCAAGATCTATCTAGAAGAAGCATAGCAACGAGCGGGGAGAGTGTGTCCATGTACCCTCGTAGACCGAAAGCGGAAGCGTTTAGAAACGCGGTTGATGTAGTCGAACGTCTTCGCGATCCAACCGATCCAAGCACCAAACGTACATCACCTCCACGTTCAGCACACGTTCAGCTCAATGATGTCCCACGAACTCTTGATCCAGTTGAGGTCGCGGGAGAGTTCCGTCAGCACGACGACATGATGACGGTGATGATGAAGTTGCCGGCGCAGGGCTTCACCTAAGCACTACGACAATATGACCGAGGTGTGTAACTATGGAGGGGAGCACCCCACACGGCTAGGAACAATTGATGTGTGTTCTAGGTGCCCTCCCCACGTATATAAAGGAGGGAGAGGGAGGAGGCGGCCGGCCTAGGGAGGAGGTGCGCCAAAAGGGGAGTCCTACTCCCACTAGGAGTAGGACTCCCCTTTCCTAGTAGGAGTAGGAGAAGAGGGAAGGGAGGGAGAAAAATAGAAGGAAGGAGGGGGCGCCGCCCCTCCCCCCTAGTCCAATTTGTACTAGGCTCGGGGGGCGGCCCTAGGCAGCCCCTCTCTCTCTCACCTTGTGACGCCCGAAGACCGACGTCCCAGAAGATTCCAGAGATTCCAGATGTTCCGGGTTCTCCCGTGTGTTTCTTTTGTGCTTGTGTTTTTTTATTTTTGCATTGCATCATGTCATCATGCCATCATGACTTTAATTTTCCATCTCAACCAAATAAATCGTGTGGATCTCCGATCCATTTAAATCGAGGGAGCTGTGTTTCTCTTTATAACATATATTATGGAGCTATTATAAATAAATATTCCGTTGTTGGGAATTAACCCAAACACACTTGCAAATATTCCCCATGCCTATTTCACTCCAAGTTTCTACTCAAAACCTTGTCTATAAATTCTTATCCGTCTTATCGAGGTTCCTCCAAAAATTCGAACATTTTTGGACACTTCAAAAGTCAAGTCTTAGTTCAAACCTATTTGAATTAAATTCAAATAAGTTTGAATTATATATCGATCATGCCTTTTCTATTTTTCTCGGACCGTGCTCATTTTATGATGCCCGAGAAAAATAATCCCATGTGCTAACTATTTCCCTAACCCCCCCTCCTCATTCTTTTCTTCTCTTATTTGGTTTCTGCTAAAAATCATATAAGGGAAGGAACCAGCCGCCGGCCTCTAGGCCTCCTAGCAGCCCACTAGGCCGCAGGCCCATCAGGCCAGAGCCGGCCCAGCCGACCGAACCCTAGCTAGCGACCACGCTCCTCACCCCCCTCGCTCCTCCCTCTCTCCCTCAGCCGCCACACTCCCACCGACCGCTCGACCCCGTCTCCCTCTCGAACCCCTCATCCCCATCTTCCCTTCGCCCGATCCCCTCGCGACCCCGTGCTCTCCTCCTCTCGTTCTGCTACTCCCTCTGCCCCGATCCAGCGCAGCGCCCCTCCATCTCCCGAGCGCCATGGACGCGTCCCTCCAGCGCCGGGAGTCCGGCTTCGTCTAGTGCAGCGCCGGACCGCGCCAGAGGAGCCCCTCGAACAGTTCCCTGCGCGCCAGGCCCCGCCTCGCGCCATGGCCCGCGCCCCTCCGTCGCCTTGCAGCGCCTGCGGGCCTCCTCCACCAGCCGCCATGCTTCGTCGCGCCCCTCACCTCCCTCCTCGCGCCAAGGCCGTCCAGCGCGCGCCTCGCCTCCAGCGGCAGCCCGGCCAGCCAGGAGCTGCCGCCGTCGCCGCCAGGGCCTCTTCTCCAGCAGTCGCTGCAGCGCCCCGTCCTCCCCGACCTCAAGCTTCCGCTGGTCGCCAGCCTCCGCCGCGGGAGCACCTCGACGGCCGCCCCAAGCCCATCCTCCTCTCGGCCTCACTCCCGCCCGAGGGCTGCAGCCACCTCCGCCATGTTTTGTTGCTGTTGCTTTTCGCCAAGTACACCACAGGCAAGACCCGGACTCCGATGCCCAAGTTCAACTACAGTCGTCTCGGAATCGCCAAGTACCACTACGCTCGACGACCGCGAGTACCACTACATCAACGTGAACGACTACCCTCGCCGAAGACCCATGAACGAAACGTCAAGTTCCACTACCGTCGCCGGAGACCAAGTACCCCTTCGTTTAACAAGAACAACAAGTCCGAAGACCCTCAAGTACCATCTACGGAATGTGTACATCTACGAACGTGAACAACTACCGTCGCCGAGACCGCGAGTACCACTACATAAATGTGTACCCCTACGTCAACGACGACTCGACAAGGACCCCGCCGGCAAGTACCACGACACAATAACGTGAACGCCTACTTCCACTACGAATCGCGAGAACGACTACTTCCTCTACAATCTAGAGCCGCCCCGAAACGAACGTTCCGAAGGTATAACCCCGAGACTATGACCCGTGGAATGCATGTGTTGTATGAGATGTTTTCCCTTGTGTGCACCGTGCCCGCTTTGTCTTTTGTCATGCTCCTCGGTTGCCTCGTCGCCGACTCGTGGGAACCCGGTGACGGGATCACCCCACCTTTCATCTTGTTCGACTCGCTCACGCCACCTTTTCTTTTGCACCGGTCTCTCAACGAGTTACCGGAACCGAGATGTTGCCGAGGCATCACTTTCGGATCGTTGCCGTGGCACCCTTTCTTCCACCACGGTGACAAATACTCCTTATCATCTTGATGTCAACTTTTAATAAAAATTGCATAAAACTTGATCTTGTCATCCGCATCATGTTAAGAACATTTAAAATGTGTGAATTGTTGTTTGCTTAAATATAGCTAAACATGCTCATGGGGATTTTTCCGGAATTGTTGTTTGTCTTTCCGGCCTCATTTAAAATGTCTGAATAGGTAGTTTGTTTTTGCCTCATCTCTTGCCATGTTAACAAACATTTAATCTTGTCTTGCAAATAAATGAGAGTCAACTAAATAAATAAAATTTGGTGTTTCGTCAATATGCAACTCGTTGCATATTGAGCTCCACTTAACTTGTAGTTTTGTTTGTGCACATTGCCATGCCATGCATCATTAAACCGGACATGCATCATACTTGGATGTGCATCGTATGCCATGTTTATGCGTGTGTGTTTACCGTGTTGTTTGCTTCTTTCCGGTTGCTTCTCTGTTAGCTTCGGTTTTGTTTCAGAGTTGTGAGGATTCGCTCGACTATGTTGCTCCGTCTACTTCATGGAACCGTTCTTCCTCCTTGCGGAATCCCAGGCAAGATGATCATACCCTTGGATACCTTTACTACCATTGCCATGCTTAGTGTCTCGATGCTATCGTTACATGTCGCGCTACACATCTTTTATTGTCAGCCCTCTCCTTGTTGCCATGAAACCTCTAACCTTTGACACCTTCCTAGCTAAACCACTGTTTGGCTATGTTACCCGCTTGCGCAGCCCCTCTTATAGCGTTGTTAGTTGCAGGTGAAGATGAAGATCGTTCTAGGAGGGAACTTGTTGTTGGAATATCACAATATCTATTATTATTAACACACCTATATACTTGGCATGGGTGGAAGGCTTGGCCTTTTGATCGGTGTTTTGTTCCACTCATGCCACCTTAGGCGTCGATAAACCGGCATTATGTTCCTTGATTTTGCGTTCCTTACACGATGGGTGGATGGGGACCCCTTGATAGTTCGTCTTTGAATAAAACTCCTCCAGCAAGGCCCAACATTGGTTTTAATTTGCCTCATAATAACAACTTAATTAATTAATTAAATTGCATAGGGAGTTAGCGCTACCCGAGGATTCTTTCTACATAGCAGGGGGGGCAGCGCTGATGGTGTTGGTCCCAAACGGGTAACCTGCGGGGCCACCACGGGGAAACTCGACGATTGGTTTTACCTGTAGCTTGTCCCATCCGGTTGTGGCCTGAGACGAGATACGCGCGGCTACTATCAGGGTGTCGGCACGCCGGGAGGTCTTGCTGGACTTGTTTTACCATTGTCGAAATGTCTTGTGCACCGGGATGCCGAGCCTGATCGGATTTCCCTAAGATAAGGGGTGATGATATTATATTTATCACTTCAGCTAATCGTGAGAGCTTGTGATGGGCTAAGTTGGGACACCCCAGCAGGGTTATGATCTTTCGAAAGTCGTGCCCGCGGTTATGTGGCAGATTGGAATTTGTTAATGTCCGGTTGTAGAAAACTTGACAGAGGATCCGAAGTAAAACACACAACTGTGTGAGTAACCGTGACTGTCTCTTTTCACTTTGAGAAGAGAACACGGTGGGGTTATGTTTGATTCGTAAGTAGTTCAGGATCTTTAGCGATCACTACCAGTTGCGACCGTTTGCGTAGATGCTCATCTTACTCTTGTACTCGTAAGTTAGCCACCATATTATGCTTAGCCGCTGCTGCAACCTCACCACTTTACCTCTTCCTACCCATAAAGCTTTGCTAGTCTTGATACCCATGGTTATGGGATTGCTGAGTCCTCGTGGCTCACAGATACTACAACACTAGATGCAGGTTCAGCCGAGAATGATGCAGGAGCTGGATCAAGTACTTCACTAGGAGCTCGATGAAGAGAGTGGCCGTATGTTTGTGACGCTTTCGATGATCAGTAGTGGTTTCTACTAGGGGTGATTCGGACCTGTGGCTTTAAGTTGTTTTGGTATCTTTCTTTTGGATCTTCGCCCGTAGTCGGGTTGTGTTGTTTTGAATGATGTTTTGTTTATGTAATGTATTGTGTGAAGTGGCGAGTGTAAGCCAACTATCTCCTTTTGCAATTTCATCCCTATTTTTACATGAGTCGTGCAAAGATACCAAACTTGCGATCATTCCAGAATGGGCTTATATCTTTAAGTCGTGCCTAAACACGTAGGAGATATAGTCCCATCCTGGGCATTACACACCTAAAGCCCAATAAGGCCCATTTACTCCCCGGGGGGTTTCGGTAACCTCCCGGTACCCCGGTATATATCCAGTGACCCCCGAAACCCTTTCGATGTCCGAGTATAACCTTCCATTATATCAATCTTTATGTCTCGACCATTTCGAGACTCCTTGTCATGTCTGTGATCACATCCGGTACATCAAAACACATAAACTCATAATACCGATCGTCATCGAACGTTAGGCGTGCGGACCCTACGGGTTCGAGAACTATGTAGACATGACCGAGATTCATCTCCGGTCAATAACCAATAGCGGAACCCGGATGCTCATATTGTCTACATATTCTACGAAGATCTTTATCGGTCAAACCGCATAACAACATGCGTTGTTCCCTTTGTCATTGGTATGTTACTTGCCCAAGATTCGATCGTCGATATCATCATACCTGGTTCTATCTCGTCATCGGCAAGTCTCTTTACTCGTTACGTAATACATTATCTCGTGACTGGCTCATTAGTCGATTGCTTGCAAGGCTTATTACGATGTGTATTACCAAGAGGGCCTAGAGATACCTCTCCGACACTCGGAGTGACAAATCCTAATCTTGATATATGCCAACACCACAAACACTTTCGGAGACACCTGTAGAGCATCTTTATAATCACCTAGTTACGTTGTGAAGTTTTATAGCACACAAGGTGTTCCTCCGGTATTCGGGAGTTGCATAATCTCATAGTCGGAGGAACATGTATAAGTCATGAAGAAAGCAATAGCAGTAAAACTAAACGATCATTGTGCTAAGCTAACGGATGGGTCTTGTCTATCACATCATTTTCCTAATGATGTAATCCCATTGATCAAATAACAACACATGTCTATGGTTAGGAAACACAACCATCTTTGATTAACAAGCTAGTCTAGTAGAGGCATACTAGGGACACTCTGTTTTGTCTATGTATTCACACATGTATCAAGTTTTCGGTTAATATAATTCTAGCATGAATAAATGACATTTATCATGATATATAAGGAAATATAAATAACAACGTTATTATTGCCTCTAGGGCATATTTCCTTCAGTCTCCCAATTGCACTAGAGTCAATAATCTAGATTACATAGTAATGATTCTAACACCCATGGAGTCTTGGTGGTGATCATGTTTTGCTCGTGGAAGAGGCTTAGCCAATGGGTCTGCGATATTCAGATCGTATGTATTTTGCAAATTTCTATGTCTCCCTCCTTGACTTGATCGTGGATGGAGTTGAAGTGTCTCTTGACATGCTTGATTCTCTTGTGAAACCTGGATTCCTTCGCCAAGGCTATTGCTCCAATGTTGTCACAAAAGATTTTCATTGGACCCGATGCACTAGGTATTACTGCTAGATCGGATATTAACTCCTTCATCTAGACTCCTTCATTTGCTGCTTCCGAAGCAGCTATGTATTCCGCTTCACACGTAGATCCCGCCATGACGCTCTGCTTGGAACTGCACCAACTGACAGCTCCACCATTCAACAAAAATATGTATCTGGTTTGTGACTTTGAGTCATCCGGATCAGTGTCAAAGCTTGCATCGACGTAACCGTTTAGGACGAGCTCTGTGTCACCTCCTTAAACGAGAAACATATCCTTCGTCCTTTTCATGTACTTCAGGATGTTCTTGACCGATGTCTAGTGATCCACTCATGGATTACTTTTGTACCTTCCTGCTAGACTTATAGCAAGGCACACATCAGGTCTAGTACACAGCATGTAACATCCCAAAATTCTAAATTTTGGAATGTTATAATAAATAGATAGTTTTGATTGATGTTTGATGTGTTGTGTGAACTCGAGTGAAATTGAAACTTTGAAAGTTAAATGAGAGGGAATAAAATGACTTTCCAGAAACTTTCACTTTCCATCTCCGGGAATTCAAATTATTTTCATCACAAAACCGTGCAATGAAGATAATATGACTTCTTCCATTTATTAAATGAAAAAGGGTTTCGAAGGGATTTTTGAATTTCATTCTTGAGATATTTCAAATTCAGAAACTTTATGCAACTCAATGATTTTCCCAAGAGAAGATAAAATGACTTCTTCAAATTATAGGAAATATGAGTTGGAGGTTTTCCTGAAAATTTTCTATAACTCATTTTCAAAAATTGAGTTATTTGGGTTTTATTCAAATTATTTTTCTCCAAAAATAAAATATATGGAAAATAGGGTAACATGATTCCCTACAGCAGAAAATTGGGAGAAATAAATTTGAAGTCATTTTGGTATTTTTAAAATGATTTTTACTGGATTTTATTGCATCAGTTGCACCTTTTGATTTATTAGAATTTTTTAGGATATTTATTGGCTGTAGAAAAATGTTCATCTTGTAGGAAATCTTTTTCTGCAAATTTTGATATATTATATGCCTATATAATATTTTAGTTTATTTTTGTTTTATTCGTTTTCTCTGTCTGTTTTAAAAACAAAAACAAAACTTCCCCGCCGAAACTGGGCCGGCCCAGCTCCGCCAGGCCGCGGCCCAGCTCGCCCCGTCGCCTTCCTCCTCCCGCACGCCGCCGCTGCCACCTCGACGTCCGAGCCGTCTCCCGGCCGGACTCCTCCTCACCCGACCCCTTCCCCACGCCCCCCC
>LR738711.1:299664497-299718559 GCA_902687465.1 Secale cereale
CCCGCCTGTAAAAGGCGAGGCCCGCCTCCTCTCTCCCCTCCTCTCGCCGCCGCCGCGTCCAGGCATTGTCGCCGCCGCCTCGCGATCTCGCCGCCATCGCCGCTGCTTGCTGCTGCCTTGCCCGCGCCGCACCACCGCCACACGCCGCGCCGTGCCGCGTGCGCCGCCGTCTGCCGCCCCAGCCGGAGTTCGCCGCCGGCTGGAACTCGCCGGAGAGCCGCCGGAGCTCCAACCCGCGCCGAACCGCCCGAAACCCGATCCGCCCCGGTCCGGTTCGCCCGAACCCGCGGATTTCAAAGAAAAAACGTAGGTATAATCTCCCCCCGGATTTCTGCTTTAGATCGGTTTTTCTTTTTTTTAGTTTAGATCTATCTAGTGAACGATCTCTGTTTAGATCTAAACAGCGAGCGTTCGCACGATAAGTCTTTCTTTTTCTGTTTAGTTTTCGGCTAGGGACCCATCTGTAAATATTTATTTTACAGATTAGCCCCTAAACTTCAAACGGCCATAACTTTTTGCTCGTTGGTCCAAATTCAACGAAACCAACGCCCACGTCTTCGTTACGATCCCCTCTTTCCAGTAAAACAACTTAAACATGTTTTTGAAAGTTTTAAATATTGAATTCAACTAGATTTTAATTTGAACTTTGTTTGATCATAACTTGAGTTTCGTAACTCCGATTTAGTTGATTCTTTTTGCAAATCGAAGCTCTTGACCTAAACATTCTGATAAGGCCAAATTCACATAATTTTGGTATTGATAGAAATTGGTTTCTATTTCAAGAGTCATTCGTTTGTTTTCATAGTTTTCCGAAGTGTTTTCTTCGTCCTTTCTAATCTGCTGAGTGATTGCTTATGTGTGGTTACTATTGTTTGCCTACGATAGATTGATCGGAGTGTGACGAGTAGATCTATCACGAGTTCTAAGTGCGAATCTTCTACATCGTCAGTACAAGGCAAGTTCACACTTTGATCATACTTTCCAATACCCAGTTTTATTGCATTAGTACTATCCTGAAACACTTGCATGAGTAGGACTGGTTTCATAATATGATGCTTTGTAGTTCATGAGGTAGGAACCCAATGACTTGAGATCAACCAAGGGGGGTATACGCTTTGTTACTTATTGCTTAGCCATGCTCGTAGACGTGGATTGGTATGAGAGTTTCATGAAAGATGTGAGAGTGATGTTTAAGGGAAACTTTAAGGTGGTAATTTAATACACATCTGGATGGATTGGTTGGGGCACCCTGGGGATGGACCATTGGCTTGCCCGGACACCTGGGGATATGACAGTGTTGTCCTAGGAAATCCCGGGGGTACCATGTGATTATCCTATTGGAATGCCACCCAGGCTCAAAGGGATCATATAATATTTTCATGCCTAGAAACATCCATGTGCAGCCACATGCCATTATGGGCTCTGACATAGTTGAGTATGTTGTGTGACCTCTTCCAGTGGTAGACTAGCAGATGTAGTGGATGTAGGTGTACGGGTCTACCCGGGGTAAAGAGTTAATGCTTATGAAAGACTGTGTCTCGGTCATTCGTTTCTCAAACACCATGTAGTGCGAGAAATTAAACAGAGGCGATCAAGTCTTCTAGGGAAAAGTGCACAAACCTCTGCAGAGTGTACAAACTATTCATGAGTAGTCGTGTCCCCGGTTATGGACATCTTTGAGTATCTAGAAGTGGATTATTTGTTGATCTCAACACTCTATTTAATTAATTTGTTGGGTTAATAATGATTTTGGTTGGGATTGAGATGGAGGAACCATTCTTAATTGTTCATGATTTAAATTTAACAAAGTAGTTAAATAAAATGCATTCCTTTGTGGTACGGAAAAATCAGCTTTATGCTAAAACAGCCTTACAGCCTCCACCAGCCAAATATGCATGTAGATGTAGGCATTGCTCATCATTACTTCTACAGTGTGAAATTGCCAGTACATTCAATGCACTGACCTACATGGCTGCAACGTCTCATGTTGCAGGAATTATTCGACGAGTAAGTGTTACGTTAGGGTTGCGCTGTCTACACTCAACTTTGCCATTGGTGTTGATGGAAATCCACAACCTTTGTTGCTTCCGCTATGTTTGATTGAGGTAATAGTATTTACGTTACTTTATACATGTGATTTATATCTGTTATAAATCCTCGAGTACTGTGTGCGTCAGCATACCGATCCAGGGATGACACTTAAGCACAGAGACTTGATCCATCTGGGTCGGGTCGCTACAAGATGGTATCAGAGCACATGTTGACTGTAGGACGTGACCCTAGAAACTGGCCAGCCCATAGGAAAGAATTTCTCTAAAACTTTCTTTTCAAAAAGATTCTTACCTCTCTTCTTTTCCGAGTTTTGTCAAATCTTCCCTCTTACCTTAAATAGTTAGACAATACCCTTTTCCTTTGGATCACTTCGGAGTAAAGAGGATTTCACTATGCATTGGAAGTGTTGAAGCTACAACGATGGATACTCCAAAGATTTGAAGAGTTGACGACTTTGATGGAGATGTTGACCTTTAGAAAACCAAACCCCTGTTATGTGCTTACGTTAGATGCGACGTTTGTGAGCCATCAATTGTTTGATGTTTTTCCGACGGCCACAAACAAAACCCGTCTTTTCAAAACTTTTGATTGTGTTGAGTGTATCCCAATAGAGGATGACTGAAGATAGACTTGAAGTCGCTGGACCACTGACCCAACCTGAGGCAGAGCTATGGATACAAAACATGGAGGATCACTTTAGGAAAAATTTGGTTACAAGGAAGTATGAAGTTCAACACGCTCTTTGGTACTTTACAAAAAGTGTTGTAACATGGTGGGAGATGCATCAAACCACCCAAGGATGTAATGGAGCAGAAAGTTGGGAGAAATTCAAGAAGACTCTGTTAAGATCTTGTCTCATCCGAGAGCGTGGTGACAACCCGAAGAAGAAACCTTGTGCCTGCCGGATTTGTGGAGACATAGGACACACCCAGGAGGAGCACAAGGATAAATGTCCTAATTGTGAAGGAAGCCACCTAGCTGAAGAATGCCCAACTAGGCAGATTACTTATTTCTTATGTGAAGGGACTACCCACTACCCTCCTCAGTGTCACATTTACCCCATGGTGCAATGAACTATCCAGCAGAAGAAATAAGCAATGAAAGAAGTCCTCGAGGAAACCTTAAAGGGATTCACGATGGAGGAAGATATTGACAACCCTGATGGAGAAGGACTAGACAGATATTACTCACGTGCTTGCTATTCATGTGGAGAAGAAGGACACCTTTCACAGTATTGCACAAAGGAAAGCTAAGAGTATCTAGGAGACTTCCCGACAGAAGAAGTGGAGTTTAATCCACAAAAGATGGAAGAATTGATAGGAACAAGGAAGTCGAGGAAGAGAAAGAGCATGTGTCCCCAGAAGAACCCAATTTCTGCGGAAAAGGACCTGAGTCACATCACATGTTACCGATGCAAGGATTTAGGTCATTATACTAGCAACTGGCCAACAAGGAAGCCAAGAACCCAGTGAACCAGGATAGTCACCATGAAGTCCTTAGATTTGTCTGATGACATTAGTTACACTACAAGGAAGTAGAGCATTTTGCCAGAGAAGGTTCAGACCAGAGGAAATATTAAGAAGAGTAGTTGAGATCTGGATATTAGGATGAAGCATGTAGCTAAATGTGGAATACACTTTTATTACGATGTTGAGTTAAGTTATGGAAAGAACATCGTAATAGTTCATGAAGCAATATAAGTTGAGATGTTTGGAATCTCATATGAAATGTTATGAATTGTTGGATGATTGTGAGTGCCCCTCGCCCAGAGCAAGACATAGAACCCATGGACCAGTTGACCCCAAACCTTTCTCGGACAAACGATCCCATTTTACCCAAGGATGTCCGTATGTTGTCCTAAGAACCCCTTCTGTCTATTACCTACAGATGACAGCTATCGGGACCCCGATCCTAAGTCACACAGGTCTAGCCTGTAACACATCATATCACTTTGCGGCCTCACGCACGGTATCCCCACGGGTGCCACCTTACCTGGCCCGGGACCATTTGCGCATTTTGGCACACGTATATGATAGTGTCGCTAGCATCCATATGACAGAGAACTCGGGCCGACATGACCAGTTATAAACCAAAAGTGGCACTAAATTACAGAGACAGGCATACATGACCCAGCAACGAACGTGTCGGTCATCAACGTATGAACCCAAGTCGTAGCAAGCTACAAGGACTTAAAGGAGCAACGCGTGACATTTCCCCTAAGGGACAGACACAGGAACGAAGAAGGACACATGCCGGCCAGCCTAAGTGTTCCGGAGCAGTAGCAAGCTACCAAGGCTCAGTGGAAGCACTAGGAGACATTTCCCTGTAAGATAGGCTACCAAAGGTAAACAACTAGGTGTCGGATCCCACACATAGCAATACACATTACACGTACGCATAACATGCAAGTATGTGTTGTACAACATGGCATCACAACATAACTCAACAACTCAGATAGATAAAGGCCCAGAAGAGCCATCATAGCATTTATTACAATCAGAGGTCACATGACCCAACATACAAAGCATACAGGCAACGGAAGCATAACATGTCTGAGTACAGACAACTACAAAAGAAAAAGGCTGAGAAGCCTGACTAACTACTAGACCCTCCCAAGGGTACAAGATCGTAGCTGAGGTAACAAGCTAAACGTCGAAGTCCATGCGGAACCACTAGCGAGACTGAAGTCTCTCTGCAAAAACATAAATTAAGCAAACGTGAGTACAAAGGTACTCAGCAAGACTTACATCAGAACTAACTACGTATGCAACAGTATCAACAAGGGGGTAGTGGAGTTTGACTGCAACAAGCCAGCTTTGACTCATGGCTATCCTGAACTACGACTGCAAGTAACTCTTTTGAGGTGGCGCACACGAGTCCACATATTCACCAATCAATACGCCACTATGGACCCGCTCCCGTCTCCCTACGAGAAGGCCATCCATAGTACTCACACTTGTCTTGAGTATTTTAGAGTATCCACTTTCGATTGTCTATGTACCACGTAAGCATCCAAGAAGTCCATATCCGCGGACCCGGCTATTCGAATAGATCATGTTAACCCTGCAGGGGTGTACTTCTTCACACACGCTCTCGCCACTTACCGCCATGTACACATCATGTATCTCGGCAACCTTCAAGCGGAGGCCTGGCGAGGGTGTCGGCCACGACCTGACTAACCACACAAGACTCTAGTCTAGGTTTATCGCCTATTCGGGTTCCATCCGTGGGGAGATCCGGCCGGGGTGTCGCTCACGGCCCCAAATGATGTGTACAGGGTTCCCGCATCGCCAAACGGGCGATCGGTACACCGTGCCACGGTGCCTAGTCTGACCCAAGCCCACCTGTACCGGGTGCCACTTGGTATACTACTAGCACTACCTACAAACACCAGAAACTAGTTGCAACTCCTGGACCGAGATCGAGTTGATTAATGAGTCGAGAAGGTCAATTAAGGATCCCAATGCGTGGTAGTAGCTTTTTCATTGGACAACTTACACAGAACTCAGTTCTTAAGGACGGTTCCAGTGAGACAACCCACCATGTACTCCTACATGGCCTCTCACCGCTACCTTTACCAAATCGTGTTTACACACTTAGCTCTCAACAGTAGGGCATGTTCACCACATTCCAATTCATCCCCGATGAATCAGACCTGACACAACTCTAAGCAATAGCAGGCATAACCAGAAAGCATGAATGAGTAGGCACAACATGGCTCAAACAATTCCTACTCATGCTAGTGGGTTTCAACTATTTACTGTGGCAATGACAGGTCATGCAGAGGAAAGGGGTTCAACTACCGCAGCAATAAGCAGTTCAATCGTTGTTGTTCTAATGCAGTAAAAGAGAGCAGGAGCGAGAGAGTGGGATTGTATCGGAATGAACAAGGGGGTTCTGCTTGCCTGGCACTTCTGAAGATATTAATAGTTCTTCATCGGTGTCATCGAACTCATCATCGGAACGTCGTGTACTGAGAGAGAACAAAACCGGCAAACAGAGAAAGAACACAATCAATGCAATGCGACAATATGATGCATGATCATGACATGGCAATATGCTGTTGGTTGAGCTAATGCAACTAGCAACACAATTAAATGAAGTTGGTTTGAACCAAAGGTTCAAATTCAAACTCCATATGTGATTATTCAAATTGCCCTAAACAGTGGCTGTAAGTTATTCAAACATGCATGAAAATGCCATAAACAGATTTCTTGGATTTTTCTGATCAATTTTCATATATAAATTATTTTCATCTGAGCTACGGTTGATTTTATATGATTTTTAGAAGTTTTGGCTATTTTCTGAAATAAATAAATCATTTCTGATTTATTTAAAAACCCAGAAAACATTTACTGCATCAGCACTGCGTCAGGCTGAGGTCAGCAGGTCAACTGACCGGCCAGGGTCAAACCTGACGTGTGGGGTCCACACGTCAGTGACACATGGACTGATTCCGGTCAAAACCAGCGCTGATTGGAGTTTGACCAGGGCTAGGGCCCACTGTCAGTGGCTGTGAGGGTGATTAGCGGGGTCATTAGTGCTAACTAAGTGAGCCACGTCGGCGGCTTAACACCGACGACCAAAGAACACGGCGGAGGGTCGCCGGACTTGCTCGGGACGGTGCTACGGAGTTCCGTTTCGTGCGTGGTTTGCGGCTACAGCGAGCTGGCGGTGCGGCGCATCTTCTGGCGCAAACGCGAGGAGCCGGGGTGGCCGGAGCTCGTCGGAAACGAGCTCGCGGCGGCGTCGGAGTTCGGGCACCGACGGGATAGGTGCTACAAGGCACGGGGTGGTGAGCTAAGTGGTGCGTTCGGCTCCTGGGAGCTCGGTGATCATGGTAACGTGCTCGTTTTCGAGCTTGCGCGTCTGTGGCTACGACGGCGACAAGCTCAGCGGCGGCCGGCGACGGTAAGGAAGGGGGCGACGACTACGGCAAGTTATAGGCCACAGGGACAGGGGGAAACGGCGGGGGAGCTCACTGCGAGGTCGAAGCGCAGCTCGGCGGCTCGGGGGAGGCTCTGGAGGCGACGGAGAGACGACGGCGATCTCGGACGGCCGCGGTTGAAGACGACGGTGGCGAGGGCGTTCGGGGGCGTCCGGCGTCGCATAGGTACTTAGGGGGGGCGTAGAAGACAGAGGCAGAGCTCATGGACACTTTGCGGGGGCGTGGGGAGGGCTGTGGTCACGGTGGTGCTCGCCGGCGGCGACGGCTTCGTTCAGTCGCCGCGTGAGAGAGAGACAGAGGAGGGAGGAGAGAGTAGCGAGTGAGGGGGGAGGTCGAGGAGGTTCCAGGGGTGTCGTGGCGTTCGTCCAGGGCATCGGGGAGGGAAGCAGGCAGGGAGGAGGTGGAGGCCGCGGGCGTGCGCCGTCGCCACGCACCTGCCTGTCCTCCTGGCAGGAGGAAGAAGACCACACAGCCCCTGGTGGGCTGGGCCTCTTCTGCCAGGTAAGGCCCAGGTGAGTTCTTCTCTCTCTCTTATTTCTGTTTCTGTTTTCTATTTTTCTTTCTTTGTTTTATTTTTCTTTTGCCACTGTTTTGAAATTTAAACAATTTCAAACAATGCCAAAAACCCCTCTGAACAATTTTATGTTGCTAGATGGACTTTTCCAAAAGCACATAAAATATTTCAAGGTTATTTGAAAATATATTCTATATATTATGAATATAGTTCCAAATTCAAATACAATAATAAATTAAATTCCATGCCCAAAATATTCCACAGAAATGTCCATTATTTTTTGTTTGCTGCAAAAGCCTTGCCAAAAATATCCAACAAATATTAGGAACATTTTGGAAACATTGAATGCAATTTTTTTTTTACTGGACCTATTTGGAATTTGAAGTGCTAGGGTTTGAACAATCCCCATTTCAAGTTTCCTTCGAAAATAAACATGATGACATGATGATCAGGCAAGGACCACAGGGGTTGATCTAGGGATGTGACAACTCACCCCCACAAAAACAAGAATCTCGTCCCGAGATTCAAGCGTAGGGTAAGAAATCAGAGGGGACACAAGCTAGCACAATCTTCACGATCCAATTTTCCTTCTCGGAGATGTTGATTTATTGCATCATAATGATCTTGTCATCCTTGCTTGAGATCTTCATCCAACCAGATGATAACGGAGACATTCTCTGTAGAAATCGATCTTCCCGAAGATCGAGGAACTCAAGATCAACTCATGGAGTGAGACATTGAAGTATCTCTTGAACTGAGACACGGAACACACATCCAGGGGGATGGAGTGAAACAAATGATGAAGGTTCACTTGGTAGGCAATAATTCCACACCTAAGAAGATGGTGATCGATGTCACCAAACGGGGCACCTTAGCGAAGGTGACTCGTAGAGTTATTCCTTTAAGTGGCAAGAAGAATTACTTTTGATATAGAGATCATGAAATTCCCTATACCAGCCTGAGAAGGATCACAATCGATCATTTGACAGGGTCCGTAAGAATGACATACTCCACCTAGGATAGATGACATGGACTACCTTGTTGAAGACAACACAACGGATGATTTTTCTTATCATCGGAAATGGATGGAACCCATGGTAAAATGGCACATTGATGGTGCAAGCTGGAAACAAAAATGCAAATGCTGGGAGTGATTTTGGTAACTGGGATAAATCCCAACAGTAGAGGGTAAATATACTCTTTGAGAGGTTTTAACATAACCAAGAACACTGTGAGCAATCCCGGTTAGTACCGGTGATAACACCTAGTGCTTGTACGTGCTCTCAAGAGCTTGAGCATTCCCATATTCATTAAGGTTTTAGCAATATCCGAGTCAAGGATCCTGGCAACACCACATACTACCATGATGAATAACGATGGACAATGCAGATGCAAAGGAAGATAACACTTTCTCAGATTTCACCTTAGCGGAGTCAAGGGCAAAATATGGATGATCGACCGAGAGACATTTAGCACTCCGCTTCTAATGTTCTCCTTGATGTGCTAGCACAACCCATTTATTAAAATGGGTTGGTACCTAGAACGTCAAGTATAAGGTCGGACTTCGGGAGCACAAGAATCCATAAGGAACAACTAGGAAATAAATCCTACGAAATTCTTATGGGGAAGTGGCCAACTTCTTCAATTCAAGATTCTACAACAATAGGTCTTCCGGCTGGATGGGTTGGCCACGACCTCCACTTTACCTGTTATCGAGAGACCAATATTATAGTTCCTGGAAAATGCTCCATCCATCATATCTGCCTGAGATTCAGTTCTGGTTGGTGTCAGGATATTCCAGACTCATTGAGTCTAGGAAGAAAAATGAAAGCTTGCAACACAAATCGACGAGACGACGTTGCGAGATTCTCAGGAAATGGACTGCGGTAGTAAGCTCCAAAACATGAGCTGGTTCTGCTATGTACCTGTGAACACGTTGTCCAAGACAAACATGACCACGTAGTAGTCTTACAATGAAACACTACCAAGTTCGGTTGGGGAACCATCATTGCGGATAAAGAAGTCCTTGCATAAATCCGGATCTTAAGAAGGAACTTCTTCTCCTAGGACGATCAATCAGTGGCTTGGTGTGCTAGGAATACATATAGAGTAAAGGTTGCAAGTCTCCAAACCACAGAATACTTCGCACGTATGCATGACTGATTTGGGATGATTCCACAGGAAGCAAAACAACTTTCTTGCATTCACGGTGACAACTTTCATCAAATGCTCATGAATTTGAGGAAGTCACTTCTTTCTTCCGTACATATGCTTCACGAACGGTCATGAAGATAATGCCTATAAAAGTTTCCAATACTAACTGGATGTGCAACATAGATCATGGAGGAGATAACAATGTTGCTGGTGGGCTCAACAACAATTCATCCAGGTTTCCATATAGATGGAATTCCATGACAATGTGAACAAAATGATAGCATTGGTCAGACCCAAAAGATATAATGGTGTATGCTCAAGGGAACAACCATGAGTAATACAACACTACGAATATCGTTGGTTCTGATTTGACTTGATGATAACTCATACTCAAATCAAAGTTTGGACAGGACAATAGATCCACAAATGATCACGGGGATCAATTGAAGAAGATATCATCTATCTTCAATACACACACAAGATATCCCTTTGGAGTGAGCTATGTGGGTTAAGCTTTTATCTTCCAACTCTCCAAGTTGTTGTTTAGCTTAACCAACTAGTTCGGGGTACCCAACACAGATTCTTGGAGAAGTGGTGGTTTAAAAGAAAACCAACTTGATCACGAATTCAACATAGCGGTCAGGGAACAACCTGGTAATACTTCCGAGAAGATATTCAGAAAATCACGAACCACCGATATGTTACTAAGCTCGGGAACAATCTTGCTTTTCAAGGCAAGACGATATGATCAAATGAGCAAGGGCTTGACAAAATCCTAACTCATCAATCAAGGAGTGCACCAGGAAAGTGGACTAGGTAGCACGATCAATCTTAGGATGGTGATTCGGTAACCATCATGCTAAGAATGAGATTATCGTCCATTTAACTACCAAGCAACAGAATTGCTAGGAGTATTGATTTCACACATCACAATTCACTTGTCAGCATTCCGGTTACAATAACACGGAAACCGAGGGATGAACAATGATGGCAAGAAGTATTACTACATCAAGAATTCATAAGAGATAGTGCAAATCTCACGACATTCTTGACATAAAGATGGTAATATTCCAGGATAGAACAGTTTAGAAACTGCATTAGCATTCTTCATCTGTGAAGTACAACTTCATTGACCAAATCCTGGATATGGATAAGGTACTGGAGTTTGTATCTCCTAGTCATTCCGGAATAGAATGGCTTGACGGACCTCAAGAGTAAAAGGCACCGATGAACACAAGTGCACGACTACTCCTGACTATCAACTGATAGACGAGGGTCATAATACAACAAAAAAGGAGACAACTCAAGGAACATATAACTTCTGAGTTGTGGAAGCATAGATTAACATGTCGAACGAGTTCAACCTATTTCTTCCGGATAACCCATGCAGAAAGGTAGGATTGGCAGAGTCACAATATGAACGGAGTACTACTCAAGAGCACTCAGGTTGTGATCTTTTGGTTCAGAAGAACTTCTGCCATGATGGTTCATGGTATTGGAAGAACGATATACCACGAACCTCGAGGACTATCACAAGGTTACTAATAACCTAAAGGGACGAGCAAACACTTACCAACATGAAATAGGTAAAATGAATCTTGGGTTCAAGAACCCAGGAGTAGGATGCCTACTAACTAAATGGCATCACGGGATGCTTTTGAGAATGACGGCCAGAATCATCACACTGAGGACACAAAGTATTGTTGCATTACCGGGTAATCTTCTAAGACACTTAGGGTCATAGTAGTAGCTCCAACCTATATGTCGTGGCAACGAAGTACCTCAACATACCGACTAGTGTGGTTAATCTGGCCTAAAAGGACATTAAGAACAGATAGGAATGGTTTGCAAATGCATCAGATTATTTAGAAACCTGGGATGACTCGGACATCATAATGACTGCAAATGCTCGAAAACACTGTTGAGACTCATGCACAAGGATAGCATAACCACTCAACATCATAATGTGAAGGTTCTGAGACCAACAGTTAAACAAACAGAAGTAGAAGAAACTGAACTGAGGGTTGAATCCACAATAACGTGATCCTGATAAATAGAATGAGAATCCTAGTTCTTAATCCCCGTAGAAAGAAGAAGGTGACTCAGATCAGAAGGGCATAGGGTAAAGAAGTAAAAAGAGCCGTACGTTCCCTTCCACAATCAATTCCCTTATATAACTAAAGAGTTTCTAGACACGACTTCGACCAGTTTGGCTTACTAATCCTACAGGCAGTCAGGCTCTGATACCAAAGCTGTCGGGACCTCGATCCTAAGTCACACAGGTCTAGCCTGTAACACATCATATCACTTTGCGGCCTCACGCACGGTATCCCCACTGGTGCCACCTTACCTGGCCCGGGACCGTTTGCGCATTTTGGCACACGTATATGATAGTGTCGCTAGCATCCATATGACAGAGAACCCAGGCCGACATGACCAGTTATAAACCAAAAGTGGCACTAAATTACAGAGACAGGCATACATGACCCAGCAACGAACGTGTCGGTCATCAACGTATGAACCCAAGTCGTAGCAAGCTACAAGGACTTAAAGGAGCAACGCGTGACATTTCCCCTAAGGGACAGACACAGGAACGAAGGACACATGCCGGCCAGCCTAAGTGATCCGGAGCAGTAGAAAGCTACCAAGGCTCAGTGGAAGCACTAGGAGACATTTCCCTGTAAGATAGGCTACCAAAGGTAAACAACTAGGTGTCGGATCCCACACATAGCAATACACATTACACGTACGCATAACATGCAAGTATGTGTTGTACAACATGGCATCACAACATAACTCAACAACTCATATAGATAAAGGCCCAGAAGAGCCATCATAGCATTTATTACAATCAGAGGTCACATGACCCAACATACAGAGCATACAGGCAACGGAAGCATAACATGTCTGAGTACAGACAACTACAAAAGAAAAAGGCTGAGAAGCCTGACTAACTACTAGACCCTCCCAAGGGTACAAGATCGTAGCTGAGGTAACAAGCTAAACGTCGAAGTCCACGCGGAACCACTAGCGAGACTGAAGTCTCTCTGCAAAAACATAAATTAAGCAAACGTGAGTACAAAGGTACTCAGCAAGACTTACATCAGAACTAACTACATATGCAACAGTATCAACAAGGGGGTAGTGGAGTTTGACTGCAGCAAGCCAGCTTTGACTCGTGGCTATCCTGAACTACGACTGCAAGTAACTCTTTTGAGGTGGCGCACACGAGTCCACATATTCACCAATCAATACGCCACTATGGACCCGCTCCCGTCTCCCTACGAGAAGGCCATCCATAGTACTCACACTTGTCTTGAGTATTTTAGAGTATCCACTTTCGATTGTCTATGTACCACGTAAGCATCCAAGAAGTCCATATCCGCGGACCCGGCTATTCGAATAGATCATGTTAACCCTGCAGGGGTGTACTTCTTCACACACGCTCTCGCCACTTACCGCCATGTACACGTCATGTATCTCGGCAACCTTCAAGCGGAGGCCTGGCGAGGATGTCGGCCACGACCTGACTAACCACACAAGACTCTAGTCCAGGTTTATCGCCTATTCGGGTTCCATCCGTGGGGAGATCCGGCCGGGGTGTCGCTCACGGCCCAAAATGATGTGTACAGGGTTCCCGCATCACCAAACGGGCGATCGGTACACCGTGCCACGGTGCCTAGTCTGACCCAAGCCCACCTGTACCGGGTGCCACTTGGTATACTACTAGCACTACCTACAAACACCAGAAACTAGTTGCAACTCCTGGACCGAGATCGAGTTGATTAATGAGTCGAGAGGGTCAATTAAGGATCCCAATGCGTGGTAATAGCTTTGTCATTGGACAACTTACACAGAACTCAGTTCTTAAGGGCGGTTCTAGTGAGACAACCCACCATGTACTCCTACATGGCCTCTCACCGCTACCTTTACCAAATCGTGTTTACACACTTAGCTCTCAACAGTAGGGCATGTTCACCACATTCCAATTCATCCCCGATGAATCAGACCTAACACAACTCTAAGCAATAGCAGGCATAACCAGAAAGCATGAATGAGTAGGCACAACATGGCTCAAACAATTCCTACTCATGCTAGTGGGTTTCAACTATTTACTATGGCAATGACAGGTCATGCAGAGGAAAGGGGTTCAACTACCGCAGCAATAAGCAGTTCAATCGTTGTTGTTCTAATGCAGTAAAAGAGAGCAGGAACGAGAGAGTGGGATTTTATCGGAATGAACAAGGGGGTTCTGCTTGCCTGGCACTTCTGAAGATATTAATAGTTCTTCATCGGTGTCATCGAACTCATCATCGGAACGTCGTCTACTGAGAGAGAACAAAACCGGCAAACAGAGAAAGAACACAATCAATGCAATGCGACAATATGATGCATGATCATGACATGGCAATATGCTGTTGGTTGAGCTAATGCAACTAGCAACACAATTAAATGAAGTTGGTTTGAACCAAAGGTTCAAATTCAAACTCCATATGTGATTATTCAAATGCCATTTATTCAAATTGCCCTAAACAGTGGCTGTAAGTTATTCAAACATGCATGAAAATGACATAAACAGATTCCTTGGATTTTTCTGATCAATTTTCATATATAAATTATTTTCATCTGAGCTACGGTTGATTTTATATGATTTTTAGAAGTTTTGGCTATTTTCTGAAATAAATAAATCACCCAGAAAACATTTACTGCGTCAGCACTGCGTCAGGCTAAGGTCAGTAGGTCAACTGACCGGCCAGGGTCAAACCTGACGTGTGGGGTCCACACGTGAGTGACACATGGACTGATTCCGGTCAAAACCAGCGCTGATTGGAGTTTGACCAGGGCTAGGGCCCACTATCAGTGGCTGTGAGGGTGATTAGCGGGGTCATTAGTGCTAACTAAGTGAGCCACGTCGACGGCTTAACGCCGGCGACCAAAGAACACGGCGGAGGGTCGCCGGACTTGCTCGGGACGGTGCTACGGAGTTCCGTTTCGTGCGTGGTTTGCGGCTACGGCGAGCTGGCGGTGCGGCGCATCTTTTGGCGCAAACGCGAGGAGTCGGAGTGGCCGGAGCTCGTCGGAAACGAGGTCACGGCGGCGCCGGAGTTCGGGCACCAACGGGATAGGTGCTACAAGGCACGGGGTGGTGAGCTAAGTGGTGCGTTCGGCTCCTGGGAGCTCGGTGAGCATGGTGACGTGCTCGTTTTCGAGCTTGCGCGTCTGTGGCTACGACGGCGACAAGCTCAGCGGCGGCCGGCGACGGTAAGGAAGGGGGCGACGACTACGGCAAGTTACAGGCCACGGGGACAGGGGGAAACGGCGGGGGAGCTCACGGCGAGGTCGAAGCGCAGCTCGGCGGCTCGGGGGAGGCTCTGGAGGCGACGGAGAGACGACGGCGATCTCGGACGGCCGCGGTTGAAGACGACGGTGGCGAGGGCGTTCGGGGGCGTCCGGCGTCGCATAGGTACTTAGGGGGGTGTAGAAGACAGAGGCGGAGCTCGTGGACACTTTGTGGGGGCGTGGGGAGGGCTGTGGTCACGGTGGTGCTCGCCGGCGGCGACGGCTTCGTTCGGTCGCCGCGTGAGAGAGAGACAGAGGAGGGAGGAGAGAGTAGCGAGTGAGGGGGGTGGTCGAGGGGGTTCCAGGGGTGTCGTGGCGTTCGTCCAGAGCATCGGGGAGGGAAGCAGGCAGGGAGGAGGTGGAGGCCGCGGGCGTGCGCCGTCGCCACGCACCTGCCTGTCCTCCTGGCAGGAGGAAGAAGACCACACAGCCCCTGGTGGGCTGGGCCTCTTCTGCCAGGTAAGGCCCAGGTGAGTTCTTCTCTCTCTCTTATTTTTGTTTCTGTTTTCTATTTTTCTTTCTTTGTTTTATTTTTCTTTTGCCACTGTTTTGAAATTTAAACAATTTCAAACAATGCCAAAAACTCCTCTGAACAATTTTATGTTGCTAGATGGACTTTTCCAAAAGCACATAAAATATTTCAAGGTTATTTGAAAATATATTCTATATATTATGAATATAGTTCCAAATTCAAATACAATAATAAATTAAATTCCATGCCCAAAATATTCCACAGAAATGTCCATTATTTTTGGTTTGCTGCAAAAGCCTTGCCAAAAATATCCAACAAATATTAGGAACATTTTGGAAACATTGAATGCAATTTTTTTACTGGCCCTTTTTGGAATTTGAAGTGCTAGGGTTTGAACAATCCCATTTCAAGTTTCCTTCGAAAATAAACATGATGACATGATGATCAGGCAAGGACCACAGGGGTTGATCTAGGGATGTGACAACAACCCTTTACGAGTCTTTTCTCAAGGGCCCGGAAACAATCATGACCCTGACTAGTGATTAGGACTACCCAAGGATCCTGAAGGACATGATAAAACATATCAACCTTGAGGGAAATACAGTCTACAAGGGTTATCCATTCTTGGAGAATGAAGTTGAACTCAGGAATGCCTGAGTAGGATGCATGCAAAGATGATGAAGATAAAGCACACGACCAATAGGATGAAGCAAAAGATTGATGAATTCAAGGATCACATTGCACAATTCCAGTGGGGCTGAAGCATCCTTAGCTAGGACAAGTGAATAAAGATGGAAGAAATGCTTGACCCTACCAGACTATGTGGATAGTAGCATTTATAGTGAAGCACCTTTGAAATTGGAGTGTTGAATAATGGTTCAGGAAGTAATAAAAGATTTGATATGAGGAGAATATGGATTACGGATGAACCAGTGCATTTTGTTTAGTGGTACCTCACTGTGTGAACCCTGGACCCATAGGAAGGAAACTGTTGCCCCAAATAGTGGAGTTTGCACAAATAAGTCGGAGTTTATGTTTGATATGAAGCTTACCCCAAGGATATGAAGGAAATAAGCACAAGTGGATTTAAAGAGGTGTAATGTTGGAAGTGTGGAGAAATAGTGACTCCAAGGACGAGTTCAGGATATACAAGTTCTGAAGTGGACCCACAAGCCGAGGACCTAAAGGAGGCTACGTAATTATAAGGGATCCACGAGACTTGTCAGAAGTAATATGTTTCTGCTGTAGTGAAGCAGGGCACTTTGCTAGAGATTGTTCCAAGGAGAAGGGGATTTGTGCTAAGTAGTTGAGTTGAAGCATGCAATGGAAATGCAGTAGATGGTAACAAGTTGAGAATGAGTAAAGTTAGCATCATGGCATTGATTTTGGATTTTATGAGTTGTTACTATAGAAGTAATGAGTGAAGACATGACGCTTGGAATAAGATTTGAAGAGACCTAGTGTTATTCATTTTAAGTGTGGTAGAACCCAACACCGTTACCCAAATACACTAGCTAGTGGTTAATTACGTCAGACTTGGAATGGATTGCCCAACGATGAGTGTGAATAATCACACTCAGTTTCGAACCAAGAGAAGTAAGATTGGGTGAATTTAAGAAAAAAAACAAGGAAGTTGGATGCCGGAAGAATGATCAGTTGCAACCCGAAGATGAGTTCATGGTTTACAAGTGATGAAATGAGCCATAACCCATAGGCCCCAGGACCTGTCAAGAAAGCAAGCTCACTCTTGCTGAAGGAAAACCCCTGGTAGAAGTTACGACCTTGCCAACAGCCGATCCTATAGGTCTTTACGCTAAACCCGAGGGTTGTGAAGAAACGATAGATGGTTGTTTGGCTTGCAGAATCAATGGATTTATCCGAACTTAGTTCGTTAACAAGAGAAATTCTGCAATGCTTGGGAGGATGACCGAGTGTTAGAATGCGAGATTCACTAAACCATATACAAGGTAATGATTTGGGTGCGGGATGGATTGATCACCATACCGACTTACTCTTATTATTTGCCTCTGTTATATGGGATGGTAAATCTGAGTGGCTTACCTATAGTAGAGAGACGGCGATGTCAAAACCTTGTATAAACCTTAGAATGGTATAGCAATTTTTTTCCTGTACAAGGCAGTTGTTGCCAACCGTAGGGATTACGGTGAGGATGAAGCCCATACCCGTTTTCTGCAGGAGAAACCATAAATTGATGACCACCATGAGAGATCGATATTTGTTTAGTATTGACGCCAGACCAGTTAGTTAAGAGCAACTAGTCCCGGAAGAACCTCACCAAGATGAAAGAACACAAGGAATTGAGGACAAAGGTTATGGCACTGCCGAAAGAGCCAGAGAAGGATTTATGCTGAAGATTTGAGAATACCAACCCCGTCAACCCAAAGAATGGAGTACCTGATTTTGGTGGAACCGTAACCCTGTTTCTAAAGTGTGGTAGCACACTAGGCCACACCAATCAGTGGATTTGTTGGGAGACCCCCAAACCCTAACCTATTTCTTGCTAGCCTCTCCGAATCTCGAGGACGAGATTCATTTTAAGTGTTGTAGGTTTGTAACATCCCACAATTCTAAATTTTGGAATGTTACAATAAATAGATACTTTTGATTGCTGTTTGATGTGCTGTGTGAACTCGAGTGAAATTGAAACTTTGAAAGTTAAATGAGAGGGAATAAAATGACTTCCCAAAACTTTCACTTTGCATCTTAGGGAATTCAAATTCTTTTCATCACAAAACCCTGGAGTGAAGATAATATGACTTCTTCCATTTATTAAATGAAAAAGGGTTTCGAAAGGATTTTTGAATTTCATTCTTGAGATATTTCAAATTCAGAAACTTTATGCAACTCAATTATTTTCCCGAGAGAAGATAAAATGACTTCTTCAAATTATAGGAAATATGAGTTGGAGGTTTTCCTGAAAATTTTCTATAACTCATTTTCAAAAATTGAGTTATTTGGGTTTTATTCAAATTATTTTTCTCCAAAACTAAAATATATGGAAAATAGGGTAACATGATTCCCTACAGCAGAAAATTGGGGAGAAATAAATTTGAAGTCATTTTGGTATTTCTAAAATGATTTTTACTGGATTTTATTGCATCAGTAGCACCTTTTGATTTATCAGAATTTTTGAGGATATTATTTGGCTGTAGAAAAATGTTCATCTTGTAGGAAATGTTTTTCTACACATTTTGATATATTATATGCCTATATAATATTTTATTTTATTTTTGTTTTATTTGTTTTCTCTGTCTGTTTTAAAAACAAACAAAAAACTTCCCCGCCGAAACTAGGCCGGCCCAGCTCCGCCAGGCTGCGGCCCAGCTCGCCCCATCGCCTTCCTCCTCCCGCACGCCGCCGCTGCCACCTCGGCGTCCGAGCCGTATCCCGGCCGGACTCCTCCTCGCTCGACCCCTTCCCCACGCCACCCCGACCCCGCCTATAAAAGGCGAGGCCTGCCTCCTCTCTCCCCTCCTCTCGCCGCTGCCGCCGCGCTCGCCAAACAACCACCGCCGCGTCCAGGCACAGCCGCCGCCGCCTCGCGATCTCGCCGCCGCCGCTGCTTGCTGCTGCCTTGCCCGCGCCGCACCACCGCCACACGCCGCCTCGCGCCGCGTCCGCCGTCGTCTGCCGCCCCAGCCGGAGTTCGCCGCCGGCTGGAACTCGCCGGAGAGCCGCCGGAGCCCGCGCCGAACCGCCCGAAACCCGATCTGCCCCGGTCCGGTTTGCCCAAACCCGCGGTTTTCAAAGAAAAAACGTAGGTATAAACCCCTCCCCCAGTTTTCTGCTTTAGATCGGTTTTTCTTTTTTTTTTAGGTTTAGATCTATCTAGTGAACGATCTTTGATTAGGTCTAAACAGCGAGTGTTCGCACGATAAGTCTTTCTTTTTCTGTTTAGTTTTCGGCCAGGGACCCATCTATAAATATTTATTTTACAAATTAGCCCCTAAACTTCAAACGGCTATAACTTTTTGCTCGTTGGTCCAAATCCAACGAAACCAACGCCCACGTCTTCGTTACAATCCCCTCTTTCCGATAAAACAACTTAAACATGTTTTTGAAACTTGTAATATTTGAATTCAACTAGATTTGAATTTGAACTTTGTTTGATCATAACTTGAGTTTCGTAACTCTGATTTAGTTTATTCTTTTTGCAAATCGAAGCTCTTGACCTAAACTTTCTGATAAGGCCAAATTCACATAATTTTGGTACTGTTAGAAATTTGTTTCTGTTTCAAGATTCATTCATTTGTTTTCGTAGTTTTCCCAAGTGTTTTATTCGTCCTTTCTGATCTGCTGAGTGATTGCTTATGTGTGGTTAATATTGTTTGCCTACGATAGATTGACCGGAGTGTGACGAGTAGATCTATCACGAGTTCTGAGTGCGAATCTTCTACATCGTCAGTACAAGGCAAGTTCACACTTTGATCATACTTTCCAATACCCAGTTTTATTGCATTAGTACTATCCTCAAACACTTGCATGAGTAGGACTGGTTTCATAATATGATGCTTTGTAGTTCATGAGGTAGGAACCCAATGACTTGAGATCAACCAAGGGGGTATACGCTTTGTTACTTATTGCTTAGCCATGCTCGTAGACGTGGATTGGTATGAGAGTTTCATGAAAGATGTGAGAGTGATGTTTAAGGGAAACTTTAAGGTGGTAATTTAATACACATCTGGGTGGATTGGTTGGGGCACCCTGGGGATGGACCAGTGGCTTGCCCGGACACCTGGGGATATGACAGTGTTGTCCTAGGAAATCCCGGGGGTACCGTGTGATTATCCTATTGGAATGCCACCCAGGCTCAAAGGGATCATATAATATTTTCATGCCTAGAAACTTCCATGTGCAGCCACATGCCATTATGGGCTCTGGCATAGTTGAGTATGTTGTGTGACCTCTTTCAGTGGTAGACTAGCAGATGTAGCGGATGTAGGTGTACGGGTCTACCCGGGGTAAAGAGTTAATGCTTCTGAAAGACTATGTCTCGGTCATCCGTTTCTCAAACACCATGCAGTGCGAGAATTTAAATGGGGGCGATCGAGTCTTGTGGGGAAATGTGCACAAACCTCTGCAGAGTGTACAAACTATTCATGAGTAGTTGTGTCCCCGGTTATGGACATCTTTGAGTATCTAGAAGTGGATTATTTGTTGATCTCAACACTCTATTTAATTAATTTGTTGGGTTAATAATGATTTTGGTTGGGATTGAGATGGAGGAACCATTCTTAATTGTTCATGATTTAAATTTAACAAAGTAGTTAAATAAAATGCATTCCTTTGTGGTACGGAAAAATCAGCTTTATGCAAAAACAGCCTTACAGCCTCCACCAGCCAAATATGCATGTAGATGTAGGCATTATTCATCATTACTTCTACAGTGTGAAATTGCCAGTACATTCAATGTACTGACCTACATGGCTGCAACGTCTCATGTTGCAGGAATTATTCGACGAGTAAGTGTTACGTTAGGGTTGCGCTGTCTACACTCAACTTTGCCGTTGGTGTTGATGGAACTCCACAACCATTGTTGCTTCCGCTATGTTTTATTGAGGTAATAGTATTTATGTTACTTTATACATGTGATTTACCTCTGTTATAAATCCTCGAGTATTGTGTGTGTCAGCATACCGATCCAGGGATGACACTTAAGCACAGAGACTTGATCCATTCGGGTCGGGTCGCTACACAGCATTGCATACATGATAGAACCAATGGCTGAAGCATAGGGAGTGATTTTCATTTTCACACTATCTTCTGAAGTGGTCGACCATTGAGTCTTACTCAACTTCACTCCTTGTAACACAGGTAAGAACCCTTTCTTTGACTGATCCATTTTGAACTTTTTCAAAACTTTATCAAGGTATGTGCTTTCTGAAAGTCCAATTAAGCGTCTTAATCTATCTCTATAGATATTGATGCCCAATATATAAGCAGCTTCACCGAGGTCTTTCATTGAAAAATTCTTATTCAAGTATCCTTTTATGCTATCCAGAAATTCTACATCATTTTCAATCAACAATATGTTATCCACATATAATATTAGAAATGCTACAGAGCTCCCACTCACTTTCTTGTAAATACAGGCTTCTCCAAAAGTCTGTATAAACCCATATGCTTTGATCACCTCATCAAAGCGTATATTCCAACTCTGAGATGCTTGCACCAGTCCATAGATGGATCGTTGGAGTTTGCACACTTTGTTAGCACCTTTAGGATCGACAAAACCTTCTGGTTGCATCATATACAATACAACTCTTCTTTGAGATATCCATTAAGGAATGTAGTTTTGACATCCATTTGCTAGATTTCATAATCATAAAATGCGGCAATTGCTAACATGATTCGGACAGACTTAAGCATCGCTGCGGGTGAGAATGTCTCATCAAAGTCAATTCCTTGAACTTGTCGAAAACCTTTCGCAACAAGTCGAGCTTTGTAGATAGTAACATTACCATCGGCGTCAGTCTTCTTCTTAAAGATCCATTTATTTTCAATGGTTTGCCGATCATCAGGCAAGTTAACCAAAGTCCACACTTTGTTCACATACATGGATCCCATCTCAGATTTCATGGCCTCAAGCCATTTTGTGGAATCTGGGCTCATCATCGCTTCCTCATAGTCTGTAGGTTCATCATGGTCTAGTAACATGACTTCCAGAACAAGGTTACCATACCACTCTGGTGTGTAATGTACTCCGATTGACCTACGAGGTTCAATAGTAACTTGATCTAAAGTTTCATGATCAGCATCATTAGCTTCCTCACTAATTGGTGTAGGAATCACTGGAACAAATTTATGTGATGAACCACTTTCCAATTCGGGAGGAGGTACAATTACCTCATCAAGTTCTACTTTCCTCCCACTCACTTCTTTCGAGAGAAACTCCTTCTCTAGAAAGAATCTATTTTTAGCAATGAATATCTTGCCTTCGTATTTGTGATAGAAGGTGTACCCAACAGTTTCCTTTGGGTATCCTATGAAGACACATTTCTCCGACTTGGGTTCGAGCTTATCAGGTTGAAGCTTTTTCACATAAGCATCGTAGCCCCAAACTTTAAGAAATGACAACTTGGGTTTCTTGCCAAACCATAGTTCATAAGGTGTCGTCTCAACGGATTTAGATGGTGCCCTATTTAACGTGAATGCGGTTGTCTCTAAATCATAACCCCAAAAGGATAGTGGTAAATCGGTAAGAGACATCATAGATCGCACCATATCTAATAAAGTACGGTTACGATGTTTGGACACACCATTACGCTGTGCTGTTCCAGGTGGCGTGAGTGTGAAACTATTCCACATTGTTTCAATTGAAGACCAAACTCATAACTCAAATATTCGCCTCCGTGATCAGATCATAGAAACTTTATTTTCTTGTTACGATGATTCTCTGCTTCACTCTGAAATTATTTGAACTTTTCAAATGTTTCAGACTTGTGTTTCATAAAGTAGATATACCCATATCTGCTCAAATCATCTATGAAGGTCAGAAAATAATAATACCCGCTGCGAGCCTCGACACTCATTGGACCACACACATCAGTATGTATGATTTCCAATAAGTCAGTTGCTCGCTCCATTGTTCGGGAGAACGGAGTTTTAGTCATCTTGCCCATGAGGCATGGTTCGCAAGCACCAAGTGATTCATAATCAAGTGATTCCAAAAGTCCATCAGCATGGAATTTCTTCATGCGCTTTACACCAATAGGACCTAAACGGCAGTGCCACAAATAAGTTGCACTATCATTATCAACTTTGCATCTTTTGGCTTCAATATTATGAATATGTGTCTCACTACGATTGAGATTCAACAAAAATAGACCATTCATCAAGGGTGCATGACCATGAAAGATATTACTCATATAAATAGAACAACCATTATTCTTTGATTTAAATGAATAACCGTCTCGCAACAAACAAGATCCAGATATAATGTTCATGCTCAACGCTGGCACCAAATAACAATTATTTAGGTCTAAAACTAATCCCGAAGGTATATGTAGAGGTAGCGTGTCGATGGTGATCACATCGACTTTGGAACCATTTCCCACGCGCATCGTCACCTCGTCCTTAGCCAATCTTCATTTAATCTGTAGCCCCTGTTTCGAGTTACAAATATGAGCAACCAAACCAGTATCAAATACCCAGGCGCTACTATGAGCATTAGTAAGGTACACATCAATAACATGTATATCAAATATACCTTTGTTCACTTTTCCATCCTTCTTATACGCTACATACTTGGGGCAGTTCCGCTTCTAGTGTCTAGTCCCTTTGAAGTAGAAGCACTAAGTTTCAGGCTTGGCTCCAGACTTGGGTTTCTTCGCGGAAGTAGCAACTAGCTTGCTATTCTTCTTGAAGTTCCCCTTCTTTCCCTTGCCATTTTTCTTGAAACTAGTGGTCTTGTTAACCATCAATACTTGATGCTCCTTTTTGATTTCTACCTCCGCAGCTTTGAGCATAGCGAAGAGCTTGGGAATTGTCTTTTGCATCCCTTGCATATTATAGTTCATCACGAAGCCTTTATAGCTTGGTGGCAGTGATTGAAAAACTCTGTCAATAACACTATCTTCATCAACTTTGACTCCAAGTTGAGTAATGTGATTGTAGTACCCAGACATTCTGAGTAAGTGTTCACTGATAGAACTGTTCTCCTCCATCTTGCAGTATAGAACTTGTTGGAGACTTCATATCTCTCAACTCAGGCATTTGCTTGAAATATTAACTTCAACTCTTGGAACATCTCATATGCTCCATGACGTTCAAAACGTCTTTGAAGTCCCAATTCTAAGCCGTAAAGCATGGCACACTAAACTATCGAGTAGTCATCAGCTTTGCTCTGCCAGATGTTCATAACATTCGGTGTTGCATCTGCAGTGGGCTTTCACCTAGCGGTGCTTCCATGACATAATTCTTCTGTGCAGGAATGAGGATAATCCTCAAGTTATGGACCCAGTCCGTGTAGTTGCTACCATCATCTTTCAACTTAGCTTTCTCTAGGAATGCATTAAAATTCAAGGGAATGGTAGCACGGGCCATTGATCTACGACAACATAGATATGCAAAAACTATCAGGACTAAGTTCATGATAAATTAAAGTTCAATTAATCATATTACTAAAGAACTCCCACTTAGATAGACATCCCTCTAGTCATCTAAATGATCACGTGATCCAAATCAACTAAACCATGTCCGCTCATCACGTGAGATGGAGTTGTTTTTAATGGTGAACATCTTATGTTGATCATATCTACTATATGATTCACGCTCGACCTTTCGGTCTCCAGTGTTCCGAGGCCATGTCTGTACATGCTAGGCTCGTCAAGTTTAACCCGAGTATTCTGCATGTGTAAAGCTATCTTACACCGGTTGTATGTGAACGTAGAGCTTATCACACCCGATCATCACGTGGTGTCTCGGCACAACGAACTGTCGCAATGGTGCATACTCAGGGAGAACACTTGTATCTTGAAATTTTGTAAGGGATCATCTTATAATGCTACCGCCGTACTAAGCAAAATAAGATGCATAATAAGATAAACATCACATGCAACCAAAATATGTGACATGATATGGCCATCATCATCTTGTGCTTTTGATCTCCATCTGCAAAGCATCATCATGATCTCCATCGTCATCGGCTTGACACCATGATCTTCATCGCAGCGTCGTGGTCGTCTCGCCAACTATTGCTACTACTACTATCGCTAACTCATAGTGATAAAGTAAAGCAATTACATGGCTTTCGCAATTCATACAATAAAGAGACAACCATAAGGCTACTGTCGGTTGCCGATAATTTACAAAACATGATCATCTCATACAATAGCGTATAACTCATCACGTCTTGACCATATCACATCACAACATGCCCTGCAAAAACAAGTTAGACATCCTCTACTTTGTTGTTGCAAGTTTTACGTGGCTGCTACGGGCTTCTAGCAAGAACCGTTCTTACCTACGCATCAAAACCACAACGATTTTTCGTCAAGTGTGTTGTTTTAACCTTCAACAAGGACCGGGCGTAGTCACACTCGATTCAACTAAAGTTGGAGAAACTGACACCCGCCAGCCACCTATGTGCAAAGCACGTCGGTAGAACCAGTCTCATGAACGCGGTCATGTAATGTCGGTCCAGGCCGCTTCATCCAACAATACCGCCGAATCAAAGTATGACATGCTGGTAAGCAGTATGACTATTATTGCCCACAACTCATTGTGTTCTACTCGTGCATATCATCTAGGCATAGACCTGGCTCATGATGCCACGTTTGGGGAACGTAGTATTTAAAAAAAATCCTGCGATCACGCGGGATCTATCTAGGAGAAGCATAGCAACAAGCGAGGAGACTGTGTCCACGTACCCTGTAGACCAAAAGTGGAAGCGTTTAGTAACATGGTTGATGTAGTCGAACGTCTTCACGATCCAACCGATCCAAGTACCAAACGTACGGCACTGATGTCTACTACACAACCTTCTTCTTGTAGACGTTGTTGGGCCTCCAAGTGCAGAGGTTTGTAGGACAGTAGCAAATTTCCCTCAAGTGGATGACCTAAGGTTTATCAATCCGTGGGAGGCATAGGATGAAGATGGTCTCTCTCAAACAACCCTGCAACCAAAAAACAAAGAGTCTCTTGTGTCCCCAACACACCCAATACAATGGTAAATTGTATAGGTGCACTAGTTCGACGAAGAGATGGTGATACAAGTGCAATATGGATGGTAGATATTGGTTTTTGTAATAAGAAAATATAAAAACAGCAAGGTAGCAAGTGGTAAACGTGAGCATAAACGGTATGGCAATGATAGGAGACAAGGCCTAGGGTTCATACTTTGACTAGTGAAAGTTCTCTCAACAAGGATAACGTAAGAGGATTATATTACTAGCCCTCAACATGCAACAAGGAGTCACTCCAAAGTCACTAATAGCGGAGAACAAACGAAGAGATTATGATAGGGTACGAAACCACCTCAAAGTTATTCTTTCTGATCGATCTATTCAAGAGTCTGTAGTAATGTTCAATCTGTCATAGAGTTCGTACTAGAATAACACCTTAAGACACAAATCAACCAAAACCCTAATGTCACCTAGATACTCCATTGTCACCTCAAGTATCCGTGGGCATGATTATACGATATGCATCACACAATCTCAGAAACATCTATTCAACCAACACATAGAACTTCAAAGAGTGCCCCAAAGTTTCCACCGAAAAGTCAAGACGAAAACGTGTGCCAACCCCTATGCATAGATTCCCAAGGTCACGGAACCCGCAAGTTGATCACCAAAACATACATCAAGTGAATCACGTGATATCCCATTGTCACCACAGATAAGCACATGCAAGACATACATCAAGTGTTCTCAAATCCTTAAAGACTCAATCTGATAAGATAACTTCAAAGGGAAAACTCAATCCATTACAAGAGAGTAGAGGGGGAGAAGCATCCTAAGATCCAACTAAAATAGCAAAGCTCGCGATACATCAAGATCGTGCCATCTCAAGAACACGAGAGAGAGAGAGAGATCAAACACATAGCTACTGGTACATACCCTCAGCCCCGAGGGTGGACTACTCCCTCCTCGTCATGGAGAACGCCGGGATGATGAACATAGCCACCGGTGAGGGTTCCCCCCCTCCGGCAGGGTGCCGGAACAGGGTCTAGATTGGTTTTCGGTTGCTACAGAGGCTTTCGGTGGCGGAACTCCCGGTCTAGGTTAATTTCCGGAGGTTTCAGTATTTATAGGATTTTTTGGCGTAGGGCACAAGTTAGGGGGGCCTCCGGGCTGTCCACGAGACAGGGGCACACCCCCTCATGGAGTGAGCGCGTCCCCCACCCTCGTGGGCAGCCCGTGGCTCTCCTGGCCCAACTCTTTTATTTCGGGGGCTTCTTTTGGTCCAGAAAAAATCACCAAAAATTGGCACGTCAATTGGACTCCGTTTGATATTCCTTTTCTGTAAAACTCAAAAACAAGGAAAAAACAAAAACTGGCACTGGGCTCTAGGTTAATAGGTTAGTCCCAAAAATAATATAAAAGTGTATGACAAAGTCCATTAAACATCCAAAACTACATAAATAATAGCATGGAACAATAAAAAAAAATTGGTGATTTTTTCATGGAACAATAGCATGGAACAATAGCATGGAGACGTATCAAGCATCCCCAAGCTTAATTCCTGCTCGTCCTTGAGTAGGTAAATGATAAAAACATAATTTTTCATGTGGAACGCTAACCAACATAGTTTTCAATGTAATTGTCTTAATTGTGGCATGAATGTTCAGATCTGAAAGATTCAAGACAAAACTCTATATTGACATAAGAATAATAATACTTCAAGCATACGAACAAAGCAATCATGTCTTCTCAAAATACTATGGCTAAAAAAATTTATCCCTACAAAATCATATAGTCTGGCTATGCTCCCTCTTCATCACACAAAATATTCATATCATGCACAACCCCGGTTTTAGCCAAGCACTTATTTTCATACTCTATTCTTTCAAACCTTTCAACTTGCACGCAATAGATGAGTGTGAGCCATGGACATAGCACTATGTGGAATAGAGAGGTGGTTGTGGAGAAGACAAAAAGGAGGGAGATAGTCTCACATCGACTAGGCGTATCAACGGGCTATGGAGATGCCCATCAATAGATATCAATGTGAGTGAGTAGGGATTGCCATGCAACGGATGCACTAGAGCTAAAAATGTATGAAAGCTCAACAAAAGAAACTAAGTGGGTGTGCATCCAACTTGCTTGCTCACGCAGACCTAGGGCATTTGAGGAAGCCCATCATTGGAATATACAAGACAAGTTCTATAATGAAAATTCCCACTAGTATATGAAAGTGACTAAACATGAGACTCTCTATCATGAAGAACATGGTGCTACTTTGAAGCACAAGTGTGGAAAAAGATAGTAGCAATTGTCCCTTTCCTTTTTTTGAAGAGGGGCTTTATTTATTTAGCCTTTCCTCACATTGGACAACGCTCTAATAATGATGATCATCACACTTTCATTGAATTACAACTCGATACTAGAACAAAATATGACCTATATGAATGCCTCCGACGGTGTACCGGGATGTGCAATGAATCAAGAGTGACATGTATGAACAATTATGCATGGTGGATTTGCCACAAATACGATGTCAACTACATGATCATGCATGGCAATATGACAATATGAAGCGTGTCATATGAACGGAACGGTGGAAAGTTGCATGGCAATATATCTCGGAATGGCTATGGAAATGCCATGATAGGTAGGTATGGTGGCTGTTTTGACGAAGGATATATAGTGGGTGTATGGTACCGGCGAAAGTTGCGCGGTACAAGAGAGGCTAGCAATGGTGGAAGGGTGGGTGTGCGTAGTATCGATGGACTCAACATTAGTCATAAGAACTCATATACTTATTGCAAAAATTTACGAGTCATCAAAACAAAGCAATCAACGCATGCTCCTTGGGGGGAGGTTGGTAGGAGTTAACCATCGCGCGCCCCCGACCTCCACACAAAGGATGACACTCTACAAATACCTCATGCTCTAACTTCGTCACATAGCGGTTCACCATACGGGAATCACTAACCTTAACACAAGCATTTCTAAATTTCATAATAACACCACTAGCATGACTCTAATATCACTATACTCATATCTCAAAACAATTATCAAGCATCTAACTTCTCGTCATATTCAATGCACTTAGTGTGAAAGTTCATACTACATTCATCTTGGATGCCTATCATGTAAAGGCTGGTTCTATAGCCAAAGCACATTACCATGCTGTTCTAATAGAATCTCAAAAGGATATAAGTGAAGCATGAGAGTTCATCTATTTCTTGAAAATAAAACCACCGATGTGCTCTAAAAGATATAAGTGAAGCACTAGAGCAAAAACAATTCAACTCAAAAGGTATAAGTGAAGCTCATAAAGTGTTCTATCAATTCCTAGGCCATATTCAACTCTCTGAAATAGGTGTGTCCAGCAAGGATAATTGTGGAAAACTAACAAGCAAAGACTCAAATGATACATGACGCTCCAAGTAAAACACATATCATGTGGTGAACAAAAATATAGCATCGAGTATAGTTACCGATAGATGAAGACGAAAGAGGGGATGCCTTCCCGGGGCATCCCCAAGCTTAGTCTTTTGGTTGTCCTTGAATTTTACCTTGGGGTGCCATGGGAATCCCCAAGCTTAGGCTCTTGCCACTCTTTGTTCCATAGTCCATCAAAGCAATACTCAAAACTTGAAAACTTCACAACACAAAACTTAGACAAAAATCTCGTGACCTCCGTTAGTTAAGAAAGCAAACCACTACTCAAAGGTACTGCAATGAATTCATTCTTTGTTTATATTGGTGTTAAACCTACTATATTCCAACTTCTCTATGGTTCATACTTCCCAATACTACTCATAGATGCATTGAAATAAGCAAACAACACACGAAAAACAGAATCTGTCAAAAACAGAACAGTCTGTAGTAATCTGCAGGTTTTGCATAATTATGTAACTCCAAAAATTTCAAACTAAATTGGTAAACGTGAGGAATTTGTCTATTAATAATCTGCAAAAAAAATCAACTAAATAGCACGCTCCAGTAAAATCTGGTGACCATTCTAGCGAGCGCTAATGATTCTGTTTTTTACAGCAAGATCATATAAACTTCAGTCAAGTCTTCCCAAAGGTTCTACTTGGCACAAACACTAATGAAAACACAAAGCCACATCTCAACATAAGCTAGATGCAATATTTATTCCTAAACAGAAGCAAAAACAAAGAAACTAAAATAAAGTTGGGTTGCCTCCCAACAAGTGCTATCGTTTAACGCCCCTAGCTAGGCATGATGATTTCAATTATGCTCGCATAAAAGTTAAGAATTGAAACATAAATAGAGCATCATGAAGAATATGACTAGCACTTTTAAGTCTAACCCACTTTCTATGCATAGCGATTTTGTGAGCAAACAACTTATGGGAACGATAATCAACTAGCATAGGAAGGGAAAATGAGCATAACTTCAAGATTTTAAGCACATAGAGAGGAAACTTGATATTATTGCAATATGTAGAAGCATATGTTCCTCCCTCATAATAATTTTCAGTAGCATGATGAATAAATTCAACAATATAGCTATCACATAAAGCATTCTTTTCATGATCTACTTGCATAGAAATTTTACTACTCTCCACATAAGCAAATTTATTCTCATCAATAGTAGTGGAAGCAAACTCAACAAAATAACTATCATGTGAAGCATAATCCAATTGGAAACTAAAATCATGATGACAAGTTTCATGGTTATCATTATTCTTAATAGCATACAAGTCATCACAATAATCATCATAAATAGGAGGAATGCTTTCATCATAACAAATTTGCTCATCAAAACTTGGGGGACTAAAAATATCATCTTCATCAAACATAACATCCCCAAGCTTGTGGCTTTGCATATCATTAGCATCATGGGTATTCAAAAAATTCATACTAACAACATTGAAATCATGCTCATCATTCACATATTTTATGCCAGGCATTCTATGTAATTCTTCTTCTAGTACTTGAGCACAATTTTCCTTCCCATCATTTTCACGAAAGATATTAAAAAGATGAAGAATATAAGGTAACCTTAATTCCATTTTTTTGTGGTTTTCTTTTATAAACTAAACTAGTGATAAAACAAGAAACTAAAAGATTCTATTGCAAGATCTAAAGATATACCTTCAAGCACTAACCTCCCCGGCAACGGTGCCAGAAAAGATCTTAGTTGATGGGGTGCTAGTGCCGCTTACCTTGCCTCCCTGGCAACAGTGCCAGAAAAGAGCTTGATGTCTACTACACAACATTCTTCTTGTAGACGTTGTTGGGCCTCCAAGTGCAGAGGTTTGTAGGACAGTAGCAAATTTCCCTCAAGTGGATGACGTAAGGTTTATGAATCCGTGGGAGGCGTAGGATGAAGATGGTCTCTCTCAAACAACCCTGCAACCAAATAACAAAGAGTCTCTTGTGTCCCCAACACACCCAATACAATGGTATATTGTACAGGTGCACTAGTTCGGCGAAGAGATGGTGATACAGGTGCAATATGGATGGTAGATATTGGTTTTTGTAATAAGAAAATATAAAAACAGCAAGGTAGCAAGTGGTAGACGTGAGCATAAACGGTATGGCAATGATAGGAGACAAGGCCTAGGGTTCATACTTTCAATAGTGCAAGTTCTCTCAACAAGGATAACATAATTGGATCATATTACTAGCCCTCAACATGCAACAAAGAGTCACTCCAAAGTCACTAATAGCGGAGAACAAACGAAGAGATTATGATAGGGTACGAAACCACCACAAAGTTATTCTTTCTGATTGATCTATTCAAGAGTTTGTAGTAATGTTCAATCTATCATAGAGTTCATACTAGAATAACACCTTAAGACACAAATCAACCAAAACCCTAATGTCACCTAGATACTCCATTGTCACCTCAAGTATCCGTGGGCATGATTATACAATATGCATCACACAATCTTAGAAACATCTATTCAACCAACACATAGAACTTCAAAGAGTTCCCCAAAGTTTCCACCGGAAAGTCAAGACGAAAACGTGTGCCAACCCCTATGCATAGATTCCCAAGGTCACGGAACCCCCAAGTTGATCACCATAACATACATCAAGTGAATCACGTGATATCCCATTGTCACCATAGATAAGCACATGCAAGACATACATCAAGTGTTCTCAAATCCTTAAAGACTCAATCCGATAAGATAACTTCAAAGGGAAAACTCAATCCATTACAAGAGAGTAGAGGGGGAGAAGCATCATAAGATCCAACTATAATAGCAAAGCTCGCGATACATAAAGATCGTGCCATCTCAAGAACACGAGAGAGAGAGATCAAACACATAGCTACTGGTACATACCCTCAGCCCTGAGGGTGGACTACTCCCTCCTCGTCATGGAGAGCGCCAGGATGATGAAGATAGCCACTAGTGAGGGTTCCCCCCTCCGACAGGGTGCCGGAACATGGTCTAGATTGGTTTTCGGTGGCTACAGAGACTTTCGGCGGCGGAACTCCCGGTCTAGGTTAATTTCCGGAGGTTTCAGTATTTATAGGATTTTTTGGCATAGGGCACAAGTCAAGGGGGCCTCCGGGCTGTCCACGAGACAGGGGCACATGCCCTCCAGGAGTGGGCGCGCCCCCCACCCTCGTGGGTAGCCCGTGGCTCTCCTGGCCCAACTCTTTTACTTCAGGGGCTTCTTTTGGTCCAGAAAAAATCACCAAAAATTGGCACATCAATTGGACTCCATTTGATATTCCTTTTCTGTAAAACTCAAAAACAAGGAAAAAACATAAACTAGCACTGGGCTCTAGGTTGATAGGTTAGTCCCAATAATAATATAAAAGTGTATGACTGCTACTTCTCGAGCTTGCGTTGTATTCCCTCGAAGCGGAAAGGGAGATGCAGCACAGTAGCGTATGTATTTCCCTCAGTTTTTGAGAACCAAGGTATCAATCCAGTAGGAGACCACACGCGAGTCCGTCGCACCTGCACAAACAAATAAGAACTTCGCAGCCAACGCGATAAGGGGTTGTCAATCCCTTTACGGTCACTTACGAAAGTGATATCTGATAGAGATGATAGTTTATATTTTTGGTATTTTTTGATTATAAGAACAGAAAGTAAAAGCGGCAAAAGTAAAGTAAGTGTAGATTGATATGTTGAGAATAGACCCAGGGGCCATAGTGTTCTCTAGTGGATTCTCTCATGATAGCGATATTCTACGGCGGGTAAACAAATTACTGTCGAGCAATTGATAGAAAAGTGGATAATTATGAGACTATCTAGGCATGATCATTGTATATAGGCATCACGTCCGAGACAAGTAGACCGACTCCTGCCTGCATCTCCTACTATTACTCCACACATCGACCGCTATCCAGCATGCATCTAGTGTATTGAGTTCATAAGAATAGAGTAACGCCTTAAGCAAGATGACATGATGTAGAGGGATAAACTCAAGCAATATGATATAAACCCCATCTTTTTATCCTCGATGGCAACAATACAATACGTGCCTTGCTGCCCCTACTGTCACTGGGAAAGGACACCGCAAGATTGAACCCAAAGCCAAGCACTTCTCACATTGCAAGAACTATAGATCTAGTAGGCCAAACCAAACCAATAATTCGAAGACACTTGCGGGATATTATAATCACACATAAAGAGTTTAGATAAGAACCAAATATTTCTCATAGATAATCTTGATCATAAACCTATAATTCAACGGATCTCGACAAACACACCACAAAAAGAGATTACATCGAATAGATCTCCTCGAAGACCGAGGAGAACTTTGTATTGAGATCGAAAGAGAGAGAAGAAGCCATCTAGATACTAGCTATGGACCTGGAGGTCTGTGGTAAACTACTCACAACTCATGATGAGGCGATGATGATGATGTAGAAGCACTCCGTGGTAGATCCCCCCCTCCGGCGGAGCTCCGAAACAGGCCCCAAGATGGGATCTCACGGGAACAAAAGGTTACGGCGGTGGAATTAGGGTTTTTTCTGTTCTTCTGATGGTTTCGGGGTACGTAGGCTTATATAGGAGGAAGGAGGGCACCGGGGGCCTTACGTGGGACCCACAAGGCAGGGGGCGCGCCCTAGGGGGTGCGCCCCCCACTCTCGTGGGTACCACATGGCCCCTACTCCGTGGTTCTCAAGTCTCCCGTGCGTGATTTTCTCCAAAAAAATATCTCTCCCGAAGGTTTCATTCCGTTTGGACTCCGTTTGATATTCCTTTTCTGTAAAACCCCGAAACAGGTAAAAAACAGCAATCTGGACTGGGCCTTTGGGTTAGTAGGTTAGTCCCAAAAATAACATAGAAGTGTATAACAAAGCCCATTAAACATCCAAAACATCATAAATAATAGCATGGAACAATAAAAAAAATATAGATACATTGGAGATGCATCAAGCATCCCCAAGCTTAATTCCTGCTCATCCTCGAGTAGGTAAATGATAAAAAATAGAATTTTTTATATGGAATGCTAACCAACATAGTTTTTCAATGTAATTCTATTAATTGTGGCATGAATATTCAGATCTGAAAGATTCAAGACAAAAGTCTATATTGACATAAGAAATAATAATACTTCAAGCATACTAACAAAGCAATCATGTCTTCTCGAAATACTATGGCTAAAGAAAGTTATCCCTACAAAATCATATAGTCTGGCTATGCTCCCTCTTCATCACACAAAATATTCATATCATGCACAACCCCGATTTCAGCCAAGCACTTGTTTTCATACTCTATTCTTTCAAACCTTTCAACTGTCACGCAATACATGAGCGTGAGCCATGGACATAGCACTATGGGTGGAATAGAGAGGTGGTTGTGGAGAAGACAAAAAGGAGGGAGTTAGTCTCACATCGACTAGGCGTATCAACGGGGCTATGGAGATGCCCATCAATAGATATCAATGTGAGTGAGTAGGGATTGCCATGCAACGGATGCACTAGAGCTAAATATGTATGAAAGCTCAACAAAAGAAACTAGTGGGTGTGCATCCAACTTGCTTGCTCACGAAGACCTAGGGCATTTGAGGAAGCCCATCATTGGAATATAGAAGCCAAGTTCTATAATGAAAATTCCCACTAGTATATAAAAGTGACTAAACATGAGACTCTCTATCATGAAGAACATGGTGCTACTATGAAGCACAAGTGTGGAAAAAAAAGATAGTAGCAATTGTCCCTTTTTTTGGCCTTTCATTTTTTCCTTTGGCCTTTCCCTTTTTTTGTGGAGGGGCTTTATTGATTTAGCCTTTCCTAACATGGGACAATGCTCTAATAATGGCGATCATCACACTTTCATTGAATTACAACTCGATATTACAACTCGATACTAGAACAAAGTATGACTCTATATGAATGCCTCCGGCAGTGTACCGGGATGTGCAATGAAACAAGAGTGACATGTGTGAAAAATTATGCATGGTGGCCTTGCCAAAAATACAATGTCAACTACATGATCATGCATGGCAATATGACAATATGATGTGTGTCATATGAACGGAACAGTGGAAAGTTGCATGGCAATATATCTCGAAATGGCTATGGAAATGCCATGATAGGTAGGTATGGTGGTTGTTTTGAGGAATAATATGGTGCCTGTTTTGAGGAAGGATATATAGTGGGTGTATGGTACCGGCTAAAGTTGCGCAGTACAAGAGAGGCTAGAAAATGGTGGAAGGGTGAGAGTGCGTATAATCCATGGACTCAACATTAGTCATAAGAACTCATATACTTATTGCAAAAATCTACGAGTCGTCAAAACAAAGCAATCAACGCATGCTCCTATGGGGGAGGTTGGTAGGAGTTAACCATCGCGCGCCCCCGACCTCCACACAAAGGTTGACACTTTAGAAATACCTCATGCTTTAACTTCGTCACATAGCGGTTCACCATACGTGCATGCTATGGGAATCACTAACCTTAACACAAGTATTTCTCAATTTCATAATAACTCCACTAGCATGACTCTAATATCACTATCCTCATATCTCAAAACATTTATCAAGCATCCAACTTCTCATCATATTCAATGCACTTAGTGTGAAAGTTTTTACTACATTGATATTGGATGTCTATCATGTGAAGACTAGTTTTATAGCCTAAACACTTTACCATGCATTTTTAATAGACTCTCAAATGGATATAAGTGAAGCATGAGAGTTCAACAATTTGTTCAAAATATAATCACCACCGTGCTCTAAAAGATATAAGTGAAGCACTAGAGCAAAAAATATGCAACTCAAAAGATATAAGTGAAGCACATAGAGTGTCCTAACAATTCCTAGGCCATATTTAACTCTCTCAAAAGGTGTGTCCAGCAAGGATAATTGTGTCAAACTAACAAGCAAAGACTCAAATGATACATGACGCTCCAAGCAAAACACATATCATGTGGTGAATAAAAATATAGCTCCGAGTATAGTTACCGATAGATGAAGACGAAAGAGGGGATGCCTTCCCGGGGCATCCCCAAGCTTAGGCTCTTGGTTTTCCTTGAATTTCACTTGGGGTGCCTTTGGCATCCCCAATCTTAGTCCCTTGCTATTCTTTGTTCCATAGTCCATCAAAGCAATACTCAAAACTTGAAAACTTCACAACACAAAACTTAGACAAAAATCTCGTGAGCTCCGTTAGTATAAGAAAGCAAACCACTACTCAAAGGTATTGCAATGAATTCATTCTTTGTTTATATTGGTGTTAAACCTACTATATTCCAACTTCTCTATGCTTCATACCTCCCAATATTACTCATAGATGCATTGAAATAAGCAAACAACAGACGAAAAACGGAATCTGTCAAAAACAGAACAGTCTATAGTAATCTGCAAGTTTCGCATACTTCTGTAACTCCAAAAAAATAAAAATAAATTGGTAAATGTGAGGAATCTTTCTATTAATCATCTGCAAAAAGAATCAACTAAATAGCACGCTCCAGTAAAATCTGATGACCATTCTAGATCACATAAACTTCACACAAGTCTTCCCAAAGGTTCTACTTGGCACAAACACTAAACAATACACAAAACCACATCTAAACAGAAACTAGATGCAATATTTATTCCCTAACAGCAGGAAAAACAAAAAATATAATATTGGGTTGCCTCCCAACAAGCTCTTTCTTTATAGCCATTAAGATAGGCTTGAGAATTCAATGATGCTCACAAGAAAGACAGGAATTGAAGCACAAAGAGAGCATCATAAAACATGTGACAAACACATCTGAGTCTAACATACTTCCTATGCATAGGCATCTTATAAGCAAACAAATTAGCACGGCAAGCAAAAACTAGCATATGCAAGGAAGGAGAAAGGAATGATAGCAATCTCAACATAACAAGAGGTAATTTAGTAACATGAAGATTTCTACGACCATATTTTCCTCTCTCGTAATAATTGCATGTAGGATCATAAGCAAATTCAACAATATAGCTATCACATAACATATTCTCAACATGATCCACATGCATACGAAGTTGACACTCTTCCAAAATAGTGGGATCAACATTAACTAAAGTCATGACCTCTCCAAACCCACTTTCATCAAAAATTTCATAAGATTGATCAATATCTAAAGTAGTGGGATCAAAAGTTGACACTCTTTCAAATCCACTTTTAATATTATGGCAAACATTATTATCAATCTCATGTCCATGATGGGGTTTAAATAAATTTTCAAGATCGTAAGAATCATCACCCCAATCATGATCATTGCAACAAGTAGTGGGCATAGCAAAATAAGCATCCCCAAGCTTAGGGTTTTGCATGTCATTAACACAATTGGCATTAATAGAATTTATAATAACATCATTGCAATCATGCTTTTCATTTAAGGAGTTATCATGAATCACTTTATGATTTTCTTTCAATACTTCATCACAATTTTCAGATTCATAGATTTCGAGCAAAACCTCATAAAAATAATCTAGTGCACGCAGCTCACTAGCAATAGGTTCAACATAATGGGATCTCTTAAAGAGATTAGCAAGTGGATGAGGATCCATACTTTAGCAAGCGAAGATGCAAGCTAGTTGAGGGCACATAGCACCCAAGCAAACAAGAGGCAAGCGAACGGGAAACACACGGCAGAAGAAGGACAAATAAAACGGCAAGGGTGAAGTGGGGGAGAGGAAAACGAGAGGCAAAAAAATGTAATGCGAAGGATAATGGTTTGTGATAGGTACTTGGTATATGCCTTTTGCGTAAGCCTCCCCAGCAACGGCGCCAGAAATTCTTCTTGCTACTACTCGAGCTTGCGTTGTATTCCCTCAAAGAGGAAAGGGAGATGCAGCACAGTAGCGTAAGTATTTCCCTCAGTTTTTGAGAACCAAGGTATCAATCCAGTAGGAGACCACGGCGAGTCCCTCGCACCTGCACAAACAAATAAGAACTTTGCAGCCAACGCGATAAGGGGTTGTCAATCCCTTTACGGTCACTTACGAAAGTGAGATCTGATAGAGATGATAGTTTATATTTTTGGTATTTTTTATTATAAGAACAGAAAGTAAAATTGAAAAAAGTAAAGTAAGTGTAGATTGATATGTTGGGAATAGACCCGGGGGCCATAGTATTCTCTAGTGGCTTCTCTCACGATAGCGATATTCTACGACGGGTAAACAAATTACTCTCGAGCAATTGATAGAAAAGCGAATAATTATGAGACTATCTAGGCATGATCATTGTATATAGGCATCACATCCGAGACAAGTAGACCGACTCCTACCTGCATCTACTACTATTACTCCACACATCGACCGCTATCCAGCATGAATCTAGTGTATTGAGTTCATAAGAATAGAGTAACGCCTTAAGCAAGATGACATGATGTAGAGGGATAAACTCAAGCAATATGATATAAACCCCATCTTTTTATCCTCGATGGCAACAATACAATACATGCCTTGCTGCCCCTACTGTCACTAGGAAAGGACACCGCAAGATTGAACCCAAAGCCAAGCACTTATCCCATTGCAAGAACTATAGATCTAGTATGCCAAACCAAACCAATAATTCGAAGAGACTTGCAAGGATATTATAATCACACATAAAGAGTTCAGAGAAGAACCAAATATCTCTCATAGATAATCTTGATCATAAAACCCACAATTCATCGAATCTCGACAAACACATCGCAAAAAGAGATTACATCGAATAGACCTCCTCGGAGACCGAGGAGAACTTTGTATTGAGATCCAAAGAGAGAGAAGAAGCCATCTAGATACTAGCTATGGACCCGAAGGTCTGTGGTAAACTACTCACAACTCATGGTGAGGCGATGATGATGATGATGTAGAAGCACTCCATGGTAGATCCCCCCTCCAGCGGAGCTCCGGAATAGGCCCCAAGATGGGATCTCACGGGAACAGAAGGTTACGGCGGTGGAATTAGGGTTTTTTCTGTTCTTCTGATGGTTTCGGGGTACGTAGGCTTATATAGGAGGAAGGAGGGCACCGAGGGCCTTACGTGGGACCCACGAGGCAGGGGGCGCGCCCTAGGGGGGTGCGCCCCCCACCCTCGTGGGCACCACATGGCCCCTACTTCGTGGTTCTCAAATCTCCCGTGCGTGATTTTCTCCAAAAATATCTCTCCCAAAGGTTTCATTCCGTTTGGACTCCGTTTGATATTCCTTTTCTGTAAAACCCTGAATCAGGCAAAAAACAGCAATCTGGACTGAGCCTTTGGGTTAGTAGGTTAGTCCCAAAAATAATATAAAAGTTTATAACAAAGCCCATTAAACGTCCAAAACATCATAAATAATAGCATGGAACAATCAAAAATTATAGATACGTTGGAGACGTATCAATGACAAAGCCCATTAAACATCCAAAACTACATATATAATAGCATGGAACAATAAAAAATTATAGATATGTTGGAGACGTATCAGGCACCTCCGTGTTCAGCACACGTTCAGCACGATGACGTCCCTTGAGCTCTTGATCCAGTTGAGGACGAGGGAGATTTTTGTCAGCACGATGGCGTGGTGACGGTGATGATGAAGTTACCGGTGTAGGGCTTCACCTAAGCACTATGACGATATGACCGAGGTGTGTAACTGTGGAGGGTGGCACCACACATGGCTAAGAGAAACTTGGGTGTGCCTTTGGGGTGCCCCCTCCCCACGTATATAAAGGAGGGAGGGAGGAGAAGGCCGGCCTAGGGGTGGCGCGCGCCTAAGGGGGGAATCCTACTCCAAGTAGGTTTGCCCCCCCCCCCCTTTCCAATTCCTACTAGGAGAAGGAGGAAGGAGGAGGAGAGCAGAAGGAAAGGGGGCCGGCCTCCCAAACCCTAAAACAATTCGGTTTGGGCCAAGGGGTGTGCCCCACCACTTGCATGTTGCCTCATATCTCCACTAGGGCCCATTAAGGCCCATTGACTCCCCCGGGGTTTCGATAACCTCTCGGTACTCCGAAAAATACCCGATACACTTCAGAACCCTTCCGGTGTCCGAATATAACCTTCCAATATATCAATCTTTATGTCTCGACCATTTTGATACTCCTCGTCATGTCAGTGATCTCATCCGGGACTCCGAACAATATTCAGTCATCAAAAACACATAACTCATAATACAAATCGTCATCGAACGTTAAGCGTGCGGACCCTACGGGTTCGAAAACTATGCAGACATGACCGAGACACATATCCGGTCAATAACCAATAGCGGAAGATGCTCATATTGGCTCCTACATATTCTACGAAGATCTTTATCGGTCAAACCGCATAACAACATACGTTGTTCCCTTTGTCATCGGTATGTTACTTGCCCGAGATTCAATCGTCGGTATCATCATACCTAGTTCAATATCGCTACCGGCAGTTCTGTTTACTCGTTCTGTAATACATTATCTCGTGACTAACTCATTAGTCATTTGCTTGCAAGGCTCATTATGATGTATATTACCGAGAGGGCATACCTCTCCGACACTTGGAGTGACAAATCCTAATCTTGATCTATGCCAACACCACAAACACTTTTGGAAACACCTGTAGAGAATCTTTATAATCACCCAGTTACATTGTGACGTTTGATAGCACACAAGGTGTTCCTCCGGTATTCGGGAGTTGCATAATCTCATAGTCAGAGGAACATGTATAAGTCATGAAGAAAACAATAACAATAAAACTAAACGATCATTGTGCTAAGCTAATGGATGGGTCTTGTCCATCAAATCATTCTCTTGATGATTTAATATTGTTGCTCAAATGACAACACATGTCTATGGTTAGGAAACATAACCACCTTTGATTAACGAGCTAGTCTAGTAGAGGCATACTAGGGACACTCTGTTTTGTCTATGTATTCACACATGTATCAAGTTTCCGGTTAATACAATTCTAGCATGAATAAAAGACATTTATCATGATATATAAGGAAATATAAATAACAACTTTATTATTGCCTCTAGGGCATATTTCCTTCAAAGGGGTCTTATGGTCTAGAACGGATCTGACATGAGTATCAGTACTCGAGCAGAGGAAGAATGCAAAGGCATCGGATTATAGAAACAAATGAGTAATTCTAAGCTCAAATGCAAAGGAATTTTGATTTCCAAATCAAGGGAGCATAAGCAAATGCTCTGATTAAGAATGGATAAGTTGAATAGACTCATGGGTACAATCAACAGCAATTTGATTGGCCGAGAACCAGCTCATGTTCAAAATGACGTCTGAGCCGGAAGGATGAATTGTAGGATTAGACCGAGGATTGCGAGCATTCACAATATATCAAATCAAAGGTCAAAAATGACTATAACAAAGGATACTAATGAATATTGCTAGACATATGGACTGCAACCATAATGCAAGCAGACAAGTATTTGCACAGCAATAGTCGGCTGAGAATTATCGGAAGATCGGATAGTATTTCAATTTATCTTGTGAATCATATGATCAACTAGTAATGAACAGTTTGTCGATAAGGTTGAAGAATTATTCGTAGGGGTATTCATGCGGCAAGGAACTGCATGGCGGTAAGCATAAAGGATTCTTGGAATATCGGAGAGTATTTCAGGGCATCCCGTAAATACAAGAGCAACTGGGATGAAGGTATGAACATCAAATGTAGGTAGTTATCCATAAGGATTTGTCGATTGTAGAATTGCAACGGCGAAGGGCACAAGGGTCTCGAGAAAACATCATAGAGTAGCTTCAGAATCTTCGGGTGTACCAAGCAATCATCTGGAGTGAGGGGCTCTCCGGGAGGAAGTAGTTACGAGAACCTAGAGTTCGAGTTAGCAAAATCATTTACCTCGAGTAGAAGAGAGATCAGAGTCCCAGAGTAAAGACAAGGAATAAAAGATTCTAATATCACCCAATGGCGACGTGTGCCCGTAAGCCACACAACCATGTTAGTAAAAGTTTTACAATGACTAGTCTCAACTTTGGCCAAGGAGTTTGGAAGGGGGGTTCCAGGTAGTCGGCTCTGATACCGACTTGTGACGCCCCTGATTTGACCATACACTAATCATGCATGCAAATGTGTACGACTAAGATCAAGGACTCACTGGAAGATATCACAACACAACTATAGACACAAATTAAAGATCATACAAGCTTCATATTACAAGCCATGGGCCTCGAGGGCTCGAATACATAAGCTCGTTCATAAATAAGCCAGCGGAAGCAACAATATTTGAGTACAGACATAAGTTAAATAGGTTGCCATAAGATGGCTAGCACAAACAGGGATACAGATCGAAAAGGCAAGGCCTCCTTCTTGGGAGGCTGGGATCCTCCTAAACTACTCCTGGTCGTCGGCGTCCTCCACGTAGTAGTAAGCTCCGTCGGGGTTGTAGTAGTCATCGGCGAAGGCATCTGGCTCCTGGGCTCCACCATCTGGTTGCATCATTCGAGAAGAAGGGAAAAGCGAGAAGCAAAGCAACAGTGAGTACTCATACAAAGTACTCGGAAAGCAAGGACCTACACTACATATGCATTGGTACCTATAAAAAGGGGGGTGTAATATTTGTGGGCTAAACTACAGAATGCCATAATAAAAGGGGGATTGTAACATCCCAAAATTCTAAATTTTGGAATGTTATATTAAATAAATAGTTTGATTGTATGTTTGATTGTTGTGTGATTAGTTGTGTGAAATTGAGTGGAATTCAGATTTTTTAAAAAAAAAATGAATAATAGGGAATAAAAGGACTTCCCAAAAGTTTCCATTTGAATCCCTATTCAATTTTGAGTTTGAATCCTTACGAAACCCTCTGATAAAAAAATAAATTGAGAGGAGGAAAATGACACTCCAAAATCAGAGACAATGATTTGATTGAGATTTAAATTTGAAGATAGAAAATATTTTATTTGAAATCCAAATTCCTTTTCATTTTGGAGTTATTGCAAAATATATATATATATATATATATATATATATATATATATATATATATATATATATATATTAAAGTATTTTATTTGGTCTCAAAAATATGTTCACGATTTAGAAATTTTTATTCTGAAATTTGTGATATATAATATGCCTATGGAAAGGTTTCATTTTATTTCCCTTATTACATTTTTCTTTTCTATTTTAAATTAAACAGAAAAACTGTATGAGCGAGCACGCCAAACTATTGTGCGCCCTGGTCTATTTTTTCCATCATATGGGCCAAGCCCAACTGGCCACCATCCTTCTCCATTTTTTCCTTCTATTTTTCCTTCTCAGTTTCCTTTTTTGTCATTGGGCCGACTCCATTAGCCCTGCGTCGGCACACACACAATTTTTCTGTACGCGCACGCATATCTATTTCGTGTACACTTTTAGTCCCACATTATCTAGCCATAGACCTTTGGACCTCCCTCCCACCTATAAATATAAGAAAAAAGTCCATTTTACTACCTTGAACAAAGTTGATGGTTCACATAACCCCCTGATCTTTATTTCTGCTCCCTTCACCCCCTAAACAATCATATACCGGGCAAAATCAGTCCCTGGGTGGTTTGAATCGACTGGTTGCTGACGTGCCGATGGTCAACATCGGTTTTGACCTACGAGTAGGCCTCCCTCGGCAGGTCGGTGGCGGGGGCCCAGCTGTCGGGCATCGTCCCTCTGCTCGTGTAGGAGATAGTGGGGCAGCGGTGCGGCGCCGCAGCACGCAGTCTGCTTGGGAGCGTGTGGGCGGCATGATCCACGGATGGCGACCCCATTTGGTCTGGTTTCGGCCGGATCCAAAGTCTGGCGGGGGTGTGAACATGGCACAACGGCGAGTTTGTGGCGGCGGTGGCCCAACCGTCGGGCATGGTCATCCATGTCCTCGCACAGGAGGTAGCAGGGCAGCGGGGCGGCGCCGCAGCAATGCAGGTAGAGGGGGAGGCGAGGAGTGCAGCCGAATCCGGGGTTAGCGGCCCCATCTGGCCTGGTTTCGGCCGGATCCGAAGTCTGGCGAAGGTGAGAAGACGGCCTGCCGGCGAGCTTGTGGCGACGGCGTGACCTGTACCCGAGGCGGGAAAAGGGAGAAGGGGGAGGAAAGGGAAGGGAGGAAGGAGAGGCATGGGCTCAGGGCGACAGCTTGGAAATCCGGTGGTCGCTGCCGGCAGCCAGTTGCAGCAGGGTCAAGCGTGGTGCTCGTGGAGGCAAGCTGCGAGGGGAGGGGAGGCTCGGGAGGAGGTCCTCTGTCTCAGCCGAGCCTGACGAGGGAGACCCACCCGCAGGTCAAAACTGCCCATTAACCATTGCCACGTCACCAATCTATCAAGTCAAACCACCCAGGGACTGATTTAGCCCGGTATGGGATTGTTTAGGGGGTGAAAGGAGCAGAAATAAAGATCATGGGGTTATGTGAGCCACCGACTTTTTTCAGGGTAGTAAAATGGACTTTTTTCTAAATATAAACCCAATGAACATCAAAAAAATCATCCACTTCAGGTTATATCGATATTGTGGTTTGACAAGCTTCCAGAAAATAAACATTATTCCTTCTCTCCGGCGGAAATTCTGTAAGTCGTCTTCTATATGAAGTTGTCTCTTCTCTGCGTTCTGAAGGTATTTTCTTCGTATTTTTCTTCATATCCCATAGTGTATTATTTTTAGACTAGTATATGGTCGAAATCTAGTTTTCCTCTAAGTTATTTTTTTATCATAGAATCTTATGTGTGAAATAGTTAGATTATTAATTAGTCTCTGTATTTACACATTAGCCCTAGAATTATTTTAGCCGTAGCTATTTATCTTCCATAAAACAGACTGACCCTGATTTTTCAACATATAATTTTGATCTCAGTCAAATTATGTATAACTTTTTACTCGTTGAGCCAAATTAGATGAAATCAACATCTATACTTTTGTCTTTATCCCACCTATCCAGTGAACCCATCGAATCAACTTTTTGCAAGTTCCAAATTTCAAATTTTGTTCATATTCACATTCAAATTTCTTTTGATCATATCTTTGTATCCATAGCTTCCTTTTTGATGAATCCAATTGTGTCACATTCGTATCGAACAAACCTTTCTGTTCATACAATTAGTGTCATCTTTTCAACATATAATTTTGATCTTAGTCAGTTACTCTATTAGTCCACAAAATTGTTGTTGCACATCATTCTAAGCAGATTCAATGAAATGTTGAATTACTTATATCTTGATCCGTTATTCTGAATCTAGTAATTCTTTTTACTACACGCTCATATTGACTTCCTACATCTAGTAGCATCATTAGTTTCAAACTTTTGAACCTTTATTTTGGTTTCTCGGAGTATTTCAAAAGCTTTCTCTATGCTTCTTCATGCTTTATTTTGCTTGTGGAGTGATTGCTTATTTGTATGTAATTATTTGATTACAATAGATTATTCTCGGAGAGTGACGAGTAATTCTATCAATTTCTGAGACCAGTATAATCTTCACCAACTATACCAGGCAAGTTCACTTTGCTCATATTTTGAAAACCTATGATTTTATTGCATTAGTTCCACTTTTGCTCTTGCATTCAATAGGAATATTGGAACTTGTAGCTTGAGTATAATCATGAGGTGGAAACCATACTCTTGTCACCAAGTCTCGGGAATCGTTGTTAAGTTAGTTGCAGCTATGCTTCAGCGGACGGGGATTAGCATGAATGTTTCATGTGAGATGTGAGTGTGATAATAATATTTGGATCAATTTCAAGATTACAAGACTTCTAGATTTCAATACACCTATGGGTGGACCACTTGCAAGAAGAGGGATCATAGGGATTGACTAGTGATCACCCGGTTATACAAATTTAAGAGGGGATCCTAGGGAGTGACTAGTCATCACCCGGTTATACAGCGGATCTTAGGGAGTGACTAGTGGTCACCCGTGTCTACATGGGGGATCCTGGGGATTGACCAGTAACCACTCATATTACCAGGGGATCTGGGGGATTGACCAGCTATTGCCCAGATTTTCGGAAGGCCACCCAGGCTCAAAGAGATTGATGAATTTTTTAAGACCAGAAGCTTCCATGTGCAGCCGTAAGCTATTATGGGATCTAGCATATTTGAGTACTTCGGAAAGACTGTGTCTCGGTCATCCTGTTTTAAAACACCAGGAAGTGCGAGGACTTCAAAGGAGGCGATCGAGTGTTGCGGGAAAAGTGTGCAAACCTCTGTAGAGTGTTAAACTAATCGATTAGCCGTGTCCCCGGTTACGGAAAATTTGAGCGATTGGAATTGGATTATCCAGATATTCTCAACACAGCTACCGATTAAATGAATTTTGTGTTTATTAGTAATTGGGATATGAGAATTGGTCGGCAGAACCATCTCAATAACAACCAACTTCTGTAGTAATTTTGCATTGGACTTCTTTGTTGTAGCGAAAAAACATCTTTTAAAAAAAATAAACTTAGAACTACCACAAAACCATATTGGATACAGTATGGTCTTCTCATCTGCTTTCCATTATGATCTTGCCGGTACATTCAATGTACTAACTTACGCGGCTGCAACGTCTCATGTTGCAGATACTTCTGCGACGAGTAAGAGTTACGATATTGGGTTACGGTCTACACTTGATTTGCCATTGGCATTGATGGGACTCCACACCCTTATGTTTGTTTCCGCTGAGACTTATGAGGTATATATCAATTTTACATTATTTATACATGTGATTGCACTTTGATATATACATTGATGTATTGTGTGTGCCAGCATACTGATCCAGGGATCGCACAGATACAGCGAGGCTTGACCGTTTGAGGTCGGGTCGCTACAGAAATGGTATCAGAGCACATGTTGACTATAGGACGTGACCCTAAAAACTGGAAAGCCCCTAGGACATGATATATCTAAAACCTTATTTCAAAATGATCCTTTAATTCTCATCTTTTCTAATCTTATCAAATACTCCCTCTTACCTTGAATAGTTAGAATATACCCCTTTTCCTTTTGGCCACACGGAGGATCAACCGAAGCCACTCCAAGAAGGAGAAGATATCAGACAATTGATAGACACTTCAGAGTAAAGAGGATTCCACCATGCATTAGAAAAGTTGAAGCTACAACATTGGAAGACTCCGTAGACTTGAAGAATTTGAATACTCTAAAGATCTATTTGACCTATAGAAGACCAAACCCCTGTTATATACTTACGTTAGATGCAATGATTTGTGAGTTCTCATTGTCTAATGTTTTTTTCCTGACAACCGCAAATAAAACAAAATTTTCAAAACTATATTGTTTGTATGAGTATCTTTCTTCCTCTCTCTCCAACCTTACCTCATCGCCACTAAACCCATAAGATGCCGCCAACACGTGACAATACCAGGGACATCTCAAGTTACAATGCACCCAACATAGAATAGTTGCTCCAGACCAAGAACCAAATGTTGCAGCTCTTAATGCAGAGCCAAAACCAGAACCAGAACAACAACAATAATCCGCCACCTCAAGTTGATAACCTTACTCGTTTCCTGAGGTTGAACCCACCTTTGTTCTCAAGCAGCACAGAGCCAATTATCGCAGATGACTGGCTCCGCGAGATAGGAAGAGAGCTGGTCTCCACAGGATGCACTGACATAGAGAAAGCAAGGTTTTCCGCTCACCAGCTGGATGGACCGGCAGCCGCATGGTGGGAGAACTGTACCACCACATACCCCATGCAGAATGTGACTTGGGAGCAATTCCAGCAGGCGTTCCGTAACGTTCATGTTTCAACTGGAGCTATTAGCCTCAAGAAGAAAGAATTTTATAACTTGTGTCAGGGAGGACGTTTAGTTTTTGAATATCTTGATGAGTTCAGTAGGTTGTCCTATTATGCTCCAGGAGACGTGTCCACCGATGCAGCTAAACAGGAGAAATTTCTAGAAGGTTTGAACAATGAACTTGAAGTTCAGTTAACCATTGCTCACTTTGAGAATTTCCAGGAGTTGGTTGATAAAGCTATTATCCTCGAAGGCAAGCAGTTGCAGATGGAGAACCGTAAGAGGACGTATGGACAGGGAAGGTATAACTCTGGAGTTCAGCAGAAGCCCCGCTACACCCCGTACTCCAGGAATACTGGATCAGAACCCAATAAATTTGGAGGACACAACCATTAGAACCATGGAGATCATTCTCAACACGTAAGCATTGGACACCACCCCATTGGCCACCATCATTACAGTCGAACTGGAGGAATTGGAAACCAACATCATCCCAACCTAGCTGCACCTACAAAGAAGGATAAGAGCCATATAACCTGTTTTGAGTGCAAGAACACAGGACATTATGCCAACAATTGTCCAGAAAAGAAGCAAATAACCCAAGGAACCTATGGAGTCACAAGGAAGCCCAGGGTATTATCAAAAGTAAATTGTTTTCGTTGCAATGCTGCAGGACATTATGCCATTGACTGTCCACGCCCAAAGAAAGTCGGACCTGAGTAGCTAAATTTTTAATGAGTGTAGTAGGAAGCACTCTTATTTTCATATGGAGTTGAATTATGTAATGGAAAATCTTAGAGATTGTGTGGAATTCATGAATCAATAGAATAAATGTGTCATGAATTCATGTGTGGATTTGTATGATTTGTTTCTCTACGAACCAGACTATGACCATTTTCGAGTATACGAGAAATATGGTCAATGGATGAATTTGGCAATTTCATTTTAATGGTGATATTTTTGTGTGCGAACACTAGACAATGGAAAGGAAAATGTTGTTCCATAGGATAGAGTGTGGATAAAATAAGTTGGAGTTTTGTTATGATGATTACCCAAGAGTACGAATGAATGAAATATTATTGGATTTAAATGAGGTGTAATATTGGAATATGGAACATTTGTAACTCTGAGGATGAGTTAAAGTTGTACAAGAATTGAAGTGGGCCCATAACCCATGGGACCCAAGATTTGATAAGGAAACAAGCACAATCTTGTTGAAAAATAGTATCCCGAAGAAGTTACGATTTCATGAGCAAACGTTTCATAGGAAGTTGCGTAAAACCACGAGAGTTGCAAAGAAACGATGGATGATGTGGTTTGCTTGCAGAATTGATGGATTTATCCGAACTTCGTTCGTGGACAAGAGAAATTTTGCAATGCTTGTGAGAATGCCCGAGTGTTAGCAAGTGAGATTCACTAAACATTATATAGGGTAATGATTTGGGTGCGACATGGCTTGGCTACCATGACGACTTACTCTCAGCATTCGCTCTCATTATTTGGAATGGTAAATCTGGAGTGACTTACCTACAGTAGAGAGATGACGATCATTAATACCTTTATTAAGCCTTAGAATGGTATGTTGAGAAACCCATGTACAAGGCAGTTGTTGCCAAACATAGGTTAATACGATGAGATTCAACCCAGTCCATTTTTCTGCAGGAACCCTTAATTGTTGACCGCCACGAGATTAACGAAAATTGTTTATTACTGGCGACAGACCTGTCAGCTAAGAAGACCCAGACTCAGAAGAACCACACCATAATGAAGGACACAAGATTCCGAGGAAAAGATTAAGCCCTACTGGAAGAGCCTCACGGAAAAATTACCCTAGAGATACGAGAAGACTAGCATTGTCAAGCTTAAAGATGGATAGTAGTTTTGATGGAACCGTAACCATCCTTCTAGGGGTGGTAGCACCCAAGACCTTTGTAATGATCACTGGATTTTCAAGAAGACCCGCCAAACCTAACCTTCTTTCTAGCCTCTCTGAATCTCGAGGACGAGATTCATTTTAAGGGTGGTAGTTTGTAACATCCCAAAATTCTAAATTTTGGAATGTTATATTAAATAATTAGTTTGATTGTATGTTTGCTTCTTTTGTGATTGGTTTTGTGAAATTGAGTGGAATTTGGAAAAAAATGAGAGGGAATAAAAGGACTTACCAAAAGTTTCCATTTGAATCCCTATTCAATTTTGAGTTCGATCCTTTCGAAACCCTATGATAAACAAATAAAATGAGAGGAGGAAAATGACACTCCAAAATCAGAGACAATGTTTTGATTGAGATTCAAATTTGAAGACAAAAATATTTGCAATTTATTTGAAATCCAAATTCCTTTTCATTTTAGAGTTATTGTAAAAAATTATTTATTTAAGTATTTTATTTGGTCTTGAAAATATGTTCATGATTTAGAAAATTATTCTGAGAATTTTGATATATAATATGTCTATGGAAAGGTTTCATTTTATTTCCCTTATTCTTTTTTTTGTTTTAATTTAAACAGGAAAACTGTATGAGCGAGCCACTCTTATTTTTCGCCTATGCATGTAGCGTAGCAGAAGCACACCGCCAAACTACTGTGCGCCTCGATCTATTTTTTTCATCATATGGGCCAAGCCCAACTGGCCACCGTCCTTCTCCATTTTTTCCTTCTATATTTCCTTCTCGGTTTCCTTTCTTTTCATTGGGCCCACTCCACTAGCCCGTGCATCGGCACACACACAATTTTTATGTACGTGTGCACATATCTATTTTTGTACACTATTAGTCCCACATTGTCTAGCCATAAACCTTTGGACCTCCCTCCCACCTATAAATATAAACCCAATGAACATAAAAAAATCATCCACTTCGGGTTAAATCAATATTTTGATTTGACTAGCTTCCTATAAATAAACATTTCTTCTCTCCGGCGGAAATTCTGGAAGTCATCTTCTCTATGAAGTTGTCTCTTCTCTGCGTTCTGAAGGTATTTTCTTCGTATTTTTATTTATATCCCGTAGTGTATTATTTCTAGACTAGTATACGGTAGAAATCTAGTTTTCCTCTAAGTTATTTTTTAATCGTAGAATCTTAAGTCTAGAATAGTTAGATTGTTAATTAGTCTCTGTATGTACACATTAGCAATAGAATTCTTTTAGCCGTAGCTATTTATCTTCCGTAAAACAACTTGGCGCTGATTTTTCAAATAGGTATAACTTTTTACTCGTTGAGCCATATTAGATGAAATCGAACCCATCAAATCAACTTTTTTCAACTTCCAAAATTTAAAATTTGTTCATATTCATATTCATATTTCTTTTGATAATATCTTTTTATCCGTAGCTTCGTTTTTGATGAATCCAGTTGCATCAGATTTGTATCGAACAAATCTTTCCGTTCATACAATTAGTCTCGTCTTTTCAACATATAATTTTGATCTTAGTTAGTTACTCTATTAGTCCACAAAATTGCTGCTGCACATCATTCTAAGCAGATTCAAGGAAATGTTGAATTACTTATATCTTTATCCGTTAATCTGAATCTAGTAATTCTTTTTACTACACGCTCATATTGACTTCCTACATCTAGTAGCATTATTAGTTTCAAACTTTTGAACCTTTATTTTGGTTTTCTCGGAATATTTCATAAGCTTTCTCTATGTTTCTTCATGCTTTCTTTTGCTTGTGGAGTGGTTGCTTATTTGTATGTAATTATTTGATTAAAATAGATTACTCTCGGAGAGTGATGAATAGTTCTATCAATTTCGGAGACCGATATAATCTTCACCAACTATACCAGGCAAGTTCACTTTGCTCATATTTTGAATACCTATAATTTTATTGCATTAGTGCCACTTCTGCTCTTGCATTCAATAGGAATATTGGAACTTGTAGCTTGAGTAGAATCATGAGGTAGAACCCATACCCTTGTCACCAAGTCTCGGGAATCATTGTTAAGTTAGTTGCAGCTATGCTTCAGTAGACGGGGATTAGCATGAGTATTTCATGTGAGATGTGAGTGTGGTAATAATATTTGGATCAATTTCTAGATTACAAGACTTCAAGATTTCAATACACCTCTGGGTAGACCACTTGCAAGAAGAGGGGATCCTATGGATTGACTAGTGATCACCCAGTTATACCGATTTAAGAGAGGATCATAGGGAGTGCCTAGTCATCACCGGGTTCTACAGGGGATCCTAGGGAGTGACTAGTGATCGCCCGTGTCTACATGGGGGGTCCTGGGGATTGTCCAGTGACCACCTAGATTTACCAGGGGATCCAGGTGTTTTACCAGCGATCGCCTAGTTTTAGGGAAGACCACCCAGGCTCAAAGAGATTGATGGATTTTTCAAGACCAGAAGCTTCCATGTGCAGCCGCAAGCTATTATGGGCTCTAGCATAGTTGAGTACTTCGGAAAGACTGTGTCTCAGTCATCCTGTTCTCAAACACCAGGCAGTTCGAGGACTTCAAAGGAGGCGATCGAGTCTTGCGAAAAAAGTGCACAAACCTCTATAGAGTGTTAAACTAATCGATTAGGCGTGTCCCCGGTTAGGGACAATTTGAGCGACTGGAATTGGATTATCTGGATGCTCTCAACACGGTTACCGATTAAATGAATTTTGGGTTTATTAGTAATTGGGATATGAGAATTTGTTGGCGGAACCATGTCAATAACAACCAACTTTTGTAAAGCCTTAAAAATAATTCAGACAATGTATAAAACAGCTTATTTTTAATTGTCTGAAATGACTTACAAAATTGAGCGGAGGGAGTAGTAATTTTGCACTGGACTTATTTGTTGTAGGGAAAAATTAGCTTTTCGTAAAAATTATAAACTTAGAGCTACCACAAAATCATATTGTGTATAGTATAGTCTTCTCATCTGCTTTCTATTGTGATCTTGCCGGTACATTCAATGTACCGGCCTACACGGCTGCAATGTCTCATGTTGCAGATACTTCTTCGACGAGTAAGAGTTATGATATAGGGTTACGGTCTACATCCAACTTGCCGTTGGCGTTGATGGGACTCCACACCCTTATGTTTGTTTCCGCTGAGACTTATGAGGTATATATCAATTTTTTGTTATTTATACATGTGATTGCACTTTGATATATACATTGATGTACTATGTGTGCAAGCATACTGATCCAGGGATGTCACATATACATAGAGGCTTGACAGTTTGAGGTCGGGTCGCTACAGAAATGGTATTAGAGCTCATGTTGACCGTAGGACGTGACCCTAAAAAATAGAAAGCCCCTAAGACAGGATATATCTAAAACTTTATTTCAAAACGATCCTTTAATTCTCATCTTTTCTGATCCTATCAGATACTCCCTCTTACCTTGAATAGTTAGAATATACCCCTTTCCCTTTTGACCACATGGAGGATCAATTGAAGCCGCTCCAAGAAGGACAAGATATCAGACAACTTATAGCCACTTCAGAGTAAATAGGATTCCACCATGCATTAGAAAAGTTGAAGCTACAACATTGGAAGACTCCGTAGACTTGAAGAATTTGAATACTCTGAAGATCTATTTGGCCTATAGAAGACCAAACCCCTATTATATACTTACGTGGATCTGCGGGGATCCGTGTCGTGACGGTGAGCGGCGGGGTTGATCGAGCGGCGAGGGGCGCATGTGAGCAGCAAGCGACGAGGGGCTCCAGCGAGGTGGGCTCCAGTGAGTGGTCCGGGACGGGATGGCGGCGTCGGCGTGGTCGAGCCCCCGATCCAGATCGGATCGGGAGGGGGAAGAGGGAGATGCGACGTGGGGGGAGTGGGGCGATGGGCTAGGGTTTTCCCAGGGTAGGGTTATGGAGGGGGGAGTGGGTGCCGGCTGGGCTGAGGACCAGCGAGGGG